>JARQOC010000004.1:586019524-586048345 GCA_033576535.1 Allobates femoralis | reverse complement strand
CCTATCATATCTGTACCTGTTTATTGCTAATTAAAGCTGTGTTCTGTTGTCAACACGCTTGAGAGTATCCTGAATGATCCGCTGCCAACAAGCAGACACCATTTTGAAAAAGGGTTAGAATGCACATAAGTTAAACATGTAGCACCCCTGCGGGGGATTGCCACAGGACCCACCGGTGCAGGGAGGGATGTACACCTTGGCACACAGAGCACACAACACCTTCCACCCCAGACCTGGAGGGGGAGCACCACTGGCTGTCCTTAAGCCAGATCCCCTATAAAGATCCAGGCCCGTGGGGAGGAGTCAGTTGGTCTGCAGTCTGCACACACTAATAGAGGAGGCCTCACAACTCTCCAAGGTGAACGTCCCAAGCTGCACCAAAACCTGGTTACCCTCCAGGATCGTGCCTGTTACCGGACATCAGTAAAAAGGTACCGAAACGGAGACTATTGTGTGTGTGCCTGATTCCCCGCTGCCGCCTACAGTGTTCACAGCAGGACCACTACTACTACTCCCCTCATCCACCTGCTGCCCTGAGGTAAAGCTCCACCTGTGGGGAGCTGTACTACCAAAGCTGCATTTCAATCACCTCAGTGGCCGGCCGCAGCGCTGCTAACCCTATTACCAGGTACCACAGGTGGCGTCATGTTATCATTCCCCATCATCATCACCCCCATCCCTGCCACTGAGGGTCCAGGGCACGGAACCGGGAACCGATTAGCCGTGATGCTCCACGGAAGTGAACCCCTGTCCCGGTATCCGAGTACCCCTACCCTGTCGACCGGATCAAACAGAAGATCCAGAATCCTGACATTTAGATAAGAACCACATATCGTTTCTTTGTTTTACAATGCTAGTTTCACACTAATGTTTCTTGTAATCCGGGCTCATCCAGCTGAAACCATATGCTCCTGCATCCATGTTCTCTGTCATTGACTTTCAAGAACATGTGGGTGCATCTGGGTCTATACGGTTCCAGTTTGATACGGTGGTCGAGTGTCACTGGTTTTTGGCTGATTCCAAAAACGCAAAATGTTGCAAATTTGTTGCCTGGTTAAAACGCAGAAGCATCCGGATTCGTTACTATAAGAGTGGCATTAAAATGGAGCTCTATGGAACCCGGATCCCACTGGATCCGGATGCAGGATGCAGTTTTTTTTGACTGAGCATGCCCAGAAGCCAGTTTCATATGACACACGCACTAGAAGGGCGTCAAAAAAACGTACAAAACCTGATTCAACTGCACCAGTCTTACGCTGGATCCGTCAGCTGGATGAGTAATTATACCAGTGCAGGAGTATCTAGTAGTATTAGGTGTTACAATTGCGGGGGAATGTGGGGGGATGCAGGCTTTCATCCTAACCAAAGAAACTGTATTTGATCATGCACTTTTTAAAATATTGATGTATGTGATGATTAAGTACAGATTCATGGATGTTGCATTGGCGTAAAGTGGCACATGACTGGCACACGGCTGAGAATATGGAACGATATTGAGTTTTCAGGATGATTTTTCATACGCTTGTCTGACCCCAGACATAGTTTAGAGCTCAGTGGGTTCGGATAGGTCTATCTGAACCTTTATAAGTCTGATAAATTAGATTGGACAGATTGTTCCTATTTTCCGAATTGCTAAAAATATTTGAATTATTGCCCAACGTTACTGTTTGGTAACCTTGATGCTGAATGGTACACGGGTAAGATGCGGTAGATGGGTCTCTTAATCTTAGTGCTGCCATCAGACATCCATTTTCCAAGTGCGGATTTCTCCTAAAATGAACCCAGACTTTAAAAAGCTTTGTCCTTTCCCAGATTCACATACCGAGCAGCAGTTTATGTTTTTCTCAATAAAAAAGAAGCTAAGACAAACCATCCATAAGTGCGCACATGTGCTGTTCTCTGGGATTATTCGCCAGGAATAATAATACTCTTTAAAGTTCCACTGCTTCTTATAAAATTTAAGCCATAAAGTTTTATATTGTCAGGTACAAGATGAAAATGTACGGGAAGGAAAAGTCTTGTACGTTTGGGCAAATGAAAAGTAGAAATCTAAATAAAAAGAAATCAAATCAGTACATTTGCAGGGGAAAAAATGAGCTAAATCTAATTTTAAGAATTTGGATTAAGTTATAGGATTTGTATTTTATGGACCCTGTGCTGCACCTCTGGTATGTCCGCCCATGCGGAGCAGGATCCATTAAGTAAGACCGCCCTATAGACCCTGCCCCTCCATGTAGTACACCACCTACTCAATGTATCATGCGTCACATGATTACCCAGTTGTTCAATCATCATTTATTCAATTGAACCCTTCAGATGCCACATACAGTGCCTTGTGAAAGTATTTGGCCCCCTTGAACTTTTCAACCTTTTGCCACATTTCAGGCTTCAAACATAAAAATAGAAATTCTAATTTTTTTGTGAAGAATCAACAACAAGTGGGACACAATCATGAAGTGGAATGAAATTTATTGGGTATTTTAAACTTTTTAACTAATAAATAACTGAAAAGTGGGGCGTGCAATATTATTCGACCCCTTAACTTTCAGTGCAGCAAACTCACTCCAGAAGTTCAGTGAGGATCTCTGAACGATCCAATGTTGTCCTAAATGACTGGTAATGATAAATAGAATCCACCTGTATGTAATCAAGTCTCCGTATAAATACACCTGCTCTGTGATAGTCTCAGGGTTCTGTATCAAGTGCAGAGAGCATCATGAAGACCAAGGAACACACCAGGCAGGTCCGAGATACTGTTGTGGCAAAGTTTAAAGCCGGATTTGGATACAAAAAGATTTCCCAAGTTTTAGACATCTCAAGGAGCCACTGTGCAAGCGATCATATTGAAATGGAAGGAGTATCAGACCACTGCAAATCTACCAAGACCCGGCCGTCCCTCTAAACTTTCATCTCAAACAAGGAGAAGACTGATCAGAGATGCAGCCAAAAGGCCCATGATCACTCTGGATGAACTGCAGAGATCTACAGCTGAGGTGGGAGAGTCTGTCCATAGGACAACAATCAGTCGTACACTGCACAAATCTGGCCTTTATGGAAGAGTGGGAAGAAGAAAGCCATTTCTCAAAGATATCCATAAAAAGTCTTGTTTGAAGTTTGCCACAAGCCACCTGGGAGACACCAAACAGGTGGAATAAGGGGCTCTGGTCAGATGAAACCAAAATAGACCTTTTTGGCCACAATGCAAAACGATATGTTTGTTGCAAAAGCAACACAGCTCATCACCCTCAAAACACCATCCCCACTATCACACATGGTGGTGGCAGCATCATGGTTTGGGCTTTTCTTCAGCAGGGACAGGGAAGATGGTTAAAATTGATGGGAAGATGGACAGGGCCAAATACAGGACCATTCTGGAGGAAAACCTGCTGGAGTCTGCAAAAGACCTGAGACTGGGACGGAGATTTATCTTCCAACAAGACAATGATCCCAAACATAAAGCAAAATCTACAATGGAATAAACTTATCCAGGTGTTAGAATGGCCGAGTCACATCCAGACCTGAATCCAATGGAGAATCTGTGGAAAGAGCTGAAAACTGCTGATCACAAACGCCTCAATCCAACCTCACTGAGCTCCAGCTGTTCTGCAAGGAAGAATGGGCAAGAATTTCAGTCTCTCTATGTGCAAAACTGATAGAGACAAACCCCAAGAGACTGCAGCTGTAATCACAGCAAAAGGTGGCACTACAAAGTATTAACTCAAGGGGCCAATAATATTGTACGCTCCACTTTACAGTTTTTTATTTCTTAAAAAAGTTTAAAATATCCAATAAATTTCATTCCACTTCACGATTGTGTCCCACTTGTTGTTGATTCTTCACAAAAATATTAGAATTTATATCTTTATGTTTGAAGCCTGAAATGTGGCAAAAGGTTGAAAAGTTCAAGGGGCCAAATACTTTCACAAGGCACTGTATAGAGGTCTATTAGCCAATTATCCAATGTCATTTAGTCCCAAAATTTAAGTGTCCTTTTACCCCTGGCTCTTATTTAGAATTGCAAATCGTCTTCAGGACAAATTAGCATTGGCTCAAGAGCTGACCTGTGCAAAGTGCAGTAGTACCATACCCTCCTTCCCCACTGCTCGTGTCTCAATATCATCGCTATGCCCGATAGCAGTGAATATATTGGTGAAGGATAGAGTTGCTGGCTCCTTCTACCAATAAGTGTGTGACTAAGACAGCAGATGTGACGTTGCTACATCTGTTATGCAGAGAGATTGCATTGTGCATTGGGGGTATGGGAGCGAATGAGTATGCATTGTTATTTTTTTAATATGTGTATGGGATGTGTGCCTGCATATATGAGGCTACATGAGGGCTAAAATTGTATATAGAGAGGCTATGTGGGGGATCACAATGTTTATAGGGGGCTATGTGAAAGCTGATATTGTATATAGGGGCTATATGGGGGTTCAACATATATATAGAGGCTATTTAAGGGCTCACATTGTATATAAGGGGCTATGTGGGGGCTCATAATGTATATAGGGGCTATGTGAAGGCTCATATTTTATATAAAAGGCTATGTGTGGGCTCACATATTATATATTGGGGGTTATGTGGGAGCACATACTGTATATAGGAGGCTATGGGGTGCTCCTGCTGTATATAGGACTTTATGTGTGGGTTTATACTATGTATAGGGGCTATATGGGGCTCATACAATATATAGAAATGCTATGTGGGGCTCATATTGCATATAGGGGGCTGTGTGCAGGCTAATACTGTATATAGAGGTTGTCACCATACTTATTTCTGCTCAATATTATGTCGTACAATTAATATTAAATAATATCTACAATTAACATGTTAATATTAATATAGAGCAGGATTAATTTCAGCCTATTGGTTTGGCCTCCACAACAGTCACGGTTTCTCAAGTGGCCCCTCGAGGAAATTAATTGCCCACCCCTGCTCTAGGGTAATGGTATCACTATCATTTGGCTTTATTAATTAGGTGGCTCTAACGTGGGCACAACAGTATTCTGTGGATATTGGTATTAGGGCATTAAAAGGGGTAAATGGGTATTGCCATCTTGGACATTTACATCATGTCCAAGCAAAGCAACAGAGTAGTGGTCGCTAGAGATGAGAAAAAGATTCAAACTACCCCTCTCTAGCATTTATTTGGATCCCCCATTGCGTAAGGACTTCCAGCGTGTAGTGCAACATAAGAGTGATGATGGGGTTGGTATAGAAGGAAGACCCTGCCAATAGGAAAAAGGGAAAGCGGTCATCTCCTGACACTCACCTTAGTCTGAACTATGCACTCCCTAACGTCCCTATACAGGTCTTTCCCCCCCTTCACCATCACGTGCCTAAGCCCTCACTGACCCTGAATTTACCCTGGTTAGTATGCAGGCAGGTGAGGACACTAGTCTCACCTCTAGAATAATTCAACACAGGGAAAGGGAGACAGACAGGGAAAAAAATAGACAAAAAAATGATAAACCTCAAATCTCCACAATGGCAACGAAACACCAGAGCAACAATAGTAACAACTTCACACAGGCGCCTTCCACAGGGGTCAGCATAGAAAGAGATTCTATCACTGGCATCAGCTGACCACACAAGTGACTCCCCATAGGGGAGGGGAGTGGTCACCAAATGGCTACACCTGAAATTGTGCTACAAAGAACAACCAGACAGGAAAGGGCCCTTAACCCCTGCATCACCAAAAAACCTTATCCATAAAATGTTGTAACCTTCAGTTTCAAGACTCTTCAAAGGTCTCCCTGGGGTAGGAGACACCTGGGACACTTGTCTTCTATATACTGTTTTTGCACAAGATGGGAAGGGAAGTTTACTTGGAATAATCAGG
This sequence comes from Allobates femoralis, assembly GCA_033576535.1. Classification (NCBI taxonomy): domain Eukaryota; kingdom Metazoa; phylum Chordata; class Amphibia; order Anura; family Aromobatidae; genus Allobates; species Allobates femoralis. Next base: position 586,042,503 of record JARQOC010000004.1, on the reverse strand, counting down.
CCTGTAACGAAGAACGACAGACTGCTGGAAGGTGCAGAAAATGTCGCTTCCCAATTATGAGAGAAATTACAACATTCAAGCATGCACATAAGCGAATGATGTGTTATAATGAAGTAGGATAATGTAGGCGTTGTCTTCACTAATTGGAAAGGTCCCTTTAACTCTGCCTGCAACTTCCAGATGGCGGCTACATAAATGAAATATCAGTCAAGTTATGAGTCGCAGAGGAGCAGCTTTGCAGATTGCTTAAGCAAAACGCCCGCCTTGCGTTTCTCGCATAATCTCTTCTTTTAGAAATTTCGCAGCCTTTTATCTGAACTAATAGAATCAATGATTAACTAAAATCTCTCCTTTCATTTCTTTACAAGTTCAAATTTGCGTCTGAATAAAATATTTTAATTCCTTCAAAGAGTCTCAAGAGAGGCGGTCAAAATATAGTCTTGCTCTTTTCTTCTCTCCCATCTTGGATGTGTGTGATCTGTATTTCTTTTTATATTAGCATTCATTATTTTTTTTAATATAATTTGTTTGGATCATTTAAGTATAACTTATTTTAAAGTTGACATTGGGTAGGTCCAGGACTGGCTTAAAGAGCCCATAGACCTTAGATAATGGTCAGCCTAATGCTAGGATGACAGTTGTCTCTCCTGTTCCACCCATTCTCATGGAGGCTTAGTGTAGAGGATCATGTGTGTCGCCCGGGGCAGTGGGGGACTCGGGTGTCTGGGCCCTCTGCTGCGGTAGGGATGTCACTGGTGGCCTGCCCAGACTTGAAAAAGGGGGGAATATATGTACAGGGGTGAAATAAGAGTTTATAAAGTTTGTTGTGACGCCACCCGGAGCTTCTGGTGATTGACCACCAGCGCCGCTTTAGTCCTCCGGAGGGTGGTGGTATAGCGGCTTTGATGGTACAGCTCCCTGCAGGAGCTAACCCCCCCGGGGCAGGGATGCACCAGTGATGAAAGGGGTGCTGATAATGGATGGTTGCAAGGACCCAGACGGATGGTTGAGTAACGGGACAGTCTTTGAGGATGGCAGGGGCACGGGGAAAGAACTGACACACACACCGCTTGTTGCTCTTTACCTTTTTACTGATGTTGAAGCAGGTAAATCATCCAGAGTACCACCGGGTGTTCAGGATGCTCTTCTGGGTCTCCACAGCGAGTGGGTATAAGGCCCCCTCTTTACTTTCCCTGTGTGTGTGAAGCCCCCGCCTGTGTAGAACTTGGCTGGCCTCCTCTGCTCTCTCTTGCTCTTCCTGTGCTGTCATCGGGATACCTTCTGCTGACTACCGCTGATTCTCTCCCCGCGGTGCCTGGCTTCTTGGTATGTGACTGCGCTTGAGTCCGGGAGACTGAAGTCTCCCCAGTTTTCCACTGGGTCTGGTGCACTCCAGTTGACGCAGACTCCAGTGTACGGTGGTTGCTTGGGGGTGAACCTAATGCTGGCTCCTCGGTTCCCCCACTATTCTGCCTCTTCCCCTTGCCTCTCGACCCCACTCTTGGGCCTTGCAGAGCTACTGGAGACTGGTCAGGGTGACTGGCTCGGGTCTAACGCGACACCGAACACCAGCACTTCTTTGCAGCACTTGTAGGGTCTGCACACATTCTGTCTAGCTCCACCCCCAGCACCAGTATTTATAGGGGATCCTGCCTAAAAGCAGCAGGTTGAGCTCCCCCTACTGTGTTGGGGTGGAAGGTGTTGCGTGTAGCTGTGTACCCGCTGTGGAAACCCATCCATACTGCGGGTGAGTCTGTGGGAACCTGTGGTTAGAAGGGCGCCACACATGTATGTGTTTTTAAACAGTGTTATATTGGGCCCCTGTCTACCTAATGCTGAGTGGAAAGACGTTGTCTCATGGGAATATGGATTTATAATTTTTTCATGCACTGCTCATTGCCTAGGTTATCCCCTAACGCTGTTGTAAGAATGTAGGTGAAAGGGGTAGGTCTGCCCAGGCTGATTGCAGGGACAGACAGTTATTTTTGGGATTAGTCCACTGGGGAAGGAGCAAGTCCCTAGGAAGACAGGAGAGACTCCATTTTAGTTCCGAGTTAGTTGGGGTGTAATGTGTGAAGAAAGAACAAGGAAACCAAGCAGGCTGAGACATAAAGAATTACCAGACTAGAGATGCAAGGATATCTCTCAAAAGGAGACAAAAAGGGAATTCCTACAGGCAAGTGTATGGAGAAGTGCAGAGACGGTGTTAGCTCAGTGTAAAATGTGGGGAATTTAACCCCTTACCGACACAGGACGTTGTACAACGTCCTGGCGTGTTTGAGCTGCTGCACCTCCTGTGAGCCGGGTCACTCAGGTGTCACAGTTGCTGCTGCTCTGTGACAACCTGTAGATGACCCCACAGGAGGTGGATTAACCCCCCCAGGACCCCTCCAATCGGCATTGTAAAAGTGAAACTGCCAATCGGAGCGAATCATAGGGATTCACCCCTCCAGATCTGATTGGAGCTCTCCAATCAGATCTGGAAGGGTGGATCGGCAGGTGCCCTCCCCCTCCTCAGCCCCCTCCCGCTCCTGGACACATCAGGGCCCCCCCTCCCATCCATCCGCCCCCCCTCCTATTCTTATCTATTTGCCGGCGGGCTGCACCCGCCGGTCATCCTTGTGCGCTCCCATCCCCTCCTCCACAGTTCCCCCTGTGTCCTGTCCCCCCTCCCTCCAGCCCCCCCTGTGTCCGGCTTCCACTTTCCCTCTACCCCCGTCCCCGCCATCCACCTGCCCCCTCCTCCTATCCTTATCTATCTGTTGTGGTGCAGCCCGCCGGTCAGCCTGCTCAATGTCGAGCCCACTGGGACGAGGATACTTGGTACCGGACCGTGTCTGATACTGGGGGAAGTCACGGGTGGTCCTGGTCTGGACCATGTCCCGGGCCCTGGTAAATAAAAGGGTGTATGTACAGGGAAAAATAGTCTATCGTGACGCCACCCACTATATGCGGCCAGTAAGGGGGCCGCCGCTGCTGCAGAACCTCCGGGGACGATGTAGTGGCAGCATATATGGTATAGTTCCAGTGGGTAGAACTGTATTCCCCGGGGCAGTGATGGTATAGTCTATAATGGATGTGGACAGTGGAGACGGGGTTATAGAACACACACGTTTTGTAGTAAAAGGTGCAATTCTCCCTCTCTCCTGATGCTGCAGCTTCTTCTAATCCGTGTGCAGAGCTGACAGATTTGTAGCTCTTCAGGTGGGACCTCTCTGCTGTTGGATGTAGGGCAAAGGTTGCAATCAATACACAGACTCACAGTTTTGCTGTTTTCCAAAGCTTTACTGCAGATGTTGTTGCAGATTACAGTCCACGGAGTCTGTACTGGGGATAGGCTTTACTCCCACCCTGTCCGGGTCATTAGCTTCCTGGTGTTGCGATATGTGTGTGTGTCCTGGCGGCTGCTTCTAGCTGAGTTGCTGGGAATTCTCACTCTTTCTCTGTGTTCTGCTGGTACCACTTGGCTAGGCAACTTGAGTCCTCTGTGCTGTGCTGACCCCTCCGTGTTGATTTGCACTGGTACTATGGGCATCTAGAAATCCCACTGTTCCTGGATTCACTGTGCTGTGGGTGCCAGACACAGTACCGGATCCGGTGTCCGTTCTGTGCGCTCTTGTGGGGCGAGTGAAGGTATCACTCCAGCTCCCAGTCGTGTTCCTCTGTCTGTAGTTCTCCTGTTCCTCCCACCCTTGCTGGGCCTGCACTGAGCTAACTCTGCTCTAACTGTGCTCTTCACAGCACTGCACCGTGCTGAACTGAGCTCTCCCTCATGAGCAGGAGTATTTAAGGGAGCAGGTTGTGCTCCCCCTCCTGGCCCAGAGGTGCTAGTGTTTGTCAGTGTGTAGTGGGGAGAGAACTCATGTGATGTTATTGTGGCACATTAACCCATGGGGTGCCACATCAACCCCTGTCCCCCCTGCTCAAACCCCCCCCTGCTCAAGCCCCCCCTTCCCTGCTCAAACCCCCACCCCGTGCCCCGCTCACCTACTCCGGCCTCCGGCGGGCTGCAAGCGCCGGTGCACTCGCTCGACAGTCTCCTCTGCAGATCCGGTGTGGCCCCTGCTGGGACACACTGGTACAAAGGGATCTGGCTCTAAAATCAACCCTAAAAAAGAGTAACAAAGTGCCTAGGTGAACAGTCATAGCATTACACCTGGACCCATATGATTAGGCACCAGTAGGAAGACAGCTACCTCAGAGGAGGCTATCACAGCATTACACCTGGACCCGTGTGGCTAGTTACCAGTAAGGTGCAGAATCGGCAGTCAATCTGTCACTCTGTGGTAGCCTTTGTTATTGAGTGTAAAAATGTCTTACACCTTTGCTGAAGAGTCGGTCTTTGTTAGAGCAGAATGTGGATGAAAAGTGCTGTAAGAACTGGTGTTTGAAGTTGTTACAAGTAAAGAACCTGAAGTCTTACCATCAAGTTGTGTACTGTTTCTGAAAGGTATCAAATGCAGCGGTGCTGCATAATGTCTAGGTACCCACCAAAGGTAATCAGGTTCTCACACACACCCTAATGATATCATTGGCATGTCGGGGTAAGGAGAGTGAGCCCCTCAACCAAAACTTCCACCCTGCGCGCGTTCACATGATTTCGAGTTTGCAATAGCTTCCCTTTAGGGCCCCCGCGCTCCTCCCATACTGCAGAGGAAAAACTGCCTAGGCCTGCACATTTTGGACAAGAGGTAAAACGATGCCATTGGTTCCAACCTGTCAATCATTAGAAGAGAACCCTCAACAAGCATGCAGCCGGGAAGCAGGGAGCGGTGTGCTCAATGAAGATTGACCACAAGTTGCAGCTGCATCTCCCTCCTCTCCCTACCTTCTGTTCTCTAATCACTGTTTACATTTTTGAAAAATTTGAGAAGTCTAGAGCGACAAGATTACACAGAAATCCATGATCCTGCAGCTCTATGAGTCCTAAAAATGGAAGGTGCACTACAGAACTACACGGCCTGCAGATGGAGACCACAAGGAACAGTAACTGACTGTAACAAAACAATGCAAAACGGTGGGTAAGAAAATGTGAAAAATTCATTGTTGGAAATTTGATGTAAAATGGGAGATTTACTGTGAAATGCCCATGCACAAATAAGTAGATATATAATGGGCTGTGACCAGAAAAATGCCCACAGGTTTGGGGTTACGATTAGGGGTTAGTTGTTAGGGTTAAGGGTTAGGGTTGCCTGTGGGCATTTTTCAGGGAACCATAACGGGCATTCCTAACATTGATGACCCGCCACAAAGTTTAACAGTAGAAATGGGAGGATTGTTCTGCAGGATTTAAAGTCCATCGACTAGATTTAGTAGTGTTTGGCCGATGGACCGTAGTCCTTTGGATCGATCCACCCAACTCTAACTAACAGTCAATAGATTTAGCTATAATTGAGTAATAAAACAAGTTACAGCTACATCTCCCTCCTCTCCCTACTTCCTGTTCTCTAATCATTTTATTATTTTTTTTTTATGAATTTGTGAATTGTAGAGTAACAAGTTTACACAGAAAGCCATGATCCTCCAGCTCTGTGAGTCCTGAAAATGGAAGTGTCACAGGGTGGTATAATGGACTAGGGAGTAAGGTAGCAGGATGGTAATGATGGGGAAAAGGTGATCAGGGGAACTAGTCTAACCCTTAGACTAAGGTTCCCCGGCACACCCTTTTCTCAGAATTACCTCTGAAGGTGAGGTTGTCCACCCTTCCTCCTGATCAGCCCTAAGCTGATACTACTTCACTTCCACCCACATTCTGGGAAGCACAGCAACTCCCACAAAATAAAGAAAACTCTAATAAAAAAAAAGCAGGAAGGCTTCAGCACACACTGCACAAACGTCTTCACAGCTCAAGGTCCTTGCAAAGACTAAACTCTATCAATGACATCAGCTAGTGGAAGATGGAACTATTTAAAGAAAAGGGCGTGTACAGCTTCATAACCTGACACACCCCATCGCCTAAAGAGCTGTAACAAACCATAGACAGCAGCAGATTCTGACATTTACTCCAAATTTACCAACAGGAATTAAACATATTAAATCACTGCATACCGAAGCAGTTCAAGAAGACTGCAAAGCAGTCTACACGTGACCGGAAGGTGCTCTAATGATCTACGCTGTCTGCAGAGAAGAGACCATAATGTAACAAGACAATGCGTAACGGTGTTTAAGAATATTGGAAATATTTATTGCTGTAAATTCTAACCTGTAAATTTGATATAAACTGGGATATACATCTTGAAATGTCTGTGCACAAATGAGTAACGAAAGATATGTAACGGGAATCCCTAACATTGATGACCCGCCATGGCTTAGAGAAGGAGCGAAGTTAAACATTAGAGATGGGTGGATCGTTACGCGGGATTCTAGATTAGGAGTCTTTGGCTTTAGACCGGAGTCCTGTAGATCGATCCGCCCAACTCTAATTAACAGTCAATAGATTTAGCTAGAATTGAGTAGTAATATAATGCAGTATAATATGATATCCATGTGATTGCCTAAATATGCCGCTGACAGTGCACTTGTGAGTGATAATGACAGGCTTTTGTACATGAACATTTTCTGGCACATTGAGTATCTGTCACAATGTAATTAGTTATGCCTGAGGCACAATGTCAATGGTACAGGTCAGTGCCAAGGAGTATTAGACTTAAAACAGTGAGAAGGTTCTACGAGCGAATTGTGCTGCATGTGTCACTCACAATCAGATAATTACGAGTCTTTTCTTAGTCTATGTGTTGGATTTGGACTTTTCTTATTCTACAACATGTATGGAAATTCCGATAAATGTCCTACAATACCATTTGTTTATCTAAGAAATGTATACAAACTATAGCAAAATAGTTTCAAGCGACATATAGCCATCTTCTTGTCCATTTTTATTGTCTTGATGGATCGAAGATGAAAAGTTAATTTTGCAAATATTCTTTCCTATTAATTTTAGAGAAGACACAGGCCCCGGTCAATCCGCAACGTCAGTAATATGCAGGCGGTCGGATGCAACAATGCAAATGACACGAGGCGGATATAGGCAAGGATGGACTTTTTATTGCTCGCAATCTGGCAGGAACTTCAGCGATAGTGAAACAGTTAAAGAATAGAAAAAACACAATACAAGACAATACAGAGCACACTATGAGTCAGTGTTCCATCTAGATAACAGCAAAGTCTCATAGGGATTATACTGATGTTCCTCTAGCAGGGATAATGCACCTGCCCCTGGAGGAAGCTATTGTTCTGGCTCCTCTTGGCGCAGTAGCCCTAGCGGGCACCACCGGTTTTCTGGCTAGGCTTAAAGTCCTCTTAACAAAGTTTATCAGGGAGTGCTGGGTCTCCTGTGCTCCAGACAGCCCCCACCTGCTGTCGTAGCTCAGGTCAATACCTGTAGGATACGTTGGTGCTGGAAGCAATGGCACTGCTCACTGGTGTCTCCCTTCTATCAACTCAAGCGTTCCCCTCTGGTTGAAGCCTCTCCACGACTCTTCGATGCTTGACCGGCGGCGGGAGTTTCTGGGCCTCTGACGGCCTTGCACTCGGCTAACTTCGCCTGTACTCTTTGCCTTGATCGGTGTAGATTGGGTTCTCACATGTTTACCGGCATAGTCTGTGTCTTCGGATCTCACTTAGGGACATATGGGCTCTTTAGCTTGACTGGTGTAGTCTGGTTTTCAGATACTTCTGCTGGCACAGGTCATGGATCTTCCCTCAGCTAGGGTCACCAATCTTCCTCTCTGTGCTCACACCTCCTGGGGTCTCTGGGGCTCTCAGGCCACTCTGGGGCAATGGGGCTACAAGGCTACTTCACTGATCCATGTTGTTACTGAAGGGGGTTCTGGGGCAAACTCCTCCTCTTCTGGGCATGACCAGTCTTTTTATTTTTATAGCTGCATCACAGGTGTCACTTGACCCCCGTGGTGCATCTTTTCAATTCTTCTCTCCAGGAAACATATACAGACATTTTTCATTCCTGTTTCTTCAAATGCCGGCTTTTATTTCTATTGTCCTATTTTTGTCCAGCAGATGTCAATGTTTACTTGCAGACAGGTTTGCATCAGCATACACCTCCTTCCTGACGGCATTTGACATGCCCACTCCAGGGTCGGGGGTACTCAGGAACCGGGGAGCAGTTGTTCTTCAGTTCTTGGTTCTTTTCACAGGGACAGCCAGGGGCCGAGACCCAGTCCTATGACCCTGGCGGTGTCATTTAATATAAGGGGGTAGATGACGGGAATGACAGGGGAAAGGGGTATTCGTGACGCCATCTGCGGTATGCGGCCAGGGCAGCTGCTGCTGCGTCAGAACCTCTCGGGACCGTGACTGGCAGCTTGGATGGTTTCGCTCCCCGCAGGTGGAGCGCGGTCCTCAGGGCAGCGGGATGGAGGAGTCAGTCTGTACCTTTGCAGTCTGTACCTTGGTGTCTCAGGCGGCCTCTGCAGCCAGTGGTCGCCGCTAAGAAAAGTCTTAAACACAACAGCTGGAGTTCTGTTACTTTTACTCAGTTGTTTCAGCATGGCCGCTGGGTACTTCCCTTGCCAACCTCCAGTTCAGCGTTGTCTCCAGAACCAGGACAGTGCAGTGGAGCCTCTGTTGGTGTCCCTTTCTCTCTTACTAGGTGTTTCTGTCTCTGGTGGTCGCTCATCACTATAAGCTCATCATGCCACTCCTCTCAGCACCTCTGCACACAGAGCTCAGGTACTGAAAGCCATGGGTGCTCAGTTGTACCCCTTCCGAATACTGCTCCCTAGTTTGTCTGCCTTCTCCAAGTTGTGTCGGGTGTTCGGCCACAGCTCCCATTAGGAACTCGGGGCCTCCGGTTCGGGCCTGCAGAGTCCGCACCGTGTTCAGGATCGCTTCCCTGTGTCATCCACTAGCCCCTTTGTCTCGCCAGATACGGGCATACAGGAATCTATGTCTCGTTCCGTACCCCAAGAGCTCTGTCCTTCCTTCACACCTGTCGGTATTTCCCTCCCGGGGCGAGTGTGGTCGTGCTCCAGCCCATGGGAATCAACACCACAGCGCTCCTTCATTCCTAACTTCCACTCCTTTCTCTTGCTGTTCTTTCCCGCTACTCCTCAACTAACTTTTTAACTCTACACTCTCCCTCCCGGCTACGCTTGGGTCCTCCCTCTGCGTCCACCCACCATCCCAGGGTCCTAAGTGTTGTGTGTGGGAAGCTCAACTGCGCCATCCTAGTACCTAGAGACCAGAGGCACAACTCTCCCGCTAATGGAGGAGTGCAGTACCTCTGGTGGCGGCCTACCCGGTGGGGCGCCACACATTCATGGCTCCTATTTAGGTTAGTTGGCCTGTCCTTAATGTCTTTGTTGTACCGTGATGTATATGGGACATTGTGCCGGGCTGGATAATAGAAGGCAGTTCACTGGGTTACTCATTTGGCAGGCACAGATTACTGATGTGGCAGCTTGAGCAGGGCCTGGGAATTGATTTGCATTATCTCTAGTTGTTTTGTGTAATAAATTAGAAATGTACCTTTAACAAACTTTGTATAAATCAAACAAATATGTACAATAAATCTTTATGATGAATCTTGTTATAGAAATCTGCTTCTTTCTCCATTCATGAGCCACTTTTCCCCAACTCTGTACCTCCTGAATTCATCATCAACTCTTAGAATACAGCTCAACATTTTCTGGTTCACAACAAGGGTAAATGCCAGCTTGGTGAAGGGTCAGGTTAAAGCTCCTGTGGCACCCCAGAGTCCGGTTACCAGGTTGGCCTTGCCTCCCTCGGGGGGTAAGGTCATGCCTGGAAGCAAGGTAGGGTATCCACACCAGGTAACCCACAGCACACAACACCTTCCTTACTCCAAACCAAAAGGGGGAGCTCTAACTAGGGTTCAGGGAGTCTCCCCTATAAATTCTGGCTGGAGGCAGGGTTAGCCAGTTCAGTTTCTAGGAGGACTGTAGATGACACATCCTGCGTACTGGAGCAGTGTCGAGTTCGTCCGAGGATACTCACTAGCTAGCGTGAGGGACCCGTAAGCTAGGGTCTGAGGAGAGGAGTTTAGGAGTAAGCCTGGGGAGTGGAGTCTGTCACAGTTCACCCCACAGTAGAGCACCAGAATCGGACAGTGGAGTCCGAGGTTGCGCAGGTACTCTAGGCCCAGTAGCCAAAACTGGAGGACGGGAGATTCCAAGTCTCCCGGCCACCAGAGCACCTAGAGGCACAGCAGCATAGGAGAGTTCAGGGACAGTGGTCAGTGGAACCCAGGAAGGGCTCGAGCTACCTGCCATACCAGTGAGAGACTGTCCAGCAGGAACAGAGGGCTGGAGCTTAGCTACTGGCAGCCAGGACCAACAGGCAGAGGTGCAGCAGAGAGGCCTCAGAACTAGCTGGATGAGGAGATCCCTAACTTGCTTCCAGGCTACCAGAATTCCTAAGATCAACTGTGGACTGTACCCTGATGTTTGCTACTACAGTAAAGGTAAAGGAAACAACCCCTGCGTGTCTGTCAGTTCTTCAGCACCCTGAATCCTGCACCCCAACAGCCTACCATCGCCATAGACTGTTACGGTTGCCCCGGGGAACATGTGGGGAGTGATAACTGAACAGCTGCTTGTCCATCATCCCCCCAGATCCCGCACAGCAGCGCCAGGCCAATAGCCGGATACCACAGGTGGCATCACAACACCTATCCCCTAAATTCTATCCCCCAGACCCTTGAGACTCCACTGGATGCGTTCCCAAGGGCCGGTTCCAAGTACCCCACGGCTCTGGGGTGGGACAGTTTTCCCTGGCGTTACAAACAGGATTTCATGCCCGACGTTTACGGTTACTGTGTGCCATTGACTTTATTATACTGTGAACCGTCGCCATTGTTGCCTCATGCGGCGCACGGGAAGAGAAGGGGGTGTGCCGTCATGGGCGTGACCAATGAGAGGGCGCAAAGAGAAGCCTCGCTCTGCCTAGTGACGTCAGACAGCGTGACGCAGGAAACTCCCTGAATGCTGAAATCCCCACCTGAGGAGCGGTAGACTGAACAGCCGAAAAAGACCGAGAATCTGGCTGCGGTTCACTAGGGTGGAGAAGTGTCTGATCCAGAAAGGAGAGAACCAGCAGTGGGCCCGGATGGTGCCCAAGCCAACGCCGCAGCCCTGGGTGAAGCTGAAGCCCAAACTGATGATGCAGCCATGGCCCCTGCAGTAGCGCCAGCCTTGCCGTTCTCAATGCTGTACATCCCGGGAGCGACCTGGCTGCCACAGTACTCAGGGGAAGCAGAAAGCCTGACTGATTTCAAAGAGAGGATGACTAGTTTGTTTGGGGTATACTCTATGATCGAAGACCAGAGAGTGACCATGTTAGTGGGACAGCTGACTGGTGTGGCCCAATGTCAAATGAAGTCCTGGCTAGACACTGATAAACAGACTATTAAACAAATCTTTGCTGGGCTGAAAAAAACCTTTGACACATGAACTGCTGCAGAAATTAAAATGAGATTTTATGGGTGTAAACAATGGGTGCAGGATGGTATAAGAGACTATGCCTTAAACCTCCCAGAGGCGCTGAGGGCTATGAAACAGGTTGATTCTGGCAGCATCCAAGATGAAAATAAGCAATTGACCAAACAGTTTATTGAAGAGCTCCAGTCTCACGCCCACATGACTCAGTTACGTATAATAGCTATGCAAAACCCTGACTTGGACATTGCCCAATTTAAGGATCGTGTCATCTGTGTGTTGGAAGAACCTATAGCAAGCAGCACTGTACCCACTTACCGACTGGCTCTAATGCACCACCCGGAGGTGGCGCCCTCTGCTGTAACCACTGCAGGAGCCAGTGAACAGACATTAGTAACTGATACCCCTGATGCCTTACAACTGCAAGTGCGGCAGCTGACCAAGGGGATGGCAAAGCTAGCCAAAGCTGTCCAGTCCCTGCAAGGATCCAAGCCCATGGAGAAGATATAGTTGGCCTCCAGCACAGATGACGTCCCGTAGATGCGCCAGATAAGGAATCCACTGACCAGAGGATGACCCAGCAATGTCTATTGTTTCAGCAGGACAAACCAATGAGGTGACCACATCCCCAGGTTTTGTACTTTAAACGAGCAACCCCTGGGGCAGCAGGCTGCCTCCAGGAATGAGGCAGCCTGGCCTATTGTACTAGCGCAACAGGTATGTGGGAGGACAACCGGTCCTGCCTATCATGCTTGATGGTGTCCCCATGAACGGTTTATTGGACACTGGTTCACAGTTGACATCGATACCTTAAATCCTCTACAAGCAGTACTGGCTGATTCAGACATTACACGCCACCCAGATGATAGTTTTACTATATATGCTGCAGATGGTTTACCTATGCCGCAGGTGGGATTTAAAGACGTCACCTTAAAGGTGGGGCGTGTAGAACTAACTGCCCAGGGAATGGTGATTGTTGATGTAGGCCAACATGAAAGTAATCCCATGCTTACTGTAGGCACTAATGTGATTGAGAATTGCCTACGGGAGATTATTTTTTTGTTACAACAGGTTGCCGAGACCTCCAACCTCTGGCAGCAGCAAGTCCTGCAGAAAGAGATAAAAGCCCTGATGCAGAGGCAGCAGGTGGAGCTGTCCAGTGGAGAAGTCGGCAGTGTAAGAGTAAGTGATCCAGTACCCATTGCAATATCCCCAAAGAGTAAGATGTTATTCTGGTGTAGGGCAGCAATAGGCCTTAGAGGGCAAGATTACCAAGCCTTGGTGGAGCCTGTGTACTCAGACAGTAGACCCACTGTCCTGACTGCCAGAGGGGTAGTTGATGTCCGCATGGGGAGGGTACCAGTACGCATCTTGAACTGTGCTAACATTGCTAAGTTCTACACTGTCAGTAATAACGCTATCATGGCAGTGGAACCCTTGGATCCTTCCGACCAGGCAGAGGACAATGGCTCAGAAGGAGAGCTGGAGGATTGGTGCCAAAGGCTCCATGTAGGCACTGACTCCACCCCTTCACACCAAAAGCATGGAGTTTACCGGGTAGGGCGAGAGGACAAACAAATCTTTAGATTATCAGTCAATTGACTTGTTATATTAGGAGGTACCAATTATTATATTTTTCAAACTAGGAAATACCAACTTATAAATGTTAAAAAATCTCTTTATTTGTATCAAAGATTAAAATGTGATAGACAAACCAAGGGGAATTAGACAAACATACACATTTATATACATTCCTGGGGGTTCAGCATATATAATTTCTCTAATAATAACATAGAAGATCATAGACTTTTACCCAACAAGATAACAACTAAGTCGTCCTTAGGGTATAGTTTTATAAGTATAGACGTTTGTACTCTAGTGTCTCGTGCCCAATGTGGGAGAGGGACAACTTGTAAGAGAGAAATAATACAGATTTCAAACCCCTATATGGATTTCGAACAATGTTCTGAAACAGTTAATGAAGACCTTCCATTAGATTACTGAGCTCCCAGTATACATATGGATTAAACCTCCAACGCTTGACGCGTTTCGCCTTCTCAATGTCAGAAGGCTCATCAGAAGACTTTTGGGGTTACAGAAATAGTGTTCCGTCTAAAAGCAAAAGGATTGGCAAAACATTAGTTTACAAACAGAAAAATCTTGAAAATAGCTGCACAAGTCTAGATGGTACATAGTCAAGTACAGAGAAATAAGCATATATATATGTGCAAGGCCACCTAAATATATTACATACAATAAGTATACAAGAAATATATAATTAATCTAGTTGGACATATATGCATGTTCCCAAAATTATGTGAATAATTTTTGATGGTAAGAAAGGAATGAGGAGACATACCTTATAACCGTACATGCCAAATAAACAAATTCTTCGATAAGGCAAGAATACCCAAAAAGGTCAATAAGCAATAGATAGAGAGACCACGAAATTTTTCTGATAGAATCAAAATAAACAGAGAAATATATATTTTACCACAGGAAGATGGTGCATATCGTATATGTAAACTAAATGAAGGACTGCAGTACACATGGCAGCGTGCTTACCTAAGGTATTTGTTGTATGGTCATGAATGGGGCATCCAAAGAATTGGACATACTAGGGCATAGATAAACTGTGTGGGGACAGAGGTATATAAAGATCAAGAAAGGTATTTGACAAAAAATAGATAGAAATATCAAGAAAATCACTTTTGGTAAAGAAATCATATTAAACCAAAACACAACGTCACATCAGCCTCTAAAGGCTCTAAGATCAAAACTGGGGTCGTAGTAAGAATCCCTCCAGTTGACCAATAAGTATATCTAGCCGTGCCCAGTATACCCATGTATACAAAAGAGTGTTTCTTGATTATCAATAAAAGTGACAATACAAGTTAATATAGATCTAGCAGTGCCCAGTATGCCTATGTATACAAAGAGTGTTCATTAACCATACATGTAGAAATAGGTCTAACAGTGCACAGTATGCCCATGTGTGCAAAGGGTGTTCATTAGTTATCAGTACCAGTAACAATACATATAGCTGTATCTTAAGAGAGGAAATAATACCTCATCTTAGTACAGCACATATGTTTAATTCATCCTTTATAACAAAAGAGTGGTCAAAAATGAAGAAATTAGCCCATAGTTAGAATCAGAATGGAAAAAGGTTGACAGCATCTATAACTCACCCACTATGTAGTCATCCTGTGTCTCTGAATGCCTAGAGGAGAATGAATATACTTCTCTTTTATAGGGCAAAGCTTAGCTACTCATTGGTGATTAGTGGTAACAAGTGATGCAGGATCGCATAATGCTGTCATTCTAAAGAGGCGTCCACCTTAGGTGTTTATTTGAGCTCCATGGTTACAATCACCATGGAGCTCTGTAAACTCAAAAAAAAAAAAAAAAAAAAAAAAAAAAAAAAGGGGGGATGAAGCTGTACTGTTGTCTTTAAGATTGTGCACCATCTAGAGTGTGGAAAAAATAAGGGCATCCTGATTTAGCATGTATGTAAGAGTGATGTAGAGATGTATAACCTAAATTAAGGTTTTGGATGAAAGAGCATGCATATTAGCCATCAAGATTTACAAGTTGCAAACAAAGTTAAAAGAAAAAAATACATAAAAGCCTATTTAGCTACAAAATCTAGATAACAGGAACTATATATATTTAATTGTTCCAATTTATGATGTACAACCCTTCTCGGGTAAATAACATCTTTAAGGGCCGGTATTTTAATCCATCAGAGCACCACTATTTCACCATACCCTGACAAAAAGCTGGTGAAAGCAAGTGTTGACTAGAGGAAGCAAGTATAACTCTGTTGTTCATTAAGGCCATTTGGTTGGACACTATTGAAGTTGTGGATCCACCTTGCTTCTTTTTGAAGAAGGGTTCTGTCAAAGTCTCCCTTTCTGGGTGAAGGTTTTGGTACTTCCAAAACTCTCACTTTTAGAGATTTGGAGTCCCCTTGGTGAAATTCACGGACATGTCGGGCAATCGGGGTGTCTCTATCATGTCTCACGTCACCAAGGTGTTCCCCAAATCTTTTACGCAGCTCTCTCTTAGTTTTGCCAATGTAGTCTTTAGGGCATGTGCAAGTAATCACATAAACCAGACCTTGTGTACTACAATTGGCAAAATCGCGTAAGGTGTAAACCATACCAGTTTTGGAACAGGTTACAGTTTTTGACGGTTGTACCCATGGGCAAAACTTGCAGTGTCCACATCTGTAAGTCCCTACCGTCTTCAAATTTTGCAGCCAATTATTCTGCAATTTAGGTTTTTGGTAGTGACTGCGGACCAACCTGTCACCAATTGATTGTCCACGTCTGTAGGTAACACTTGCGTATGGCATGATGTAATCTTTTAGATCAGGGTCCGCAAGTAAAATACGCCAATGTTTCCTCATGATAGCCATTATTTCCTCATTTTGGGCATCAAAAGTACCAATTAGTCTGGTGATGGATGAAATAGCCTCCTTTTTTTTGGGAACAAGTAATGTATCCCTCTTACATTGTTGTGCATTCTTATAGGCTGCGCTCAACGATGAACGAGGGTAACCTCTATCTAGGAATCTGTTCCTTAAAAGGTCTGCCTGTCTATGGAACTCATCATGAGTAGAACAATTCCGTCGTATGCGGATGTATTGTCCTTTAGGGATACCTCTTTTTTGTGGTTCCGGATGGTAACTTTCCCAATGCAGCAAATTATTCGTTGCAGTTGGCTTTCTATAAATACTAGAAACCACTCCACCTTTGTCATCCTTGGTAAGTAGGATGTCCAAAAAGGGCAGTCTATTATAACCAAACTCATAGGTGAAAAAAAGTCCCAAGTTGTTATTGTTGAGTTCCTGCACAAAGAGAACGAAGGTCTCCTTATCCCCTGCCCATAAGAGAAGGATATCATCCACGTAGCGACCCCAAAATGTAATATATTGGGTCCATTCACGCATGGCGTCGCTAAAAACGTGAACGTCTTCCCACCAGCCCAGGAGCAAATTAGCATATGAGGGCGCAGCCGAGCTCCCCATAGCTGTGCCCCTGAGCTGGTGGTAGAACTGGCCAGAGAAAGTAAAGTAATTATGTGTCAGCAGGAACTTCAAAAGACCTATAACGAACGAGTTATGTTGGGTGAATTGTCTGCCTCTAGCTTTAAGGAAATATTCTACAGCCTCCAACCCTAGATCATGTCGGATCGAACTGTATAATGACTCGACGTCAATGGACGCAAAATAAGTTGTTTCATCCATCGTAATACCATCGAGTTTGACCAGGAGGTCACTTGTGTCCCTTACATATGATGGTAGAGCAAGGACAAATGGTCTTAAGATCTTATCCAAATAGACCCCACATTCTGTGTGACAGAGTTGATCCCTGAGACTATTGGTCTTCCCTTTAAAGGTGCTAGTCCCTTATGTATCTTGGGGAGTGCGTAGAACGTGGGTATCATTGGAGCAACTGGGGTCATAAATTTCATTTCGTTTTCTGAAATTAAATGAGCCTCTAGACCCTTGACTAGGATTTCATAGAGTTCATTTGAGAAATTGATAGTTGGATCTTTTATCAATTTACCATAAAACGTTTCATCCCCTAGAATGTTCAAACACATAGTCGTATAGTTGCTGTGATCCATTATAACCACATTACCCCCTTTATCTGAGGCCTTAATAATTAGATCGTCATTTTTAGACAAATCATCCAAATGTTTTTGTTCCATTCGGGTGAGGTTAAATTTGTTTTTGGAAGTGAAGGAGGGTATTTTGGAAAGTTCATCACTCACTATCTTAAAGAAGATGTCAATTGAATCAGTTCTATCAGTTGGAGGCATCCTTTTACTAGATCTCTTTAAAGTAGTGAAAGGCCCGGTACCTAGGGTACCAAGGTTTTCAGACTCCAATTCATTTAGCTCCTGCAATGATATACGTTCTTCCTCGCTGATTCCTGATAGAGCAAGATCTTCCTTTTTTGTGTTATGGAAAAATCTTTTCCACTTAAGTTTTCTGCAAAATAAGGAAAGATCTTTAGTCCAATTAAATACATCAAATTTTTGTGTTGGAACAAAGTTGAGGCCTTTTCTCAATACCTCCAACTGTTCCTTCGATAGTGTATATGATGATAAATTAATCACCTGATTATTTACGTCCTGGGAGGGAGTGGGGTTTCCCCTACCCTCTGTGATCTTAGGCCATAAGGGACCCCTCTCTGCTCTAAAAAAGAGGCACATATTGATGTGGATGGAAAGGGTGGTACTGATGAGGAAGAAACAGAGGTAGGTGCCGGTGTGGAGGGAAGTGTGACCGGCGGTATAGGGACCCTGAGGTCGTCCCATTTTTTATATGGTTTCCTCCGTCTCTTATTCTTTTTCGGAGGTTTTTTGGGGGCTGCTGGTGTCCTTGGGTTCTCTGGGTCAGAGGGTTCCCAATCGGTACTAGACTTATTACCAGAAGGGCCTTGGAGAAAAGCGTACGCCTTATTTTCTCTAAAATCTGCGGAGTCTTTAATAAATTTATTATGTTTTCGATTTTTTAGAGAAATTTGAAAACGTTCGATAGAATTCTGCAGGATCCCCTCTCTCTTATTAAAGTCTGGATCTGCTTTAAAGCCTAGTGCGTATTTTATGTATTCCTCCAAAATTTTGGAAGTTCTCTCTAAAGTAATTCTTTCTTCTTCCAAAAGAAGGCCCATCAATCTTATTGAGGACTCTCTAGACTCTTTCTCCCAAAGTTCCAGCAGTTTAGGTGTTTTAGACCTATCCGCCGGTACTATGGGTATCCTAAGTCCCTTAGGGATAATCCCCTGTTTGATGTATCTCGTTAAGGACTGTACCTCCCACCATGATTTGATGTTGTTTTTGTAACATACAAACAGATCATAAAATATTTTTTTAAGATCTGTAGTTTTATTTGCACTGACACCTATATCGGTCTGATCTGAGAATACATCATCAGCTTCGAGTTGCCACTGGTTGGTATCAAGTGGTGCAGATAGAAAACCGGCCATTAAATTTATTGCATTAATTAGATTATCAGTCAATTGACTTGTTATATTAGGAGGTACCAATTATTATATTTTTCAAACTAGGAAATACCAACTTATAAATGTTAAAAAATCTCTTTATTTGTATCAAAGATTAAAATGTGATAGACAAACCAAGGGGAATTAGACAAACATACACATTTATATACATTCCTGGGGGTTCAGCATATATAATTTCTCTAATAATAACATAGAAGATCATAGACTTTTACCCAACAAGATCTCTTATGGGCAGGGGATAAGGAGACCTTCGTTCTCTTTGTGCAGGAACTCAACAATAACAACTTGGGACTTTTTTTCACCTATGAGTTTGGTTATAATAGACTGCCCTTTTTGGACATCCTACTTACCAAGGATGACAAAGGTGGAGTGGTTTCTAGTATTTATAGAAAGCCAACTGCAACGAATAATTTGCTGCATTGGGAAAGTTACCATCCGGAACCACAAAAAAGAGGTATCCCTAAAGGACAATACATCCGCATACGACGGAATTGTTCTACTCATGATGAGTTCCATAGACAGGCAGACCTTTTAAGGAACAGATTCCTAGATAGAGGTTACCCTCGTTCATCGTTGAGCGCAGCCTATAAGAATGCACAACAATGTAAGAGGGATACATTACTTGTTCCCAAAAAAAAGGAGGCTATTTCATCCATCACCAGACTAATTGGTACTTTTGATGCCCAAAATGAGGAAATAATGGCTATCATGAGGAAACATTGGCGTATTTTACTTGCGGACCCTGATCTAAAAGATTACATCATGCCATACGCAAGTGTTACCTACAGACGTGGACAATCAATTGGTGACAGGTTGGTCCGCAGTCACTACCAAAAACCTAAATTGCAGAATAATTGGCTGCAAAATTTGAAGACGGTAGGGACTTACAGATGTGGACACTGCAAGTTTTGCCCATGGGTACAACCGTCAAAAACTGTAACCTGTTCCAAAACTGGTATGGTTTACACCTTACGCGATTTTGCCAATTGTAGTACACAAGGTCTGGTTTATGTGATTACTTGCACATGCCCTAAAGACTACATTGGCAAAACTAAGAGAGAGCTGCGTAAAAGATTTGGGGAACACCTTGGTGACGTGAGACATGATAGAGACACCCCGATTGCCCGACATGTCCGTGAATTTCACCAAGGGGACTCCAAATCTCTAAAAGTGAGAGTTTTGGAAGTACCAAAACCTTCACCCAGAAAGGGAGACTTTGACAGAACCCTTCTTCAAAAAGAAGCAAGGTGGATCCACAACTTCAATAGTGTCCAACCAAATGGCCTTAATGAACAACAGAGTTATACTTGCTTCCTCTAGTCAACACTTGCTTTCACCAGCTTTTTGTCAGGGTATGGTGAAATAGTGGTGCTCTGATGGATTAAAATACCGGCCCTTAAAGATGTTATTTACCCGAGAAGGGTTGTACATCATAAATTGGAACAATTAAATATATATAGTTCCTGTTATCTAGATTTTGTAGCTAAATAGGCTTTTATGTATTTTTTCTTTTAACTTTGTTTGCAACTTGTAAATCTTGATGGCTAATATGCATGCTCTTTCATCCAAAACCTTAATTTAGGTTATACATCTCTACATCACTCTTACATACATGCTAAATCAGGATGCCCTTATTTTTTCCACACTCTAGATGGTGCACAATCTTAAAGACAACAGTACAGCTTCATCCCCTTTTTTTTTTTTTTTTTTTTTTTTTTTGAGTTTACAGAGCTCCATGGTGATTGTAACCATGGAGCTCAAATAAACACCTAAGGTGGACGCCTCTTTAGAATGACAGCATTAGGAACAGGTGATTGCGATCCTGCATCACTTGTTACCACTAATCACCAATGAGTAGCTAAGCTTTGCCCTATAAAAGAGAAGTATATTCATTCTCCTCTAGGCATTCAGAGACACAGGATGACTACATAGTGGGTGAGTTATAGATGCTGTCAACCTTTTTCCATTCTGATTCTAATTATGGGCTAATTTCTTCATTTTTGACCACTCTTTTGTTATAAAGGATGAATTAAACATATGTGCTGTACTAAGATGAGGTATTATTTCCTCTCTTAAGATACAGCTATATGTATTGTTACTGGTACTGATAACTAATGAACACCCTTTGCACACATGGGCATACTGTGCACTGTTAGACCTATTTCTACATGTATGGTTAATGAACACTCTCTGTATACATAGGCATACTGGGCACTGCTAGATCTATATTAACTTGTATTGTCACTTTTATTGATAATCAAGAAACACTCTTTTGTATACATGGGTATACTGGGCACGGCTAGATATACTTATTGGTCAACTGGAGGGATTCTTACTACGACCCCAGTTTTGATCTTAGAGCCTTTAGAGGCTGATGTGACGTTGTGTTTTGGTTTAATATGATTTCTTTACCAAAAGTGATTTTCTTGATATTTCTATCTATTTTTTGTCAAATACCTTTCTTGATCTTTATATACCTCTGTCCCCACACAGTTTATCTATGCCCTAGTATGTCCAATTCTTTGGATGCCCCATTCATGACCATACAACAAATACCTTAGGTAAGCACGCTGCCATGTGTACTGCAGTCCTTCATTTAGTTTACATATACGATATGCACCATCTTCCTGTGGTAAAATATATATTTCTCTGTTTATTTTGATTCTATCAGAAAAATTTCGTGGTCTCTCTATCTATTGCTTATTGACCTTTTTGGGTATTCTTGCCTTATCGAAGAATTTGTTTATTTGGCATGTACGGTTATAAGGTATGTCTCCTCATTCCTTTCTTACCATCAAAAATTATTCACATAATTTTGGGAACATGCATATATGTCCAACTAGATTAATTATATATTTCTTGTATACTTATTGTATGTAATATATTTAGGTGGCCTTGCACATATATATATGCTTATTTCTCTGTACTTGACTATGTACCATCTAGACTTGTGCAGCTATTTTCAAGATTTTTCTGTTTGTAAACTAATGTTTTGCCAATCCTTTTGCTTTTAGACGGAACACTATTTCTGTAACCCCAAAAGTCTTCTGATGAGCCTTCTGACATTGAGAAGGCGAAACGCGTCAAGCGTTGGAGGTTTAATCCATATGTATACTGGGAGCTCAGTAATCTAATGGAAGGTCTTCATTAACTGTTTCAGAACATTGTTCGAAATCCATATAGGGGTTTGAAATCTGTATTATTTCTCTCTTACAAGTTGTCCCTCTCCCACATTGGGCACGAGACACTAGAGTACAAACGTCTATACTTATAAAACTATACCCTAAGGACGACTTAGTTGTTATCTTGTTGGGTAAAAGTCTATGATCTTCTATGTTATTATTAGAGAAATTATATATGCTGAACCCCCAGGAATGTATATAAATGTGTATGTTTGTCTAATTCCCCTTGGTTTGTCTATCACATTTTAATCTTTGATACAAATAAAGAGATTTTTTAACATTTATAAGTTGGTATTTCCTAGTTTGAAAAAAACAAACAAATCTTTAGCAAACATCCTTTAGACTTTGGGCAGGTAAAAGGAGTCCAACATCACATCCCCATAGGTGACCATCCGCCCATCAAAGAAAGATAGAGGCCTGTATCGCCAGCTCACTATTAATGTGCCAAAGAGATGTTATGGGAAATGAAGGAGGCTAGGGTGATCAGAGATAGTTGTAGCCCCTGGGCAGCTCCACTAGTCCTGGTAAAAAAGAAAGATGGTACAATGAGAATGTGTGGAGATTACAGGCAGATAAACCGCATTACACATAAAGATGCTTACGCACAACCCAGAATTGAAGAGTCATTAGCTGCATTGAGAACTGCTAACTATTTTTCCACCTTAGATCTTACCAGTGGGTATTGGCAGGTTCCCATAGCAGAAGGGGACGGAGAGAAGACAGCATTCATGACACCTATGGGACTCGGAGTTTAACTGCATGCTGTTTGAACTCTGCAATGCACCGGGAACATTCCAGAGGCTGATGGAGTATTGCCTGGGGCACAGAAACTTTGAAACCGTGCTACTGTACCTAGATAATATCATAGTCTACTCAAAGATGTAAGAGGACCACCTGGAGCACCTGGCTGAGGTATTTGAGGCATTATCCAAGTTTGGCATGAAGGTGAAGCCATCCAAGTGCCATTTACTGAAACCTAAAGTACAGTACCTGGGACACGTGGTTATTGCTGTAGGTGTGGCATCAGACCCTGACAAGGTCACAGTGATCACGGAATGGCCAAGGCCCATGATTATACCAAGAGGTACAGCAGTTCCTGGGGCTGGTATGATATTACCAGGGGTTCTTTAAGGGCTTCACAAAGTCTACCATTTGAATGGGGCAATAGAGAAGAAGACTCCTTCAAGCAACTAAAGTGGGCCCTGACAGGAGAAGAGATCCTGGCCTACCCTGACTATGGCCAACCGTTTGTGCTGTATACAAATGCGATAAACGTATGATTGGGAGCCCTGTTGTCCCAGATGCAGAGAGGCAAAGAGAGAGTGATTGCCTATGCCAGCAAG
>JARQOC010000004.1:585995373-586019424 GCA_033576535.1 Allobates femoralis | reverse complement strand
TCCGCGTCATTCCCGGCGCCCTGTGACGTATTTACAGCGGCGCCGCGCTGTTAGCTTCAAAATGTGCACTGCGCATGCCCAATGCGCATGCGCAGTGCACATTTTGAAGCTAACAGCGCGGCGCCGCTGTAAATACGTCACAGGGCGCCGGGAATGACGCGGATCGCGTCACAAGCCACACTGCAGCCTCCTACGAACACAGGGCACAGAAGGGACGCGCGATTTTGAATCCTGGATGTAGATCACGCCTATTCAGGCGTGCTATGAAGCAGAGGGGCAGTCTTGATGAGTGACTATGAATAGCATAGTCACTCATTATCATCACTAATCAGGTACTTATAAAACGTTTTTATGCAATATCATTTACTGCATTTAGGAGCTAAAAATAGTGTAGGGAAAGTGTTAATATGCTGTAGGGACAGGTTTTAATAGCTTTAAAGGTGTTTTGGGGGTGACAGGATCCCTTTAAACATCACCACATACGTTACTTAGTGGAACGTGGTGTACTAGAGTTTGTTTATTGTGAGTGACAAGATGTTAGCTGATGGTATGACAAAAACATTGCCAAGAGACAAGTTTGAGGACTTCAGAACCGCAATGGGACTAACAGGATAAGTAGTTGTTGAGTGAAGGTGTTGGAATATGTTTGGTGCAACAATTACATTCCCGTATAAGTAAGTGTTCTATTGCTAGGTTTGTGTATTGTCTATAAAGTTAGATAAAAAAAAAACACTCCAAGAGGCTCACACACAGGAAGGACCATGTGACTGTACTCAGTTTCCTGTGTCTGTGCATGAGAGGAGAAACAGCCTGCTGTTGCTGCACAGAGACACTTAGGCTTTGTGGAATCAGGAATATACATATCCTATCATATCTGTACCTGTTTATTGCTAATTAAAGCTGTGTTCTGTTGTCAACACGCTTGAGAGTATCCTGAATGATCCGCTGCCAACAAGCAGACACCATTTTGAAAAAGGGTTAGAATGCACATAAGTTAAACATGTAGCACCCCTGCGGGGGATTGCCACAGGACTCACCGGTGCAGGGAGGGATGTACACCTTGGCACACAGAGCACACAACACCTTCCAGACCTGGAGGGGGAGCACCACTGGCTGTCCTTAAGCCAGATCCCCTATAAAGATCCAGGCCTGTGGGGAGGAGTCAGTTGGTCTGCAGTCTGCACACACTAATAGAGGAGGCCTCACAACTCTCCAAGGTGAACGTCCCAAGCTGCACCAAAACCTGGTTACCCTCCAGGATCGTGCCTGTTACCGGACATCAGTAAAAAGGTACCGAAACGGAGACTATTGTGTGTGTGCCTGATTCCCCGCTGCCGCCTACAGTGTTCACAGCAGGACCGCTACTACTACTCCCCTCATCCACCTGCTGCCCTGAGGTAAAGCTCCACCTGTGGGGAGCTGTACTACCAAAGCTGCATTTCAATCACCTCAGTGGCCGGCCGCAGCGCTGCTAACTCTATTACCAGGTACCACAGGTGGCGTCATGTTATCATTCCCCATCATCATCACCCCCATCCCTGCCACTGAGGGTCCAAGGCACAGAACGGGAACCGACCAGCCGTGATCCCCCACGGAAGTAACCCATGTCCCGGTATCCGAGTACCCCCTACCAGAAGATCCAGAATCCTGACATTTAGATAAGAATCACATATTGTTTCTTTGTTTTACAATGCTAGATTCACACTAATGTTTCTTGTAATCCGGGCGCATCCAGCTGAAACCATATGCTCCTGCATCCATGTTCTCTCTCATTGACTTTCAAGAACATGTGGGTGCATCCTGGTTTATACGGTTCCAGTTAGATACGGTGGTCGAGTGTCACTGGTTTTTGGCTAATTCTAAAAACGCAAAATGTTGCGAATTTGTTGCCTGGTTAAAATGCAGAAGCATCCGGATTCGTTGCTATAAGAGTGGCATTAAAATGGAGCTCTATGGAACCCGGATCCCACTGGATCCAGACGCAGGATGCAGTTTTTTTTGACTGAGCATGCCCAGAAGCCAGTTTCATATGACACACGCACTAGGAGGGCGTCAAAAAAACGTACAAAACCTGATGCAACTGCACCAGTCTTACGCTGGATCCGTCAGCTGGATGAGTAATTATACCAGTGCAGGAGTATCCAGTAGTATTAGGTGTTACAATTGTGGGGGAATGTGGGGGGATGCAGGTTTTTGCCATAGTGGGAAACTATCCTAACCAAAGAAACTGTATTTGATCATGCACTTTTTAAAATATTGATGTATGTGATGATTAAGTACAGATTCATGGATGTTGCACTGGCGTAAAGTGGCACATGACTGGCACACGGCTGAGAATATGGAACGATATTGAGTTTTCAGGATGATTTTTCATACGCTTGTCTGACCCCAGACATAGTTTAGAGCTCAGTGGGTTCGGATAGGTCTATCTGAACCTTTATAAGTCTGATAAATTAGATTGGACAGATTGTTCCTATTTTCCGAATTGCTAAAAATATTTGAATTATTGCCCAACGTTACTGTTTGGTAACCTTGATGCTGAATGGTACACGGGTAAGATGCGGTAGATGGGTCTCTTAATCTTAGTGCTGCCATCAGACATCCATTTTCCAAGTGCGGATTTCTCCTAAAATGAACCCAGACTTTAAAAAGCTTTGTCCTTTCCCAGATTCACATACCGAGCAGCAGTTTATGTTTTTCTCAATAAAAAAGAAGCTAAGACAAACCATCCATAAGTGCGCACATGTGCTGTTCTCTGGGATTATTCGCCAGGAATAATAATACTCTTTAAAGTTCCACTGCTTCTTATAAAATTTAAGCCATAAAGTTTTATATTGTCAGGTACAAGATGAAAATGTACGGGAAGGGAAAGTCTTGTACGTTTGGGCAAATGAAAAGTAGAAATCTAAATAAAAAGAAATCAAATCAAATCAGTACATTTGCAGGGGAAAAAATGAGCTAAATCTAATTTTAAGAATTTGGATTAAGTTATAGGATTTGTATTTTATGGACCCTGTGCTGCACCTCTGGTATGCCCGCCCATGCGGAGCAGGATCCATTAAATAAGACCGCCCTATAGACCCTGCCCCTCCATGTAGTACACCACCTACTCAATGTATCATGCGTCACATGATTACCCAGTTGTTCAATCATCATTTATTCAATTGGACCCTTCAGATGCCACATACAGTGCCTTGTGAAAGTATTTGGCCCCCTTGAACTTTTCAACCTTTTGCCACATTTCAGGCTTCAAACAGAAAGATATAAATTCTAATTTTTTTGTGAAGAATCAACAACAAGTGGGACACAATCGTGAAGGGGAACCAAATTTATTGGATATTTTAAACTTTTTAACTAATAAATAACTGAAAAGTGGGGCGTGCAATATTATTCAGCCCCCTTTACTTTGTGCAGCAAACTCACTCCAGAAGTTCAGTGAGGATCCCTGAATGATCCAATGTTGTCCTATATGACTGGTAATGATAAATAGAATCCACCTGTGTGTAATCAAGTCTCCGTATAAATGCACCTGCTCTGTGATAGTCTCAGGGTTTTGTTTCAAGTGCAGGGAGCATCATGAAGACCAAGGAACACACCAGGCAGGTCCGAGATACTGTTGTGGCGAAGTTTAAAGCCGGATTTGGATACAAAAAGATTTCCCAAGTTTTAAACATCTCAAGGAGCACTGTGCAAGCGATCATATTGTAATGGAAGGAGTATCAGACCACTGCAAATCTACCAAGACCCGGCCGTCCCTCTAAACTTTCATCTCGAACAAGGAGAAGACTGATCAGAGATGCAGCCAAAAGGCCCATGATCCCTCTGGATGAACTGCAGAGATCTACAGCTGAGGTGGGAGAGTCTGTCCATAGGACAACAATCAGTCGTACACTGCTCAAATCTGGCCTTTATGGAAGAGAGGCAAGAAGAAGCCATTTCTCAAAGATATCCATAAAAAGTCTTGTTTGAAGTTTGTCACAAGCCACCTGGGAGACACCAAACATGTGGAATAAGAGGCTCTGCTCAGATGAAACCAAAATCAAACTTTTTGGGCACAATGGAAAACGATATGTTTGGTGTAAAAGCAACACAGCTCATCACCCTCAAAACACCATCCCCACTGTCACACATGGTGGTGGCAGCATCATGGTTTGGGCCCCTGCTTTTATTCAGCAGGGACAGGGAAGATGGTTAAAATTGATGGGAAGATGGACGGAGCCAAATACAGGACGATTCTGGAAGAAAACCTGCTGGAGTCTGCAAAAGACCTGAGACTGGGATGGAGATTTATCTTCCAACAAGACAATGATCCCAAACATAAAGCAAAATCTACAATGGAATGGTTCAAAAATAAACGTATCCAGGTGTTAGAATGGCCAAGTCACATCCAGACCTAAATCCAATGGAGAATCTGTGGAAAAGAGCTGAAAACTGCTGATCACAAACGCCTCAATCCAACCTCACTGAGCTCCAGCTGTTCTGCAAGGAAGAATGGGCAAGACTTTCACTGATAGAGACTAACCCCAAGAGACTGCAGCTGTAATCGCAGCCAAAGGTGGCGCTACAAAGTATTAACTCAAGGGGCCGAATAATATTGCACGCCCCACTTTACAGTTTTTTATTTTCACCACTCCCTTTGGGTCCTGCACATGAAAGCCGTCTTCTGCAGTCAGTCCGTGTCAGACACTGGACCTGTCTGGACCCGGCTCATGTAGGTAACTATTCACATGGTCAGGTTTTTTGAACACACAGATAGGGACTGCTCTGATACGGGTTACCTTGACGTTCGGTAGAGCGGCTTCGTATACATTTTTTGCAAAAAACGTATCAACTAAATACCCTGTTTTTTATCACTTTTTTATGCAGCACTTGCTTTTTACTTTTTTTATTTTTTATAACAGAGTATTTTTGCACGTTTTTCTGATTGTTTTTTGTGATTCAGTCTTTTGGTCGTGTGAACAGCGTCTTACAGATCTGTTCACTGTGTGCATGGCTCATTAGTGTCTGTTTAGTTTGTTTCTTGTTTCTGCAAGATAAGGGAGCCGCCCACCACTCCCTTTGGGTCCTGCACATGAAAGCCGTCTTCTGCAGTCAGTCCGTGTCAGACACTGGACCTGTCTGGACCCGGCTCATGTAGGTAACTATTCACATGGTCAGGTTTTTTGAACACACAGATAGGGACTGCTCTGATACGGGTTACCTTGACGTTTGGTAGAGCGGCTTCGTATACATTTTTTGCAAAAAACGTATCAACTAAATACCCTGTTTTTTATCACTTTTTTATGCAGCACTTGCTTTTTACTTTTTTTATTTTTTATAACAGAGTATTTTTGCACGTTTTTCTGATTGTTTTTTGTGATTCAGTCTTTTGGTGGTGTGAACAGCGTCTTACAGATCTGTTCACTGTGTGCATGGCTCATTAGTGTCTATGAGGGCTAAAATTGTATATAGAGAGGCTATGTGGGGGATCATAATGTTTATAGGGGGCTATGTGAGGGCTGATATTGTATATAGGGGCTATATGGGGGCTCAAAATATATATAGAGGCTATTTAAGGGCTCACATTGTATATAAGGGGATATGTGGGGGCTCATAATGTATATAGGGGCTATGTGTGGGCTCACATAGTATATATTGGGGGTTATGTGGGAGCACATGCTGTATATAGGAGGCTATTGGGGGCTCCTGCTGTATATAGGACTTTATGTGTGGGTTTATACTATGTATAGGGGCTATATGGGGCTCATACAATATATAGAAATACTATGTGGGGCTCATATTGCATGTAGGGGGCTGTGTGCAGGCTAATACTGTATATAGAGGGTGTCACCATACTTATTTCTGCTCAATATCATGTCGTACAATTAATATTAAATAATATCTACAATTAGCATGTTAATATTCATATAGAGCAGGATTAATTTCAGCCTATTGGTTTGGCCTCCACAACAGTCACGGTTTCTCAAGTGGCCCCTCGAGGAAATTAATTGCCCACCCCGGCTCTAGGGTAATGGTATCACTATCATTTGGCTTTAAAAGAGAAAAAAAAAAAAAAACTGCACAGCACTCACAGACAATGTGAACTGGTGCCAGCAGGGATGCTGGGTTAATATACTAGAAAAAAACCTTGCAGCACTCGTTGCACACAGGTGATCTAGGGTCTAGATGGTGTCCTCCCACTTAGTAGTGGGGTAGGGTGGACAAGGAGGACTTGGGTGTCAGCGATAGGACTCGTCGGACCTGAAGTCACTTTGTCGCAGTCGACGAGCAAGCAGACATTGGCCAATGTGTGTACTAAGAACTTCAGATTTTAAAAAAAATAATAAGAATTTTGAGTTTTTTGAAAAAAACGTAAGTTTTTAAATTTTTTCTCATATATATATATATATATAGCTTGTCAGCATATGTACATCATTGGTAGTAGCTGAGTGCTGCAAGGTTTTTTTCTAGTATATCATTTGGCTTTATTAATTAGGTGGCTCTAATGTGGGCACAACAGTATTCTGTGGATATTGGTATTAGGGCATTAAAAGGGGTAAATGGGTATTGCCATCTTGGACATTTACATCATGTCCAAGCAAAGCAACAGAGTAGTGATCGCTAGAGATGAGAAAAAGATTCAAACTACCCGTGTCTAGCATTTATTTCGATCCCCCATTGCGTAAGGACTTCCAGCGTGTAGTGCAACATAAGAGTGATGATGGGGTTGGTATAGAAGGAAGACCCTGCCAATAGGAAAAAGGGAAAGCAGTCATCTCCTGACACTCACCTTAGTCTGAACTATGCACTCCCTAACATCCCTATACAGGTCTTTCCCCCCTTCACCATCACGTGCCTAAGCCCTCACTGACCCTGAATTTACCCTGGTTAGTATGCAGGCAGGTGAGGACACTAGTCTCACCTCTAGAATAATTCAACACAGGGAAAGGGAGACAGACAGGGAAAAAATAGACAAAAAAATGATAAACCTCAGATCTCCACAATGGCAACGAAACACCAGAGCAACAATAGTAACAACTTCACACAGGCGCCTTCCACAGTGGTCAGCATAGAAAGAGATTCTATCACTGGCATCAGCTGACCACACATGTGACTCCCATAGGGGAGGGGAGTGGTCACCAAATGCTACACCTGAAATTGTGCTACAAAGAACAACCAGACAGAAAAGGGCCCTTAACCTCTGCATCACCAAAAAACCTTATCCATAAGATGTTGTAACCTTCAGTTTCAAAGGTCTCCCTGGGGTAGGAGACACCTGTGACACTTGTCTTCTATATACTGTTTTTACACAAGATGGGAAGGGAAGTTTACTTGGAATAATCAGGCCTGTAACGAAGAACGACAGACTGCTAGAAGGTGCAGAAAATGTCGCTTCCAAATTATGAGAGAAATTACTACATTCAAGCATGCACATAAGCGAATGATGTGTTATAATGAAGTAGGATAATGTAGGCGTTGTCTTCACTAATTGGAAAGGTCCCTTTAACTCTGCCTGCAACTTCCAGATGGCGGCTACATAAATGAAATATCAGTCAAGTTATGAGTCGCAGAGGAGCAGCTTTGCAGATTGCTTAAGCAAAACGCCCGCCTTGCGTTTCTCGCATAATCTCTTCTTTTAGAAATTTCGCAGCCTTTTATCTGAACTAATAGAATCAATGATTAACTAAAATCTCTCCTTTCATTTCTTTACAAGTTCAAATTTGCGTCTGAATAAAATATTTTAATTCCTTCAAAGAGTCTCAAGAGAGGCGGTCAAAATATAGTCTTGCTTTTTTCTTCTTTCCCATCTTGGATGTGTGTGATCTGTATTTCTTTTTATATTAGCATTCATTATTTTTTTTAATATAATTTGTTTGGATCATTTAAGTATAACTTATTTTAAAGTTGACATTGGGTAGGTCCAGGACTGGCTTAAAGAGCCCATAGACCTTAGATAATGGTCGGCCTAATGCTAGGATGACAGTTGTCTCTCCTGTTCCACCCATTCTCATGGAGGCTTAGTGTAGAGAATCATGTGTGTCGCCCAGGGTATGGGGACTCGGGTGTCTGGGCCCTCTGCTGCGGTAGGGATGTCACTGGTGGCCTGCCCAGACTTTAAAAAGGGGGGAATATATGTACAGGGGTGAAATAAGAGTTTACAAAGTTTGTCGTGACGCCACCTGCAGCTTCTGGTGACTGAGCACCAGCGCCGCTTCAGTCCGTCGGAGGGTGGTGGTATAGCGTCTTTGATGGTACAGCTCCCTGCAGGTGGAGCCAACCCCCCGAGGCAGGGATGCACTGGTGATGATAGGGATTGTGGTGATGGATGGTTGGATAAGCAGGGACCTGGCTGGATGGTTGAGTAACGGGACAGTCTTTGAGGATGGCAGGGGCGCAGGGAAGGAACTGACACACACCGCTGGTTGCTCTTTACCTTTTTACTGATGTTGAAGCAGGTAAATCGTCCAGAGTACCACCAGGTGTTCAGGATGCTCTTCTGGGTCTCCACAGCAAGTGGATATAAGACCTCCTTGTTGCTTTCCCTGTGTGTGTGAAGCCTCCACCTGTGTAGAACTTGGCTGGCCTCCTCTGCTCTCTCGTGCTCCTCCTGTGCTGTTGTTAGGATACCCTATGTTGACTACCGCTGACTCTCTCCCTGTGGTGCCTGGCTCCCTGGTATGTGACTGCGCAAAAGTCCGGGAGACTGAAGTCTCCACGGTTTTCCGGCGTTCTCCACTGGGCCTGGTGCACTCTAGTGGACGCGGACTCCGGTGTCCGACGGTTGCTTGGGGGTGAACCTAATGCTGGATCCTCGGTTCCCCCACTATTCTGCCTCTTTTACTTGCCTCTCGACCCCACTCTTGGGCCTTGCAGGGCTACCGGAGACTGGTCAGGGTGACTGGCTCGGGGCTAACGCGACACCGAACACCATCACTTCTTTGCAGCTCTGGTAGCGTCTGCACACTCTCTGTCTAACTCCAACCCCAGCAGCAGTATTTATAGGGGATCCTGCCTAAAAGCAGCAGGTTGAGCTCCCCCTACTGTGCTGGGGAGGAAGGTGTTGTGTGTAACTGTGTACTCGCTGTGGAAACCCATCCATGCTGCGGGTGAGTCTGTGGGTACCTGTGGTTAGCAGGGCGCCACGCATGTATGTGTTTTCAAACAGTGTTATATTGGGCCCCTGTCTACCTAATGCTGAGTGGAACGAAGTTGTCTCATGGGAATATGGATTTATAATTCTTTAATGCACTGCTCATTGCCTAGGTTATCCCCTAACGCTGTTGTAAGAATGTAGGTGAAAGGGGTAAGTCTGCCCAGGCTGATTGCAGGGACAGACAGTTATTTTTGGGATTAGTCCACTGGGGAAGGAGCAAGTCCCTAGGAAGACAGGAGAGACTCCATTTTAGTTCCGAGTTAGTTGGGGTGTAATGTGTGAAGAAAGAACAAGGAATCCAAGCAGGCTGAGACATAAACACTGCAAATTACCAGACTAGAGATGCAAGGATAACTCTCAAAAGGAGACAAAAAGGGAACTCCTACAGGCAAGTGTATGGAGAAGTGCAGAGACCGTGTTAGCTCAGCGTACAATGTGGGGACTTTAAAGAGAAAGTGCTGGGACACACCGGTACAGAGGGATCTGGCTCTAGAATCAACCCTAAAAAAAGAGTAACAAAGTGCCTAGGTGAATAGTCATAGCATTACACCTGGACCCATATGATTAGGCACCAGTAGGAAGACAGCTACCTCAGAGGAGGCTATCACAGCATTACACCTGGACCCGTGTGGCTAGTTACCAGTAAGGTGCAGAATCAGCAGTCAATCTGTCACTCTGTGGTAGCCTCTGTTATTGAGTGTAAGAATGTCTTACACCTGTGCTGAAGAGTCGGTCTTTGTTAGAGCGGAATGTGGATGAAAAGTGCTTTGTAAGAACTGGTGTTTGAAGTTGTTACAAGTAAAGAACCTGAAGTCTTACCATCAACTTGTGTACTGTTTCTGAAAGGTATCAAATGCAGCGGTGTTGTATAATGTCTAGGTACCCTCCAAAGGTAATCAGGTTCTCACACACACCCTAATTATATCATTGGCATGTCGGGGTAAGGAGAGTGAGCCCCTCAACCAAAACTTCCACCCTGCGCGCGTTCCCATGATTTCAAGTTTGCAATAGCTTTTCTTCAGGGCCCCCGCGCTCCTCCGATACTGCAGAGGAAAAACTGGCTAGGCCTGCACATTTTGGACAAGAGGTAAAACGATGTAATTGGTTCCAACCTGTCAATCATTAGAAGAGAACCCTCAACAAGCATGCAGCCGGGAAGCAGGGAGCGGTGTGCTCAATGAAGATTGACCACAAGTTGCAGCTGCATCTCCCTCCTCTCCCTACTTTCTGTTCTCTAATCACTGTTTACATTTTTTAAAAATTTGAGAAGTGTAGAGCAACAAGATTACACAGAAATCCATGATCCTCCAGCTCTGTGAGTCCTAAAAATGGAAGGTGCACTACAGAACTACACGGCCTGCAGATGGAGACCTCAAGGAACAGTAACCGACTGTAACAAAACAATGCAAAACGGTGGTTAAGAAAATGTGAACAATTCATTGTTGGAAATTTGATGTAAAATGGGAGATTTACTTTGAAATGCCCGTGCACAAATGAGTAGATATATAATGGGCTGTGACCAGAAAAATGCCCACAGGTTTGGGGTTACATTTAGGGGTTAGTTGTAACGGCCACTTTACACGCGGCAACAGGAAGATAGAAAACGGCAGGTGTCGGAGACAATTGTACCTTTTACCTTCAAAACACCTTGCAGATACCTGAATTACACGCAGCCACTTCAAGGTGTTTTGAAGGTAAAAGGTACAATTGTCTCCGACACCTGCCATGTTCTATCTTCCTGTTGCCGCGTGTAAAATGGCCATTAGGATTAAGGGTTAGGGTTGACTGTGGGCATTTTTCAGGGAACCGTAACGGGCATTCCTAACATTGATGACCTGCCACAAAGTTTAACAGTAGAAATGGGACGATTGTTCTGCAGGATTTAAAGTCCATTGACTAGATTTAGTAGTGTTTGGCCGATGGACCGTAGTCCTTTGGATCGGTCGACCCAACTCTAACTAACAGTCAATAGATTTAGCTAGAATTGAGTAATAAAACAAATTGCAGCTACATCTCCCTCCTTTCCCTACTTCCTGTTCTCTATTCATTTTATTATTTTTTATCAATTTGTGAATTGTAGAGCAACACGTTTACACAGAAAGCCATGATCCTCCAGCTCTGTGAGTCCTGAAAGTGGAAGTGTCACAGGGTGGTATAATGGACTAGGGAGCAAGGTAGCAGGATGGTAATGATGGGGAAAAGGTGATCAGGGGAACTAGTCTAACCCTTAGACTAAGGTTCCCTGGCTCGCCCTTTTCTCAGAATTACCTCTGAAGGTGAGGTTGTCCACCCTTCCTCCTGATCAGCCCTAAGCAGATACTCCTTCTCTTCCACCCACATTCTGGGAAGCACAGCAACTCCCACAAAATAAAGAAAACTCTAATAAAAAAAAGCAGGAAGGCTTCAGCACACACTGCACAAACGTCTTCACAGCTCAAGGTCCTTGCAAAGACTAAACTCTATCAATGACATCAGCTAGTGGAAGATGGAACTATTTAAAGAAAAGGGCGTGTACAGCTTCATAGCCTGACACACCCCATCACCTAAAGAGCTGTAACAAACCATAGACAGCAGCAGATTCTGACATTTACTCCAAATTTACCAACAGAAATTAAACATATTAAATCACTGCACACCGAAGCAGTTCAAGAAGACTGCAAAGCAGTCTACACGTGACCGGAAGGTGCTCTACTGATCTACGCTGCCTGCAGAGAAGAGGCCATAATGTAACAAAACAATGCGTAACGGTGTTTAAGAATATTGGAAATATTTATTGCTGTAAATTCTAACTTGTAAATTTGATATAAACTGGGATATACATCTTTAAATGTCTGAGCACAAATGAGTAACGAAAGATATGTAACGGGAATCCCTAACATTGATGACCCGCCACGGCTTAGAGAAGGAGCGAAGTTTAACATTAGAGATGGGTGGATCGTTACGCGGGATTCTAGATTGGGAGTCTTTGGCTTTAGACCGGAGTCCTGTAGATCGATCCGCCCAATTCTAATTAACAGTCAATAGACTTAGCTAGAATTGAGTAGTAATATAATGCAGTATAATATGGTATCCATGTGATTGCCTAAATATGCCGCTGACAGTGCACTTGTGAGTGATAATGACAGGCTTTTGTACATGAACATTTTCTGGCACATTGAGTATCTGTCACAATGTAATTAGTTATGCCTGAGGCACAATGTCAATGGTACAGGTCAGTGCCAAGGAGTATTAGACTTAAAACAGTGAGAAGGTTCTATGGGCGAATTGTGATGCATGTGTCACTCACAATCAGATAATTACGAGTCTTTTCTTAGTCTATGTGTTGGATTTGGACTTTTCTTATTCTACAACATGTATGGAAATTCCGATAAATGTCCTACAATACCATTTGTTTATCTAATGTATACTATAGCAAAATAGTTTCAAGCGACATATAGCCATCTTCTTGTCCATTTTTATTGTCTTGATGGATCGAAGATGAAAAGTTAATTTTGCAAATATTCTTTCCTATTAATTTTAGAGAAGACACAGGCCCGGTCCATCCGCAACGTCAGTAATATGCAGGCGGTCGGATGCAACAATGCAAATGACACGAGGCGGATATAGGCAAGGATGGACTTTTTATTGCTCGCAATCTGGCAGGAACTTCAGCGATAGTGAAACAGTTAAAGAATAGAAAAAACACTATACAAGACAATACAGAGCACACAATGAGTCAGTGTTCAATCTAGATGACAGCAAAGTCTCATAGGGATTATACTGATGTTCCTCTAGCAGGGATAATGCACCTGCCCCTGGAGGAAGCTATTGTACTGGCTCCTCTTGGCGCAGTAGCCCTAGCGGGCACCACCGGTTTTCTGGCTAGGCTTAAAGTCCTCTTAACAAAGTTTATCAGGGAGTGCTGGGTCTCCTGTGCTCCAGACAGCCCCCACCTGCTGTCGTAGCTCAGGTCAATACCTGTAGGATACGTTGGTGCTGGAAGCAATGGCCCTGCTCACTGGTGTCTCCCTTCTATCAACTCAAGCGTTCCCCTCTGGTTGAAGCCTCTCCACGACTCTTCGATGCTTGACCGGCGGCGGGAGTTTCTGGGCCTCTGACGACCTTGCACTCGGCTAACTTCGCCTGTACTCTTTGCCTTGATGGGTGTAGATTGGGTTCTCACATGTTTACCGGCATAGTCTGTGTCTGCGGATCTCACTTAGGGACATTTGGGCTCTTTAGCTTGACTGGTGTAGTCTGGATTTCAGATACTTCTGCTGGCACAGGTCATGGATCTTCCCTCAGCTAGGGTCACCAATCTTCCTCTCTGTGCTCACACCTCCTGGGGGATCTGGGGCTCTCAGGCCACTCTGGGGCAATGGGGCTACAAGGCTACTTCACTGATCCATGTTGTTACTGAAGGGGGTTCTGGGGCAAACTCCTCCTCTTCTGGGCATGACCAGTCTTTTTATATTTTGTAGCTGCATCACAGGTGTCACTTGACCCCCCGTGGTGCATCTTTTCAATTCTTCTCTCCAGGAAACATATACAGACATTTTTCATTCCTGTTTCTTCAAATGCCGGCTTTTATTTCTATTGTCCCATTTTTGTCCAGCAGATGTCAATGTTTACTTGCAGACAGGTTTGCATCAGCATACACCTCCTTCCTGACAGCATTTGACATGCCCACTCCAGGGTCGTGGGTACTCAGGAACCGGGGAGCAGTTGTTCTTCAGTTCTTGGTTCTTTTCACAGGGACAGCCATGGGCCGAGACCCAGTCCTGTGACCCTGGCGGTGTCATTTAGTATAAGGGGGTAGATGACGGGATTGACAGGGGAAAGGGGTATTCGTGACGCCATCTGCGGTATGCGGCCAAGGCAGCTGCTGCTGCGTCAGAACCTCTCGGGACCGTGACTGGCAGCTTGGATGGTTTCGCTCCCCGCAGGTGGAGCGCGGTCCTCAGGGCAGCGGGATGGAGGAGTCAGTCTGTACCTTTGCAGTCTGTACCTTGGTGTCTCAGGCGGCCTCTGCAGCCAGTGGTCACCGCTAAGAAAAGTCTCAAACACAACAGCTGGAGTTCTGTTACTTTTACTCAGTTGTTTCAGCATGGCCGCTGGGTACTTCCCTTGCCAACCTCCAGTTCAGCGTTGTCTCCAGAACCAGGACAGTGCAGTGGAGCCTCTGTTGGTGTCCCTTTCTCTCTTACTAGGTGTTTCTGTCTCTGGTGGTCGCTCATCACTATAAGCTCATCATGCCACTCCTCTCAGCACCTCTGCACACAGAGCTCAGGTACTGAAAGCCATGGGTGCTCAGTTGTACCCCTTCCGAATACTGCTCCCTAGTTTGTCTGCCTTCTCCAAGTTGTGTCGGGTGTTCGGCCACAGATCCCATTAGGAACTCGGGGCCTCCGGTTTGGGCCTACAGAGTCCGCACCGTGTTCAGGACCGCTTCCCTGTGTCATCCACTAGCCCCTTTGTCTCGCCCGATATGGGCATACAGGAATCTATGTCTCGTTCCGTACCCCAAGAGCTCTGTCCTTCCTTCACACCTGTCGGTATTTCCCTCCCGGGGCGAGTGTGGTCGTGCTCCAGCCCATGGGAATCAACACCACAGCGCTCCTTCATTCCTAACTTCCAGTCCTTTCTCTTGCTGTTCTTTCCCGCTACTCCTCAACTAACTTTTTAACTCTACACTCTCCCTCCCGGCTACGCTTGGGTCCTCCCTCTGCGTCAACCCACCATCCCAGGGTCCTAAGTGTTGTGTGTGGGAAGCTCAACTGCGCCATCCTAGTACCTAGAGACCAGAGGCACAACTCTCCCGCTAATGGAGGAGTGCAGTACCTCTGGTGGCGGCCTACCCGGTGGGGCGCCACACATTCATGGCTCCTATTTAGGTTAGTTGGCCTGTCCTTAATGTCTTTGTTGTACCGTGATGTATATGGGACATTGTGCCGGGCTGGATAATAGAAGGCAGTTCACTGGGTTACTCATTTGGCAGGCACAGATTACTGATGTGGCAGCTTGAGCAGGGCCTGGGAATTGATTTGCATCATCTCTAGTTGTTTTGTGTAATAAATTAGAAATGTACCTTTAACAAACTTTGTATAAATCAAACAAATATGTACAATAAATCTTTATGATGAATCTTGTTATAGAAATCTGCTTCTTTCTCCATTCATGAGCCACTTTTCCCCAACTCTGTACCTCCTGAATTCATCATCAACTCTTAGAATACAGCTCAACATTTTCTGGTTCACAACAAGGGTAAATGCCAGCTTGGTGAAGGGTCAGGTTAAAGTTCCTGTGGCACCCCAGAGTCCGGTTACCAGGTTGGCCTTGCCTCCCTCGGGGGGTAAGGTCATGCCTGGAAGCAAGGTAGGGTATCCACACCAGGTAACCCACAGCACACAACACCTTCCTTACTCCAAACCAAAAGGGGGAGCTCTAACTAGGGTTCAGGGGAGTCTCCCCTATAAATTCTGGCTGGAGGCAGGGTTAGCCAGTTCAGTTTCTAGGAGGACTGTAGATGACACATCCTGCGTACTGGAGCAGTGTCGAGTTCGTCCGAGGATACTCACTAGCTAGCGTGAGGGACCCGTAAGCTAGGGTCTGAGGAGAGGAGTTTAGGAGTAAGCCTGGGGCGTGGAGTCTGTCACAGTTCACCCCATAGTAGAGCACCAGAATCGGACAGTGGAGTCCAAGGTTGCGCAGGTACTCTAGGCCCAGTAGCCAAAACTGGAGGACGGGAGATTCCAAGTCTCCCGGCCACCAGAGCACCTGGAGGCACAGCAGCATAGGAGAGTTCAGGGACAGTGGTCAGTGGAACCCAGGAAGGGCTCGAGCTACCTGCCATACCAGTGAGAGACTGTCCTGCAGGAACAGAGGGCTGGAGCTTAGCTACTGGCAGCCAGGACCAACAGGCAGAGGTGCAGCAGAGAGGCCTCAGAACTAGCTGGATGAGGAATCCCTAACTTGCTTCCAGGCTACCAGAATTCCTAAGATCAACTGTGGACTGTACCCTGATGTTTGCTACTACAGTAAAGGTAAAGGAAACAACCCCTGCGTGTCTGTCAGTTCTTCAGCACCCTGAATCCTGCACCCCAACAGCCTACCATCGCCATAGACTGTTACGGTTGCCGCGGGGAACATGTGGGGAGTGATAACTCAACAGCTGCTTGTCCATCATCCCCCCAGGTCCCGCACAGCAGCGCCAGGCCAATAGCCGGATACCACAGGTGGCATCACAACACCTATCCCCTAAATTCTATCCCCCAGACCCTTGAGACTCCACTGGATGCGTTCCCAAGGGCCGGTTCCAAGTACCCCACGGCTCTGGGGTGGGACAGTTTTCCCTGGCGTTACAAACAGGATTTCATGCCCGACGTTTACGGTTACTGTGTGCCATTGACTTTATTATACTGTGAACAGTCGCCATTGTTGCCTCATGCGGCGCACGGGAAGAGAAGGGGGTGTGCCGTCATGGGCGTGACCAATGAGAGGGCGCAAAGAGAAGCCTCGCTCTGCCTAGTGACGTCAGACAGCGTGACGCAGGAAACTCCCTGAATGCTGAAATCCCCACCTGAGGAGCGGTAGACTGAACAGCCGAAAAAGACCGAGAATCTGGCTGCGGTTCACTAGGGTGGAGAAGTGTCTGATCCAGAAAGGAGAGAACCTGCAGTGGGCCCGGACGGTGCCCAAGCCAACGCCGCAGCCCTGGTGTGGCCAGGCATGCAAGAGGCCATGTTCAACCCGTTACCCCACCATGGTTGGGCGGAGAGGCATGATAGTGACCCAGCCATCTCACTAGTCAAAGAGCTGCTGAAGCAGGCTGATGCACGCCCTCGCCCAGATGCCCCGCCAGAGGCAGAACAGCTGTGGAAGGAGAAAGGCAAGTTGTTCACCTATGAAGGCAAGCTGCGCAGGCGACACATCAACGCACAAACTCATGAATTGGTATGGCAGATAGTGGTCCTGAAGAAAGATGTACACATGATCCTGGAGGTGTACCATAATGGAGCAGGACACTTCCAATGGAAGAAGCTGAAAGTGGTGTTACGTGAGAGATTCTACTGGGTTGGCATGAGGAAAGCCATTGAGAACTGGTGTAGAAACTGTGGCCCATGCAACCTGAGAAGGAAGGATGGTGATAGTCAGAGAGCTCCTCTACAGCCAATTGTCACCAAACAGCCACTTGAACTTGTAGCCTTAGACCACGTGAAGTTGACCCCTAGCCGATCAGGCTATGTGTATGCCCTCACCATTGTAGATCATTATTCACGCTTCTTGGTTGTAGTACCAGTAAAAGACCTGACAGCAAAGACCACAGCAAAAGCCTTCCAAACCCATTTCTGTAGACCCCATAGCTATCCTGAACAAGTGCTCACAGATCAAGGTCCAGCCTTTGAAGCAGAAGTGTTTCAAGAGTTTTGTGACCTGTACAGATGCAAGAAGAAAAGAACAATACCGTACTATCCACAGACTAATGGCATGTGTGAAAAGATGAATCAAGTGGTAATAGACCTGTTCAAAACACTGCCCTTGGAAGAAAGAAGCATGTGGCCAGAAAAGTTGTCAGATTTAGTGGACTTGTACAACCATGTTCCAGTGAGTTCCACCAATTGTACCCCTACATACCTGATGAGAGAAAGACCAGGCAAGTTGCCCATAGACCTAGACATGGGAGTGATAACCTCTGAAGCAAACCCACCTGAAGCAGATTGGGATGTAGCACCTCAGCAAAGATACCGTGCAGTGCAAGAATGTGTTGAGAAGAACTTTACTCAAGCAAGAGAAGACAAGAGAGAGCCTACAACAAACAAACCCATGCAGTTCCCTTAGCAACAGGAGAGCAAGTCTTGAAAAGAAAGAGGCAAACCAACAAACTTGATGATTAGTGGGAGGCAGAGCTCTATTCTGTAATGCCTTCAAATTTTGACAACACCAAAGTCTACTTAATTAGTAAAGATGGAGGAGAGACCTCAGCAGCAGTATCAAGAGACCATGTAAAGAAATGTCCTGATCAGTTGAAATACAGAAGAGAAGTCCCAGATCTCCCTAAACCCACAAAACAGAAAGAAGAAATGCTCCATACTGTACTTGGAGATTTTCTCAAAACATGGACTCAGATCAATAAATCCATGGTAGTCCCAGTAGTGACATTTCCTCAACGTGTAGCTCCTGAACCGTTTGACACTTCAGAAGAACCACCAGCTACAGAAGAACCAGAAAAAATACCTCCTGCTAGCAGTGAAACGGTCAGATCCATGGTAAGTCTATGAACCCACTCTGGTATACCTGTGCTACGTAGGTCTACACAAAGAATAGTGGATAGTGCACCCACAGCACCAGAAGTAGACACTAGTGACCAGACCAGACCAGACCACCAGAAGTACCTGTATTGCGTAGATCCACTCGTAGTTACATAGGTCAGATCCCAGCCCGTTATAGAGAGGTTAAGTGAATATGTTGAAAATGTAAATATGTTTGTTTGTTTTCATGCAACTACGTAACCCAGTAACACCAAGCGTACCGTGCCTACAGGTCTTACTGTATGAACTCTTGCATATTCTTGAACATTTATTTTTAAAAATGGACCAATATGCACTGGACTGGTTGTGGTAGAGACATTCTTGTATATAATTCAGCCAATGGTGGAAGGACTAAGCACCGTAGTGACTATCTTTCCAATGTTTGTGGTTTTTGTAATTTTTCATTTTGAGACTCTGTACAATTTATTTACTGTCATTATTGTTTCTTGTGTGTTTTGCAAAAAGTGTTTACTCAGTCCAGGAGTACTGAATTTCTCTGGGGGGGAATGTGGCACCCCAGCGTGCAGTTGCCACAATGGCCTTGCCTCCCTTGTGGGGTAAGGTCATGCTTGGAAGCAAGGTCGTGTATCAAAACCAGGTAAGCTCACAGCACACAACACCTTCCTGACTCCAGACCAGAAGGGGGAGCTCTAACCCAGGTTAAGGGGAGTCTCCCCTATAAATTCTGGCTGGAGGCAGGGTTAGGGCAGTTTAGTTCCTAGGAGGACTGTAGAAGACATCCTGCGGACTAGAGCAGTGTCAGGCTCGTCTGAGGATACTCATTAGCCAGCATGAGGGACCTGTAAGCTAGGGTCTGAGGAAAGTGGAGGAGTAAGCCTGAGGATTGGAGCCTGTCACGGTTCACCCAGAGTGGAGCGCCAGAACCGGACACTGGAGTCCAAGGTTGCTCAGGTACTCTAGGCCCAGCAGCCAAAACTGGAGGATGGGAGATTCTAAATCTCCCGGCCACCAAAGCACCTGGAGGCACAGCAGCATAGGAGAGTCCAGGGACAGTGGTCAGAGAAGTGGAACCCGGGAAGGGCACAAGCTGCCTGCTATTCCAGTGAGAGACTGTCCAGCAGGAACAGAGGTTCGCAGCTTAGCTACTGGCAGCTAGGACCAATAGGCAGAGGCGCAGCAGGGAGGCCTCAAAACCAGCCGGGTGAGGAGATCCCTAACTTGCTTCCAGGCTACCCAAATTCCTAACTTCGACTGTGGACTGTACCCTGACATATGCTACTACAGTAAAGGTAAAGGAAACAACCCCTGCGTGT
Source organism: Allobates femoralis (assembly GCA_033576535.1). Lineage (NCBI taxonomy): Eukaryota > Metazoa > Chordata > Amphibia > Anura > Aromobatidae > Allobates > Allobates femoralis. The sequence continues at coordinate 585,999,730 of JARQOC010000004.1, read as the reverse complement.
TTGTCAGTTCTTCTGCACCCTGAATCCTGCACCCCAACAGTCTACCAGCGCCATAGACTGCTATGGTTGCCATGGGGAACCGCTCCAACTGTGGGAAGTGATAATACCACAGCTGCTTGTCCATCATCTCCAGAGGTCCCGCACAGCAGCGCCAGCCCAATAGCCGGATACCACAGGTGGCATCACGACACCTATTCCCTAAATCCTACGGTATCCCCCAAAACTTTTAGAAAACTGATTCCCAGGATCACGGAAGCCGGGTCTCGACCCCTGTGACTCCCTCGGATGCACTCCCAATGCCCGGTTCCGAGTACCCCACGGCCCTGGGGTGGAACACTCCTATTACAAGGATTGGTGAGAGGAGTGAGAGGCAGAGGAATAAGATAGAGAGGGAGACACAGAAAAATGGTGCGGAGCTTTCTTACAAGTCTTTTACCACACTCAAGAGCTGGATTCACATCTTTACTGCTCAGGGCTGCCGGATAATGTCCTGCATAACTTTTCTCTTCTGCCTGTTTGCTAAGGAATGAAGGTCAGGGATCTCTTTTATCTTTGCTGTGTATAGGAGACATCATAACAGCTAGTTTTCCCTCACCAGCTCAGAGTCAATTGAAAACTAAGAGCTTGATAAAAAGTAGAAGTATAAGTACAAGTCATAAAATGGTCAGAAATAAGTGTTTTTCCTCATGTCCTCACAAGACAGCTTATTCTGAAAAGTTACTTGAAAGTAAAGTTAACCTTTAATTGTACATAGTTTGTTTGTTGCCTGTTACTATGCAGACACAACTTCTGTGTAGTCTGATCACGCTTTCTTCCATCTGTCTCATACTTCTTACATTCAGTTGGTTGCCCCTACATATAGTAAAATGACTGCAGGATTAGTATACAAAGTGTTTTTTTGTGTAATCTTACTATGGAGACAAATATGTTTTCACAGATGCTGTAGTCACAAAACAACAGTTCTGGCTATATGTAGTAGTTGTAGATAAGCAGAACTGAGAGTTAGTGTTAGACACGTCTACATTTGTGTGACAATGGCTGAAACATAACCAATGATGGAGTCATTGTGCTGGATCAGGTACTAAAGCTATATCAGTCTGCTGATAGGTGAAGGGTCTCACTGTATGGACACTCACCAAATATACATTGATGACTTAATCCAAAATCCTTTAGGGGTTATTGTAATCATCAAAAGGGTTCTCCAAGAAAGAGACAAAGTGAAGCACCTGATATAATTCAGACTGGAGCTCTTCCTAGTCAAGTGTCAGCATAGACTGAAGACATAGAGCTCCCGAGACATGTGTCTCCTCTCATCTGACAAGGGCTGTATCACACATACCTAAGTCAAAGGCCTGAGCAAGGCTTTCATATGTAAAGAAATGTTTTCACCCATGTTGTGCTTGATGAGGAAATCTCCAACATTATCCTCCTGTGTCAGAATGACAGCTTTATAGCTGTGCATGGAGACTGACTTCTCTAAACTAAAATTCCAATAATGAAAAGTAATTTCAAATCCTAAAGAGACAGGAGAATCTGGTAATATAAACGTATGTGGATCTTTGACACGTTCAGAGCAGGAATGAATGTGTCGCATGGATTTATGTCTTTTTACATAAATTGAAGAATCTTCAAATCTAGGACTAGACCAAAAAAAAATGCATGCATTTTTTTAACATGGGGCCCTATGGGGAAGGCATGTGTGGCGCCCCTGCGTCCAGGAGGCCACAAAGGGAACTGCAGCCAGGCAGGTAGGACATTGTTGCACAACAAAACCCTCACAGCCCACACAACCCACGTGTAAGAAGAGGTTAACATCCAGCCCTGAGGTTAGAACTCTATGAGATCGAGGGGTGGTGGATTCAGAGGAGTGGGTTGGGCACACCAGAAGTCAGGTGACTGACAGTATATAGTGAGGGGGAGGAGTGAAGGAAGTTAGTAGGCCCAGGGTGCCGAGCTGTAAAGACCCAAGAGTAGGCCACAGTAGGCTGAGAAGCAAAGGCCAGAAGCTGAGCTGTAAAGACAGAAAGACAATCACACGTCCTGCGAGTGCAAGGCTAGGAGCGCAGAATCCGTACTGAGCCAGTGTGAGCCAGAGGGGAGAGAAAAGCACGTCCGATGCTGATGCCACCAGGAGTGTGACAGAACGGAGACTCACAGGAGTCCGAGTCACCGCCATACTGTCCAGCATACCACACACCACCCGTACAGACGGAGACCGTAGACAGCCCGGAAAGGACACTAAAGACTGTGTGAGGGGTCACAGGGAGAGAGAGGCCTGGCTGCAGGGAGCAAAGGGAACCCGGAGAGGGAGAAAGAACCCGTGTACTTGAACTGTGTACCGAGAGCTGTACTTCACCTTGTAAGAACTGCAAGCTACCTGTAAACTGTTGGAACAACAAAGAGTAAAGCTTTGGAAAACCCTGAATTGCCTCTCTTGTCTGCCTCTATCTGCACACCATTCTCCCTCATACAGATCCAGCCTGTCAGCACCAGCCAGGAGGAGAGATCCCTGCAGTGCCTGCAAGTAAGTGTGTTACTACCTCACCATAGACTCAACCCTTACTGCCCCGGGGGATACAGTTCTATCCACTGGAACTACACCATCTCCGCTGCCATTCCATCACCCCTGGAGGTTCTGCAGCATCGGCGGCCCCATCACTGGCCGCACCAAGTGGGTGGCGTCACACGTGACATTTCCCCTGTAAATATTCCCCTCATCCATTGTGTGAGCCAGGGACACGGTCCGGACCAAGCCACCCGTGACTTCCCCGGCACCATACGGTCCGGTACCGAGTACCCCCGTCCCAGTGGGCTCCACAACCTGGCGTCACGAACAGGATCTACCGGGTCCAAAAGAATTGGACCTCGTGCGCCCAGACAACGTGTTTAGAACTTTTCCCGCCAAATCTGACCTTAATGGCGGCCATAGGGGACTAGCGCCATGTGCAGAGGAGGCGTTCCCAAGACTCCCATCGTGGGCCGGTCCGGTCCAAGGCGCGAAAAAAAGGTCCCGCACTCGCTCTCCTCAACTCCGGGAGAGCCAGCTGTCACTCTCAAGGAAGAGCCGCCGCCACTAGACCCTCCTACCAAGAAGCTGGCGCGAACCAAGAAGAAGGAAATCGTCATCAGGAGGGGGCGGAGCGAGCAACCGGAAGAGAAGCAGTCGCCATTCCAGTACATGCGGACGGAAGCAGAGGACGCCCAGAAGAGCGCTGCGCACGAGAGACCATGTGTGATCCCGGAGGGCCCAAAGGACAACCCCGTGGAGGAACCCGGCCAGGGAAAGAACACCTGTGATCGTGCTGAGGTGGCAGAAGGCGGCGAGGAGCGTCCCTACTTCCTAGACACTCGGAGGGGTGTATTGCGGCTGCTGCCCCAGCGGATGACACGGGCCCAAGAAGAGAACCGGACCTGGATTCACATAGACATTGACCACCGCCAGGGCTATGAAGCCCAGTCTAAGCGACCCGGCCGGGTTGGAGAGCCGCGTGAGCATGCGGACAGCGAGGCTGAGGGCCATACCGCGATCCTGGTGGACGTAACTACCCCACAAGCCGCACCGTGTAAGGCACAGAAAGAAGCCGATCCACTTGGAGCTTTGCCGGAGGGATTCCTGACGTTGCCGCAGCCCCTGATACCACCACCGACTTCCACCGAGGTGAGAGGGGAGCAGCTCCGTTGCTGGTGGGAGCGGAATAAAGATTGCGAGGACCTAATGGGCTTCCTAGGAGATCCCGCTGGAGAGACAGGCCCTGCGGAGCTGGGCAAAGATTGCTAATTCTAGATGTGCCATATAATAAGACTGTGACCCAAAAATGCTGTCATAAATTCAAAAGATATTTCAGCAGCAAAAAATTAGATTAAGGGTGTGCAGATCTATGCAATCACATTATTTTAGCTCTTTATTTTTCTCTTTTTTTTCCCATTCAAATACACTTCAGTTTGTTTCTCCATGCATTTGTTCAAATTATGGGTAACATTAAAGGTGGAAAATCTTGTGAATGGTTCTTATTGCGAAGATTTCTTACTTTACAAAACATGGCATTTTATTAGGCATGTAATCTTTCTAGATCCAATTTAAGTAGAGTATATCTATTTTTATGAAACGTGTTAATTTTGCGATAGTTCGTACTCTTTCCATAGCAGGATATGGATACTCAAAATGCATCATTTTATATGTGGCATGCAATCATTCCTCTATAAACTGCGCATTCTCTATTCTGGGATGTATGGGCATCCTCTTAACTTAAAGGGAACCTGACCCCGAAAAATGTGCCCCCAACCTCTACATACCTATCCCTGCACCAAGCTAATAGATTTCTAGCCATCCCTTTGTGTTTTTAAATCAATATAGTAA
>JARQOC010000004.1:585597704-585995273 GCA_033576535.1 Allobates femoralis | reverse complement strand
AAGTCCCTCCTAGGATACTGAAAGGAACAGAGAGAAGGAGCCTGGTAGAGCCTCGTGCTGAGGACTGCTGGAGGCTGGGCTGAGTAGAGTGTCGGCTCTAGAGGGGACCGTAGTTCACCCGGCATTCCCAAACACCGACGGGGGATCACAGCTTCACACTAGGATCCCTAACCCAAAGGACAGGCAGCTCAGTGACAACCCGGAGGACTCACAGGAGTCCGAGTCACCCCATACTGTCCAGCATACCACACACCACCCGTACAGACGGAGACCGTAGACAGTCCGGAAAGGACACTAAAGACTGTGTGAGGGGTCACAGGGAGAGAGAGGCCTGGCTGCAGGGAGAAAGGGAACCCGGAGAGGGAGAAAGAACCCGTGTACTTGAACTGTGTACCGAGAGCTGTACTTCACCTTGTAAGAACTGCAAGCTACCTGTAAACTGTTGGAACAACAAAGAGTAAAGCTTTGGAAAACCCTGAATTGCCTCTCTTGTCTGCCTCTATCTGCACACACATTCTCCCTCATACAGATCCAGCCTGTCAGCACCAGCCAGGAGGAGAGATCCCTGCAGTGCCTGCAAGTAAGTGTGTTACTACCTCACCATGGACTTAACCCTTACTGCCCCGGGGATACAGTTCTTCCCACTGGAACTACACCATCTCCGCTGCCATTCCATCACCCCTGTAGGTTCTGCAGCAGCGGCGGCCCCATCACTGGACCGCACCAAGTGGGTGGCGTCACACGTGACATTTCCCCTGTAAATATTCCCCTCATCCATTGTGTGAGCCAGGGACACGGTCCGGACCAAGCCACCCGTGACTTCCCCGGCACCATACGGTCCGGTACCGAGTACCCCCGTCCCAGTGGGCTCCACACTGTTAACACAGGGCACATATAGGCACCATGCGTTAACGCATATGCGTTTTTAGTGAAAAAATGACCAAGTCCAAAAAACGGCCAGGACCTCAGGGGACACTATTGGCACCCTAAATTTAACGCATCCGTTATTCTAAGCCCTCAAAAAAGCGGATTGGCATGTGTGACCCTGGCCTTCCTCTGGGATCAGTTTCAGTCCACCTCTGGGATCGGTTTTGGTCTTCCTCTGCTGTAAGCTTGCTCCACCAATAACATGTCTGTCCTGGTACAGGATCGTGTTCCAACTCTGCCCTCTCCCTGCCATTCCGGGCTTTTATCATTAAAACTGCACCACAATTGTCACCTGGCGGCAAGGTTTAAGTGATGTCAGAAGTCGAGTTCCCGGGGCCCACATAACATTGTTATGAAACGCTACCAATCACCGCTAGCTTCCTTCTCCCTGCCTTTGGACACAGGAAAGCTCAACAGTAAGTTGGTCTCTGCGACTGCTATTCCCTTCCTGTTAATTGTTCCTTCATCTGAAGGCGCAGAGAAAGAAACCGGCGGGATTGGTAGCGGGGCTCGCGTGTCATAACAATGTCACGTTGACCACAAGAACCTATTTCTGACATTGCTAGAACCGCACCAGCACTGGAGGTGAGTATAGGCTTTTTAATTTTCATGGGCAATGAGAAGGGGGTGACCAAGTAGTGGATAATCCCTTCTCATTCCTCATGTGTGCCCCCATGAAAATAAAACAAGCCTATACTCACCTCCAGTGTCAGCAAGGTTCTAGCAGTGTCAGAAATATGTTCTAGTGGTTCACGTGACATTGTTATGACACGCGAGCCCCGCTACCAATCGCCGCCGGCGTCCTTCTTCCCGCCTTTGGATGCAGGAACAATTAACAGGAAGGGAATGGCAGCTGTAGCACTCACTTCCAGTAGAGTTCTCCTGTACCTGAACAAGTACTCGAACAAGTAGTAGACAGCCCCTTTAAGAATTATAATCTCATACAGCGCCAGCACATAGTAATCCAGAAGGGACATGTACAAACAATATCAGATATTAGAAATCATTGAGAAACAGTGGATGATTTCACATTAGTTTCCCACAGGTTATATAAGAGTGTTTAGGACCTGACACTTACAGATTAGTCTTATTTCCGGTGGCCTTGCTTGCTCTTCTTCCCTGGTGTTCGGTACGTTCTGAGATCTTACATAGATTTGTTAAACTTGTTTGATGCTTGAGTCCTTGTTTTACACCCATTTATTTCCATTAATGCTATTTCTCTACCTGGAAGGGTCACAGGGTCAATCTACACAATAAGATCTCATTTAATTTACAAGATGGGAGCGTTCTATTTCAGGACCACTTCTAAGTCATTAGTAAACCGTTTAGGTGCCGCACAATAGACTATAGCTTGTCACGGTGGCACTTACTATACGACTCTAATAAGAACGTACCCCCTTAACGAGCGCTGCTCCGGTTCCTATATAACTGTTAATTTGTTTTAAAAAAAATTCAGGTTTCCATTTGGGTCAATTAGGTTCCCTTAGTAGAGAGAGTCGTGTAGAATATAGGAAACCTACTGCTCACCCTAGATAACACAAACCAGCTATGCATTATTCATGGCGACCAGTGGAAAAGCTGAAACATGTAGAAATGCATAAAAAGCCATCCTGACAGTAATGAGGTAACGGGGTCTGTAAGGACGATGTCTGCATGAGAGTAAATGCAATCAGAAATGTATCAAATTAGCATAATATTTACATTGTGAAGGGGAATTCCAGTTTACAGGAATGTTACAGGGAATAGTTGATAGGGTTATTTAATGGGCAATTCCTTCCTTAAAGAGAATCTGTCAGCAGGCTTTTACTATGTAATCTGAGAGCAGCATGATGTTGGGGCAGAGAGCCTGATTCCAGCAATGTGTAACTTACTAGGCAGTGATTTATTGTTTCAATGATATCAGTGTTTTATCAACAGGAGGTTATCACTACAGGACTACATGTCTCATGTCTCCTGGTCCAATCACATCTCCACCACCGATAAGCAGCTTTCTGTCAATATACAGTGTACACACAAAGCTGCCTGTCAGTGGAGTGGGTGGGGTTATACACAATTAGTGGTGTGGGTGGGGTTATACACAATATAGTGGTGTGTGCAGGGTTATACACAATCAGTGATGTGGGTGGGGTTATACACAATATAGTGGTGTGGGTGTTGTTATACACAATCAGTGGTGTGGGCAGGGTTATACACAATCAGTGGTGTGGGTGGGGTTATACACAAGCAGTGATGTGGGCGGGGTTATATACAATCAGTGGTGTGGGTGGGGTTATACACAATCAGTGGTGTGGGCGGCATTATACACAATCAGTGGTGTGGGTGGAGTTATACACAATCAGTGCTGTGGGTGGGGTTATACACAATAAGTGGTGTGGGTGGAGTTATACACAATCTGAGGTGTGGGTGGGGTTATACACAATCAGTGGTGTGGGCGGGGTTATACACAATCAGTGGTGTGGGCGGCATTATACACAATCAGTGGTGTGGGTGGGTTATACACAATCAGTGGTGTGGGCGGGGTTATATGCAATCAGTGGTGTGGATGGGTTTTACACAATTATTGGTGTGGGTGGGGTTATACACAATCAGTGGTGTGGGTGGGGTTTTACACAATAAGTGGTGTGAGCGGGGTTATACATAATCAGTGGTGTGGGCGGGGTTATACACAATCAGTGGTGTGGGCGGGGTTATACACAATCAGTGGTGTGGGCAGGGTTATACACAATCAGTGGTGTGGGCAGGGTTATACACAATCAGTGGTGTGGGTGGAGTTATACACAATAAGTGGTGTGGGCGGAGTCATACACAATCAGTGGTGTGGGCGGGGTTATACACAATCAGCATGTGGGTAGGGTTATACACAATCAGTGGTGTGGGTGGGGTTATACACAATCAGTAATGTGGGTGGGGTTATACACAATCAGTGGTGTTGGTGAGGTTATACACAATCAGTGGTGTGGGCGGGGTTATACACAATCAGTGGTGTGGGCGGGTTATACACAATCAGTGGTGTGGGCAGGGTTATACACAATCAGTGGTGTGGGTGGAGTTATACACAATAAGTGGTGTGGGCGGAGTTATACACAATCAGTGGTGTGGGTGGGGTTATACACAATCAGTGGTGTGGGTGGGGTTATACACAAGCAGTGATGTGGGTGAGGTTATACACAATCAGTGGTGTGGGCGGGGTTATACACAATCAGCAATCGTGGTATGGGCGGGGTTATACACAATCAGTGGTATGGGCGGGGTTATACACAATCAGTGGTGTGGGCAGGGTTATACACAATCAGTGGTGTGGGTGGAGTTATACACAATAAGTGGTGTGGGCGGAGTTATACACAATCAGTTATGTGGGCGGGGTTATACACAGCTCAACATTATGAGCTCTGCTAGATCTATCACAGCTGCTGCACCCTGTAAACTAAATGAAACATCACTGGAATCAGGGTATTTGTCCCTACATCATGCTGCTGTCAGATTTGCACCTCAATTTATTGGTTTAAGGTTGTGCTGTTCTATTTTTCTTTTATATATATATATATATATATATATATATATATATAAATATAATATATATATATTTATATGAAAATGAAAAAATTAAGAGCAGCACTAGAAACAGTTCACCTTGGATGCAGTGTCCAACAGTGTTCAGCTGTATACATTTACCAAAAAACCGGACAACACTCCATATAGCAGTTTAGCTCCTCCTTATTGGCCCATAACAACCGAAACGATCGGTTGTTATGGGCCAATAAAGAGAAGCTAAACTGCTATATGGAGTGCTGTCCGGTTTTTTGATAAAATTATATATATATATATCTTTTATATGTGTTTCAGAAGCTCAGGCATGTTCCCTCTCCTCTCTCTCACATGACTGTAAGAGAATTGGCTGCAGCAGGAGCCTCTCCCCCTCTGACCAGCACACGGTCAGGCAAATTAGTGTATGACAAACCTCCTTGTCTAATTGGGAAAGTCTTTAGTCAGGCACTACTCTGGGGTGGAGCTGATCAGCAGAAGATTGACGATTTTGCTCTTTACAGGATGTCAATGACACGCCCCTCCAGGGCTTTAGGATACTTGGAACCGAGGCTTCATCACGGGGATCACAGGGACCGAGACCGGCTCCGTGCCCCTGGCGATGTCATTAAAAGTTTGGTGTGGGTGGTTCTCTCTTTTAGGGAAGGGCATCTGGCATGAAGGGTTCATTCTGGGAAGGGATGTCTGGACCTGGGGATACTTGTATTTTTATGTGACGCCACCTGCAGGTTGCAGCTATATGTGGCCGCCGCTGCACAACAGTTCTCCTAGGGGCCGATGGTACAGAGGCAGCAGTGTTGTTAAGCTCCCTACGGGTAGGGCTGACCCCTAAGCAGCTAGAGGTACCTGAGTGAGTTGGTAGTTGTTTTTCTGGTGCTAAAGTTCACAGACACAGCGAGGTGCAGTCTTCAGGTCACTCACAGTATCTGTACACCATCCCGCTAAGCACTGGGTTGTCGGAGGTAGGGATCCAGCTACTCCCTGGTAGTAGGTTGGTACGTAACCATCACCCCTTCTCTGTCCTTTCTCAGCCTCTTTAAACTGTGCTTGCCTCACCCGTCCTGCCTTGCACCTCACCACACAGAGCTCTGAGCCAGTGACTGTGGGCTTTTCTTAGGGGTTAACCTGCAGTGTCTTCCCTTAGCCCTATGGTTCCCACCTTTTCAGCAGATGTGTGCGGAAGTCGACAGTGTTCCCATAGAAGTACCACTGCCTCCAGGTTGGTAGTTGAGCCTGGTCTGTATTCTCCACTAGTCTTGGGGTTCCCGGTGCCCCTGTTCTTCAGCCTGGTTCCTTCACTTACCTGCGCCTGACAATGGATACGAGCCCCATGGGTGGATTGCTCACTTCCCGTGTCTCTAGGACCCTCTCTTCCTTCTGGAGCCACCTTGGTGTTGTTTCTGCTCCTCGGTCTGGCCTTAGGACGAGCTCCCATTTGCTCCAGTCCTCTGTGCACTTAAGTTCTTTCTTTCTATGACAGGCGTTCCTGCTCTAACTTCCCTCCAACTCAACCCTTGTTGTTCAACTGTCTCTCCTCAGCTGGTCAACTCTCTCCTCAACTGTTCAACTGTCTCTCCTGCGTTCTAGATCTTTCCTGGTCTAATTATACCCCATGTCACATGTCCCATGTCATCTATATGTGTTCTTCCTGACCTCACTCCTTCCCAAGTGCTCCCTCTAACTACTTCCTCTCCACCCAGCCCCACTACAATGGTTCCTAGTGTGTGGTCTGAGTGTCCCGGTCTGTACCCCTCTTACCTGTGAGTGGTATACTACACCATAACAGGGGTGCAGTACCTCTGTGGCGACTGGATCCGCAGGAGTGCCACATCTACAAGACTACCTGTTATAAGATGATGGTAGCATCCATGTTTGATGGATCCATGTTGAAATGGATTCGTTAGCCATAGACATCCATTATAAATCTTGACCTTTAGCCATGGATCTGTGTCTGTCCGTGATCTTGCAGATTTTATATGTAAGCCCAAAAATGCAACATTTTGCGCTTTTGGGTGCATGAAAATATGCACACAGACGCATCCGTGACAAAACGGAGACACATGGATGGCCTATGTGCCCTTAGGATAACATAAGAACCAAAAAAAGATCAGTGTCCATCAAGACGAATTGCAAAATAAGTAAGTGTGAAACCAGCCAAGAGGCTCGAACCACTGGAGGTCAAGCGGCAAGCTACTGAGCTTTGTTATTTCCATAACTCCCATAGAAATGATTGAAACTAAATAACAAATACAGAGAACTGTAATGTCCATTTCTCCAGAGGTTAGAATCCATCAGTAACATTGACTATGGGGCCACTGATTACCTACATGCAAATATTACAGTCACAGATTTACCTGTGCTTCTATATAATTATATACTGAATAGTTTGATGAGATGCTTCCTTTATCTCTACGTAGTGAAACAAGTATATTGTGCCAACCACTGATTATGTTGGGGGGTAAAGAATGTTCTTCTGCAAAGGGGCCCACCTGAGGATTCTCCGCTCTCCCACCGGCCAGTCCGAGCCTGGAATTAAAGATCAGTCACTCTCGGATATTCATTGCTCAAACTCCTCTTTGCTCCCTTATTGCTGCACATGCCTGTCTTTAGAATCTGTTTTTAACCTTTAAGATTTTTTTTTAATTATAGTTGAATCAACTTTATAATAAAAAGACTAAAAAGGACAGTTGTATGCATAAACATTTTAATTATCAACTATTTAATTATTATTTTTTTTAATTTTTATTTGTATTTTTTTAGTTGCACAAAAACACAAACGTTCCATTTTCTTTTATTGTTTCCTTTCTCTTGTATTTATTTTTTCCCCTATGTGTCAAATGAGGCAGGTAGTTTCTAAAAGAGGCGACTACCTGTCTGTTGTACCTGGCGGACATTCTAACTAAGCAAAATCTGGAAATATTTATTCATTTTTTACGCTTGCTTATATGGCGCTAACATATTGCGCAGCGCTTTACAGACATTATCATGTAATTACAAGTGTAAAACTGCAGTATATAATACATTTGACAGAGCGCTCTCTGTATATTATGAAGTTCGGCTTCTAGACCTTCCTGCGTCATTTACAGAAAAAAAAAAATCTTCTTCCAGCATCAATAATTCAGCTTCATGTTGGCTGGCAGCTGTTCGCTTATTAAAGCAGTTCCATCATGATATAGGAAGGCCAGGTACAAAGCAGGAGAAACAGATATTTCTATCTGGGGCTGCACATCAATGTACGAGGAGTGCGGCTGAGATGGAGATTACTTATGTTTCTCTATATAAAGCTATAAAGACCCCACAGAGCAGCCCTGGGGGCTTGTACTACATAGCTTGGGGTGCCATGTTTGCTGCTGCACAGTACCGTTATGAGGCTTCTCATTCCCCCCTGGAAGTAATGTCCTGTAATATGCCATTATCTATTTTTGTCATTGTAAATCTACTGACTGCAGCAGGAGCCTCTCCCTCCCACATGCTTTGGGACAAAAGAATACAAGCACCTACTTTTATAAGTGGGCAGTAATTTAGGTTTGAGCTGCATACCTATAAGCATTGTTTGAGTCAAAATATAGTACTTTTTTGAGTTACCACATCCCCCTCCCAAAACTGACTGCAGCAGGAGTTTTCCCCTCCACCTCACATGCTGTAGTATAAAATAATGTAAGTACCACTTCCTCGTATAAGTGGTCAATGATTTTGCTTTGTGCTACATACCTACATTATATGCATTCTTTGAGCCACAGTATAATACTTCTTTGAGTTGCCCAATCCCCCCATCTGACTGCAGCAGGAGCCTCCCCCCTCTACCTTACATGCTGTAGGATAAAATAATGTAAGCACCACCTCTTTGTATAAGTGGTCAGGGATTTAGCTTTGGGTTACATACAGTACCTATATACATTCTTTGAGCCACAGTATAGTACTTCTTTCAGTTGCCCCATCCCCCCCACATCTGGCTGCAGCAGGAGCCTCCCCCTCTACCTAACATGCAAGCACCACCTCCTTGTATACGTGGTCTGGGATTTAGGTCTGTGTCACATACCTATAAGCATTCCTTAAGCCACAGTATTGTACTTCTTTGAGTTGCCCCATTTCCCCCCTTCCCCACAATTGACTGCAGCAGGAGCCTCCCCCTCTACTCCACATACTGTAGGACAAAATATTGCAAGCATCACCTCCTTGTATATGTGGTCTGGGATTTAGGTCTGTGTTACATTCCTATAAGCATTCTTTAAGCCACCGTATTGTACTTCTTTTAGTTGCCCCATTCCCCCCCACAATTGACTGCAGCAGGAGCCTCCCCCTCTACTCTACAAACTGTAGGACAAAATAACACAAGTACCAACTTCTTGTATAAGTGTTCAGGGATTTAGGTTTTGTTACATACCTTTAAGCATTCTTAGAGCCACAGTATTGTACTTCTTTCAGTTACCCCATTTCTCCCCACAATTGACTGCAGCAGGAGCCTCCCCCTCTACCCTACAAACTGTAGGACAGAATAATACAAGCACCAACTTCTCGAATAAGTATTCAGGGATTTAGGTTTGTGTTACATACCTATAAGCATTCTTAGAGCCACAGTATTGTACTTCTTTGAGTTGCACCATTCCCCCCCACAATTGACTGCAGCAGCCGTCAAACAAAAGTGCAAGTTAGTTTCATGATTAAGGCTGCCGTTTTAGCCAAAACACATCGCTCTTAACCGTCCTATGGACTGATCTGACTCCCGCACATTGTGCATTATTTTTATATTTTTTATGGATTTGCAATAAAGCGAAGTTTTACACATTTTTCCTCTACGTGCTGCGGTTTTTGACCATTGCTGGGTCAATCTCTGCCTTCTGGTTTGATAACAGATAGTGAATGAATAACTGTGGGATAGAAAGCACAATAAGGTCTTATCTGATAAAAACAGTGACAGGTAGGCTGAGATGAAACTGCTCACCTTATAGGGTTGTGTCACACACAACCAGTAGAAAAGGCTCCAAACTGCTGCTGAAGTATCCCCAGGACGAAGCATCAAGGTGTATTCCTCACCCCTTCATCAGGATGACCACCATTGGTTGTCTCAATTGAGACACAACAGTCTTCACCTTTTGACCATCCACCGGAACGTAGTTTGTGGCGTAACAACAGAGAGTTGATGTTCTGAGGAAGGCTCAAGGAAGCAGAAACGTCTTTTATAACATCACTGGACTATCCATTATTGTCTCATCTAATAAATACAAGAGCGTATTTTGACCTTGAATTTTATTATTGTGTGTCAGAGTTCATTGACATTATTGTTATCAATTTTGTCTGCGCACCAGAAATTGGTCCGTGAGCCAAGCCCACCACAAACTCTTACTAAGGTTTGGCGCCAAAAAACCCTTAGCCGCTGAAAAATTGCGTACACGGGGCCCGAGCTCAAGACTTACTATTATGGTGTAATCCATAGGAAAACAGATCTAAAAGAGTCCATCTTATCACCGGGACATACAGTGGGTTTTTTTGGCGATCAAATCACCACGACCAGTCTCCTTACAAGGGGGAAGAGGAACATCCGGCCTCTTGTTAGCAACACCTGGAGTGTTTTCCTGACTGCAACCCCCCTCTGGTAGCACATGAACTGCTTCTTATTGAGGGAGGTTTCTTCTCAGTCCAGTATCTATTAACCTGGCCAGTGACAACCAATGGGAAGAAAGCCTGTCCCCACACATCACTGGCTGTCCAGTCTCTCTGCCTCTGGCATGCCCACGCAGAGCCTTTTATACGGGCCACACTAGAGCTCCCCTGGTGGCTCAGGGAAGTAATTACAGGCTGTGTTTGCTGTGCACTCTCACACTTGTTGCATTGTTTTTAATCTGAAGAAACACATTTGAGATTTTAACTGCAGTCAACCTTGTCTTGCATCGCTGGAGATTCCTCTTTTCATTGAATGCTTTTGTGGCGCCCCGCCAAGCTGGCGTCACAGATGGGTACTGCACACGTAAAAGAGGTGCAGACGCTCCAGCTGCAGGTGGATTCTAGGATGGTGGGTGGTACCCATTAACCAGCACTCCAGGTTACCCGTGAGGGAATAAAACCACCTCTAGGGGGAGCAAGAGTGTCTTTGGGTTTTTTGTCCTTTACCTCTAAGTCAGCGAGCTTAGGGTTTCTCGGCTGAGGGACCGGGGATTGATGGAGGAAGAAGAGAGGACTTGAGAAAGAAATCTTCTCCAGGAGCAGACAGCCTGGAGGGAGTGAGGAACTTGAGGAAGTTTATCCCAGACAGCTTACCGGCCACCGGAGCCCGCACCTGTGGGATACTTTAGGACCACAGAGAATCCGGAGTCCTGTGAAGTCTTTAATTCTCCTGGGCACCAGAACGGACCAAGAGAGGGTACCAGGCACAGCCAAGGGAACGAGCGGCCAGCCAGCAGAAGGTTACCCGACGGCCGTGAGGGTGAGACAAGGAAAGAGGTCAGGTTGGCTTTAAGTCACCAGGCTTCACACCACCACTGGGAAGCAGGAAAGGAACAGACAGGGTCAGAGCACGAAGGCACGCATTGAGGGTCCCACCATACCACCTAAGATCTGCCTGCAGCCACCCGTTAAGCTACCTGTCCTCATACCATCTGGAGTGCTGAACTGTAGTTTTGTATGCGACTAATGCAAATGACAGTAAAGTACCCGGAGGAAAAGTGACTTTGGACTCTGCTTGTTTTCCTTTAAATTAACTTGTTTTCATCCAGGAACGCTGCCACAGAGGTCCAGTCCTACATGTGGAGGACATCACCAACAGTGCCGCAGTACCATCTACCTCCGGCGGACTGTGGCGGCATCTCACCAGAAACTACAGGTGGCGTCACGACAACACTGTATATAATCCCCTGTACATATTACCCCTTTTTTTGGAAGATACTGTAGGCCCAGGACACAGGGTCAGGCGTGGCCACCACTCCCCGTGACAACAGGAGCGTTAACCCTTGCAGTCTGACACCTGAGTACCCCAAAGCCTGGGCTCAACACTTTCTGACTCACACAAGGGCGGCCCCGAGTGCTGACTGTGATTGTATTCGGGTGCACAACTAATGATGAAGTGACCATTTTGTGCGGTTGATCATTATTCTTGCCCTTTGGTTGTGTTTGATATTTAAGTTAAATTACAGTGCAATACCCATCACAGCCTATGAATAAGGGTGGCGCTGTTTTTGAAATAATATGGGATCCTTTTTCCTCATTTTGCCCTCTTTAATGTTCCTTTAGCTCCGATACGGTTTCAGTAGAGGCTTTTACAGGAGTTTATTCAGTTAAAATTAGCAGAGTAGTCTCTAATGTTTCTATTCATTTGTTCCCCCATTAATTGAAAGTTCTCAAAAACAATATTAATCAATTATTTATTTGTAATCTCATAAAAATGCAGCTTCTGCTCCTTTTCCATGAACGGTGACAAGATCTTAAGCTGCGGCTCTCGAGATTGGGTTCCTTTTTCTTATAAATAACAGCAGTAGCAGAAGATTTGTGAGACATCTGAGGAGCTACAGTCCACACTTAGCTATAAATCACCGGGTCAGAATATCTGTCTTTATAGAGTCAGTAAACAAACTGAGATCTCCAAGAAAGTAACTCAATTATTTGTGCCGGAAAAAGAAAAACAATGGGATTAACCCTGTTATGGCAATCGAGATCTCACATTGAAAGTGGGGCTTCCTTTATTTTCTTCATTCGGGATGGTGCCTTTGCCACGTGGCAATTTAAAAAACTTAGGGGGGGGATAGTCAGCAGGGGCTGGCTAGCCCAGGGGGAATGGGTGCAGATGCCCCCTGGGCCAGTGGTCAAGCAGCAGTTTTGGGGCCACCCGGCCATCTGTCATGTTGGTCTGGGAGGCTGCTCTGCCCCTGAAGCTCCCTGCTTATGGGCCACTGCTGTTACCGAAATTTGCCAGCCAGCCCCTGGTAGTCAGTGATTAATTGGGTAAAATCAGAAGACCATTAGTCATGAGCAGGCACTATCATACTTGGGTGCTCTTTACTCAAAACGAGCAGTTGGACTCAGATGGGAGCGACTTGAGTACCAAGTATAACAGAAGTCAATGGAGAACTCGATCTTCCATTACACTCGGATACTTGAGTAGTGCCTGTCTGAGCATCCAACTGCTCATAAGGAGTGCCGAGCACTCGAGCATGGTAGTGCTCGCTCATCACTAAAAGCCATATATTTGTGATCCGATTCCGACATGCTCCGATGAGCCCGTTTCATCCATTGAGCATCTGCCCCGCCTTAAAAAAAAAGCCTCAGTTTAGGGACTTTGCAACGTCCAGCCAACATTAATTTTTTCACGCCACATTTTCCTTTTTTGGTTTTCCCTCCCTTACTTCCAAGAGGCATAACTTTTCTATTTTTCCATCCCCATAGCTTGTTTTTTTGCAGGACGAGTTGTACTTTTGAATAAAATCATTTATTTAACTTGAAGCTGCGATAGTCGCTTGTGCTATACAAGATCATTAGTCCTGCTCTGTACAACAAAAGTCACTATCTCCTATGAGCGTCACTCGTAGCGTTCACAAGTTCGTAATGACAGTTACTGGGGTCATCAGTTGATCTCCGGACACCCTGACAACCCTTCAGCTCCCCGCGATTACATCATGGGACTGCCAATGGGAGCAGGGAATGACGCATCCCCCTGTCAGTGCATGTTCAAACCCGCTGTCAGAAAGTGACAACAGGATTTAACTAGTTAACAGTCACGGACGGATCACTAATCTAACCGCAGCTGTTAGAGGCACAAGATGGCTGATTAAATGTGTGGGGTAAGATGCAGGCTCAGTATCAAAGACAGGGAGACAACATATGACGTAAATGTGGCACCCCATGGGTTAATGTGCCACAGTAACATCACACTGGTTCCCTCCCCACAACACATTGACTTACACTAGCACCTCTGGGCCAGGAGGGGGAGCACAACCTGCTCTCTTAAATACTCCAGGTCCACAGGAAGTAGCTCAGAGAGTGCAGCACGGAGCAGTGCTGTGGAGAGCAGAGTTAGTTTCAGTTTCTGGAAGAACTGAGAGAGGCTGTAGTGTAAAAGGAGCTGTGCTAAGCTTCTCTGCAGTCTGCTCACGATTCCAGGCCTAGTGAGGGTCTGAAGGAAAGGACTACAAGGAGAGAGACACATCTGGGAGCTTGAGTGCCACCTCCACTCGCCCCAGAAGAGCGCACAGAACAGACACCGGGTACGGCACTGTGACTGACACACAGCACAGTGAATCCAGGAATAGTGGGGTCTCTAGACAACCACAGTACCAGAGCGAAGCAACACGGCGGCATCAGCACAGCACAGAGGACTCAAGTTGCCTAGCCAAGTGGTACCAGCAGAACAGAGAGAGAGTGAGACAGTCCCAGCAGCTCAGCTAAACGCAGCAGCCAGGACACACACACAGCGCAGCACGAGGAAGCTGATGACCCGGACAGGGTGTGAGGAAAACCCGGCCCCCGTACAAACTCCGTGGACAATATGCAACAACATCGCAGTAAAGCTTTGGAAACTACAAAACGTGAGTGTGTGTTCCTTAACCCGTCTCCACTATTCACCTCCATCATAGACTTTACCAACACTGCCCCGGGGAACACAGTTCTGCCCACTGGAACTATTCCATCTCAGCTGCTACAACATCATCCCGGAGGTTCTGCAGCAGCAGCGGCCCCACCAGTGGCCGCACACAGTGGGTGGCGTCACGATATACTATTCTCCCCTGTGAATACACCCTTTTATTTGCCAGGGCCTGGGACACGGTCCGGACCAGGACCCCGTGACATTCCCCCTGAAGCAGACACGGTCCGGTGGGCTCGACATAAATATACATTATATGTTGTGAAGGGCATAAATCAGTCTTATCAATTTTTGGAGGTTGACATCTGGGAGTCTAGAAAGTTTTGGTTCTTAGCAATGCATCCTTTTAGGTGCCACAATGACATCACTCATTGCCTATTTTGCTACCCTTTTGCCTTTACTCTGCCCTCCGTGGTCATCACCTCCTCGGGTACAAAGCACCTACAATTACTGAACATTCCTGGACTGAATTGAAGGGTGTGATACCCACTGTACAAGATGAAGTATTCTGTAAGCAAGCATTACGTACAAGGCTAAAGAAGGAGGAGGGTGACCAAACAATGTCATTTGGGTTGGGGTAAGATGTTGTGACGATTAGAAGAATGGGCTGATTCTTGGTCTGGTATTTGGTGCTAAAATATTTGCTTTCATTAGGAATTTTGCACCATTTGCCTTCTATAGCCACCATAATACGTTGTCTATTGCTGGCTACAGAAAGAGTTAAGTGAGAGTCCGTCAGCGAGCTCAATCAGACTGAATGACAGGAATGTTCTAATTCTTTTCTGTCTTTTTTTAGCGCCCCTCAGCTGACTTAAGGCCACAGACCACATCAAAGTTGAAGACGTGGGTACACAATGAATCTGTAAAATCTGAACGTTGCAACATTTTTAAAGAAGCCCAATTGCAAAAATAATTTTTAGCCCCAGATACATGCATTTAAGTAAAACAAAAAAAAACTGTCCACTAAAGTAGACAATCCCTTTAAAGGGAGCATACCAACAGTTTTGCACAAAAGAGGGCAGATAAGTTATTCTTACTCTAAGCTAAATATCACTCTCCAATCATATACTAGTATAAATCATCAAATTCATTGTTAGGCCATGTTCACAGTGTGCATTTGTGATCCGCTTGAACATTATCAACAAGAAAGTTGACTTGACGGTAAAGAAAAACTCATATACCGTAATTTATTAGTGGTTTTTTTCTTCTGTTCTTTCTTTATTTCACGATCCACTTTACCTTCAGTTTATTCTGTGAACTTTTTTTAAACAACTTTACAGCCGATCAGAAAGATCAGTGTCTAAATGGAGAAACAAAGCACGTGAAGACTGTTGTCATGGTAGTAAACCCATTGAAACCGTTGCAAAACATATAATAAAGTGGTTGAACAAACCCCTCAGTCTCTCTGCTTTGTCTAATTAATTTCAGCCATTTCATCTGCAAAATTAAATAAATCACAAAAAAAAACAAAAAAAATGTTAGCAAGTTCTACAATTCGTTGTGTTGGAAGCTGCTCGTCCTATCTATTATAATATTTACCTTGTTGCGTCCGTCATCCACTTCCGCCATAATTGTGTCCTCCTATCCCGGGATTGGCCAGCAGCACAAGTTGTGGGCGCCATATTTGAAAACCCAAGTGATGGGTCTTCAAAGTTTGCATCGGCTGACATTATAAGACCACCAGCGGTACCGCCGACAGCCCACACCGATACCACCTACCTTCCCCCCCCACTAACCTGTTGCCGCAGCCCAATGCCAGCTTTCACCCCAACCTGGCGTCAATAAGTTCAAACTCACCTACAGGACCGATGGTGATGTCACAGTCATAGGCAGAGCCAAATCACAGGATCGTGACATCACCACAGGTCCTATCAGCTCCCACGCAAACAGCCTATAAGAGCTATGGTGATGTTACAGGACCTGTGGCGATGTTATGGTCATAGGCGGATAAGATCAAATGACCGTGGCATCATTACAGGTCCTTAAGCTGACACAGAGTGGGGAGCGGAGAGGGCAACCAGTACTGCAGCCCACTCACCTCACTCAGCCAGCTCTCACCCAACACACAGCTTGTTCTCACCCACTATGTCCACTCTCACCCCACTTAGCCTGCTCTCACCCCACTCAGAATGCTTTCACCCCACAAAACCTGCTCTCATCCCACTAAGCCCGCTTTCAATCTGCTCTCAGCCTGCTCTCACCCAGCCAGCCCACTCTCACCCCACTTAGCCCACTCACCCCACTCAGCTTGCTCACCCCGCTCAGCCCACTCATCCTGCAGCCCACTTAACCTGTGCCAGTTTCTCATGCCATTGTCCCTTCCTCATGCCACCGATCACATGACAGAAAGCATAGGGGGTAGAGAGCGACCACAGGGAGGCAGAGATCGACCACATGGGACAGGAAGCATGCACAGGGGGCAGAGAGGCAGCACGGGGCAGAGATGAGGCAGCAGAGGGGGTAAAGACGGGCAAGGGGGAAAAAACAGCAGAAAGGGGAGAGACGCACAGGCCGCCGCCCCAGCACCACAGAGGCTGCCCCATCTTGATGTCACCATCCTCCCAATGCAATAGCATTAGGCTCCCATCTAATAGCATTATAAACGGTCGAGATTGGTTGATTGCTCGCTATTATTACGTAAGTTAATATGAAGCAGATTTTCCTCTGTGGATTTGGACTTCGAGGTGAGTGGGGCCAGTCATGTCATGTGTACCTATACCTGCCAGAATGTATGCACAATCAGCAGGTATGGTGAACCTTATCTGCCTATTGCACATGGGTTTTGGCAGGTAACAATAAATGCAATGGTCACTAACTCTTTAAATATACCTCTTAAAAGAGCCTGTCATCAGGTCAAAATTGTCCACATTTTTCTGATATTTTATTCCCATTACTCCCCTGGTATTCCAGTTTTTTTTTTTTTAACCCGCCATATGGTTCCAGAGATATGAATCTTTTTATGTAGGCTAATATTCATGGTCTTAACATGAAGGCATGGCTCATTGGATCCTCTGGGGCGTGTTCACTGTCCCTTTATAAAGACAATACAAAAAAGGCCGATTTCTCCTGAACTGTAGACAGATTTACAAAAAACAAAACACAGAATGCTTAGGGGAGCGGTAGGAATAAGATTTATGTTAAAACTGGCTATTTCTGATCTAGTTGTGAATCAGGGAGGTTATTATCAGAATACAGCGGGATGCGGATTAGGAATAAGACCAGACAATGTCAGGGAACTAGGTTTTTATGGTCAACTTGGATTGGAATAAATAATGTAAAGCAACTTGCAGAAATTATCACAATGAAAATATACGCACACCAGCAGAAGATGCCTAGACCAATGTGCTGCCCCAGTGACACTTTCCAATGCATCTGGAGATCTAAAGTCAAGTTTACCTAACGAGCACTCTGCCTAGTACAAGGGCACAATTTCTACCCTACGTGTGTGATGAGATTCACTGTGTGTACAGAAGGACCTGTTGATGGGTCAGCACATTGATTTACAAACTTAATTCTAGTGCTAGGCTACCTGGATGCCAAGTCTTACCAATAACTTTAGTTCTATGAGTGAATGAGTGCAGTCCTGTGTAAATAGCTGCAGCATATCTAAACCAGTTTGGCACCAAAACTACTGGATGTGTTCACACTTCCCGCCAAGAGTATCTTCGTGGGGCCTGAGCTTAGGACTTACAGGTCCACTCATGAAGTACAGGAATATCGGCCCGAAGTGGATGTCCGTAGATCAAAATGGAGTATCTGTATCTTCGGTAGAGTCAAATGAAATATCTGTATTTTCAGTCTCCGACAACCATCCAGTAAAGATCATCACAGGAACGGGTTCAGTCTAGGGAATTCTTGCTGGCAATACCCAAGGATGTCTTCTCAGTTCTCAGTACGGCAGCAAATGCCTACTCTCCAAATGTGACATTGACACCTATCACATGCTCAGCAGAGAGTCTCTATCAGTTCCAATACAGTCGATAAACGGGCTGAGAGCAGCACAACACACATCGGCACTCTGTGAACCTGCTCCATACACTGTCCTCTACCTGACCACACAGAGTCTATTGTACAGCCTGCATAGAAACCCCTCTGGTGGTCAGGAGGAAACACTGCAGGCATTACCGCCACACTCTCACATAGTCAGGGGCTGACTGGCCCAGGTGGCAGGGAGGCATCTGCCACCCAGGCCGGTGATATTGTCCCAGTTTAGGGCCGCCCACTGCAATGATATCGGCCGCAGCTGTTGCAATGACAGCGGGAACTGGGAAGCAGGCGGCGGGCCCAGACAGCGGGAAGGAGGCTTCCCCCCTCCTGCTCTTCACCCGGATTGCGCCGCTAGCGCCCCCCCCCCCCAAACCCCCGGTCCTCACTTCGGCTCAGGCTGGAAAAAGTAGACTGCCCCCCAGGGCAAGATCTACCAGCCAGCCCCTGCACATAGTGAAAGGTTCGCTTTAAGTAACATTTTGTAGAAAAATATATGTCACTCTGCTTATGAAGGTTATAGTACTCGGGGGTTCAGTTCATAGTCGTAGAAAGAGAAAAAAAACTCTCAAGGTTTCCTTTAAGTAACAACATTGAGAATGAGATTTCAGGAAATCTCATTCTTCATCTACAGAGAAGGTCTGTAGGACAAATTGACTCAAGGTGCAGATTTCAAGGAAATAAATAAATGTCAATTTAGATTGTGTCTGTTGCTGTGAATCCACTCCATTTCTCCATTAAAAAAATCACTGCTTTTTTTGTGTTGTGCTTCTTTTTCCATGTTTGCATTTGTTTGTTTTGTAAGCTCTTCACATCATAACTCATAAGAAATCGCAATAAAAATAGATCATGTTGTTAACAAAGAAACCCCTAAACTGATACTATAACACAATATTTGTTATTCGACTATTCCCCCATCTGGAACACGGTTGTGTTTAAGGGGTGATTTCAAGGTCTGTTCTCAAATTATTGTGTTATATGTGTGTGGAGCACAAAGGGCTGGGGTAGCCAGCAACTGGACCAGTGGTCAGGATCACAATGGCTGCACCCAGTGATGTGGTCCTGGCTCACATTGAAAAAGGGAGGATAAAAATGGAAAAAAATAAACAAAAGAAAAATAATAACTTTGTGACGCCAGTTGGGATTTTCAGCCTGTGGGTGGTTGTCACTGCAGTAATCCCTGAGAGACAGATGTTATGGCAGTAAATATGCCAATCCCAACCAGGATTGAATCCCAGGGGTGATAAATATGATGGGAGTGGGATAGTGGGAGTGATGGTGCAGGACAGCAGTGCAATAAATTGCAGGAAACCGTCTTTGTGCTTTACCTTTTACTAAGATGTTGCAGCAAGTGCAGATATGAGGTCTAGCCAGTCTGATAGAAACTGTAGTCCGCTCTGCTGGGTGAGAAAATTAGTCTTCCTGCTGACTTTGATTATTCTTAGCAGGTTTCAAGGTGCATCTGAGCTAACCTGTACTCCCTCTTGCTTCATATGGTTACCCCCAGCCAGGCAGCTAATGCAGACCCTGTGAGCAACTGTGTCTTCTAACAGCTCTCTGGCCCTCTGTATCACTGTGCCTCAGAAACGCCACAAAAGTGACCAGTGAATCTAGAATTCACCAGTCTCCAGCTTCTGCCCTCAGGCTTTGGAATCCCTGAGCAGCCTAGGGACTGCAGCTCCCTTTCCCCAGACCTTCCTCCTTTCCTCTCTCTCCCTGTCTGCAACCAAACCCTCCCCCCGAGCCAGAAATTGAGCTGAACCAGGAAATCATGTCATAAGGCCACTTCACACACACAGATATCTGAGTCCAATATCTGAACAGATCTCTGGTTGCAGTGAAATCATGGATACATTGCTCCATTTTGTGGCTGTGTACGCTCACCTTCTTGAATAGGGATCAGGCAGTGTGTGTGCACGCATTGAGTTCCTAGCATGGGGAGCTCCAATTCCCTTCAGACATGGGATTACAATCAATTGTGGAGAAATATCATTTGTGGCACCTAAGCCGCAGGGGCGTCCCAGGTAATTTTTTAAAAAGTTGGCAATATGTTCTCTTTCATACCAGAAATTTTATTAAAAATGAAGATTAGTAATCTTGCAATTTTCACGCTTGCAACTATGGCTTTTTTAGATTTATTCTTCCTGTTCTTTCGTGAGGACTTTTCAGCAGACTCCAGATCATCATTATAAATATACAAAAAATTGAACTAAGCCTATGGTGAGATGCCTGGACCACCAGTGCAATAAGCCCCGGCACCTTGCGCAACCCCTATCCCGTTGTAGATTGTAAGCTCTTTTGAGCAGGGTCGCCTTCATTTCTTGCTTTATTTATTGTATTTTTTTTCACATTGATTTTATACCTATTGTTTTGTATCCAATTATTGTACTTTATTTGTTCTCTATTGTAATTACTTACTGTATTTTCTGTACCCTAACCCTACATTGTAAAGCGCTGCGGAATATGTTGGCGCTATATAAATAAAGTATTATTATTATTATGGTGAGCCTGAGTTCACCTGGTGCAGGAAGAGTTGCAGGGTGGTGAGCAAAATGGATACATTGAAAGACATCCAGCACCAAAGTCTTCACCGTCTTTGCTGTTTAAGGGTATGTGCACATCAGTCGTTTTGTGGGCTGCTTTTGGACGTTTTCCGTCGGCGTTTTCCGCTCAGTTTTATGTTAATTTATGTTAATCCTACCCTCCGGTTGGATTAACATGCTAGTCAATGGATTTTAGAAAACTCTGTCTACATTACAACGTTTTTCTTCTGGTCGTTTTCAGTCAAAACTGAGTTTTTCCACCGGTTTCCAAAAATAGAGCAAGTGACTTCTTTCCTTCGTTTTTCCACCGGTTTCAGCTGAACAAGTGCACTAAAAACTCAGTTTTAAAACCGCTCAGAAAAAACGCCGACAAAACGCTGTAAAACCGGGCGGAAAACGAGCAAAAAACGAGCAAAAAACTAGGACACTGCTGAGCACAGAAAACTCAGTTTCTGCCAGTGTCCACCGGTTCCCGGTCGGTCTGCAGAAATGCAGAACTGACTGATGTGCACATAGCCTAAAACATCACAACGTATCCATTAAATTCCATGAAACACCTAGGTGACTTTTTAATAAAATGATGTTTGAAAATGCAAAGACTGTGAAGACTTCAGTGCTGGGTCTCTTTCAATTTATCCATTTTCCTTATCATCATTGGCAGGTTTACAATGATTGGTAACACCTCTGTCATGGTCGCAAAAGCAGGGGTACTTGGACAATCCAGGACAACAGTCTATAGATCATGGTGGCGTCTCCAGAAGCTGTGGCCCTTACCAGAGATGTTAAAGGGGGTATTTACAGGGGATAAAGTTTTTCATGATGCCAATTGAGGGATCTGGTCAGGGGTGCCCAGCGCTGCAGGTAGTGGTCCCTTAGGATAGGTGGTGAGGCAGCAAGGTGGCTAACTACCCATCAGCAGGAGCAGGCCCCTGGGAGTAGTAGTAGGTGTTGAGCAGAGGAGATGGTGTGGGCTGTAGATGTAAGTGGATGCAGCAGTTAGGAGGTGCACGATGAATGCAGAAAGGAATCAAGGGGACAATTACTATTCTTTACCTTTGACTTGGTATTGCAGATGTCCACAGATCCAGGGTACTAGTCGATCTGGTCAGTCTGAGAAGAACTAAGCACTGCTATGATGGATGGGTATATGGCCTTCCCAGATGTCTTTCTTCTTCGGTTGAAGTTCTAGGTATTATCTGCTTCCCCATGTGCCTCTTCCTTCCTTGTGGTTACTAGCAGGCAGGCAGGCAGGTGACTACGGACTCTCGAGACCCCAGACCCACATCGGTTCTTCTAGCCCTATGACGGCCACTGTGCCTCTGGTAGTCCTACAGTGTATATGCACTAGATAACATGGATCCAGCATTCACAATAGATTATGTCACAGCGCACCTCCTCCTCCTGTACAATGACTGATAACACCTCTATATACAGTAGATAACACAGGATCCACCATTCACAATAGGTGATGTCACAGCTCACCTCCTCCTCCTGTACAATGACTGATAATACCTTTATACACGGTAGATAACACAGGATCCACCATTCACAATAGGTGATGTCACAGCTCACCTCCTCCTCCTGTACAGTGACTGATAACACCTCTACATACAGTAGATAATACAAGATCCACCATTCACAATAGGTGATATCACAGCTCACCTCCTCCTGTACAATGACTGATAACACCTCTATATACAGTAGATAACACAGGATCCACCATTCACAATAGGTGATATCACAGCTCACCTCCTCCTGTACAATGACTGATAACACCTCTATATACAGTAGATAACACAGGATCCACCATTCACAATAGGTGATATCACAACTCACCTCCTCCTCCTGTACAATGACTGATAACACCTCTATACACAGTAGATAACACAGGATCCACCATTCACAATAGGTGATATCACAGCTCACCTCCTCCTGTACAATGACTGATAACACCTCTATATACAGTAGATAACACAGGATCCACCATTCACAA
Organism: Allobates femoralis; assembly: GCA_033576535.1. NCBI lineage: Eukaryota > Metazoa > Chordata > Amphibia > Anura > Aromobatidae > Allobates > Allobates femoralis. Next base: position 585,972,715 of record JARQOC010000004.1, on the reverse strand, counting down.
TAGGTGATATCACAGGTCATCTCCTCCCCCTGTATAATGACTGATAAAACCTCTATATACAGTAGATAACACAGGATCCACCATTCACAATAGGTGATATCACAGCTCACCTCCTCCTGTACAATGACTGATAACACCTCTATATACAGTAGATAACACAGGATCCACCATTCACAATAGATGATATCACAGCTCACCTCCTCCTCCTGTACAATGACTGATAACACCTCTATATACAGTAGATAACACAGGATCCACCATTCACAATAGATGATATCACAGCTCACCTCCTCCTTCTGTACAATGACTGATGACACCTCTATATACCGTAGATAACACAGGATCCACCATTCACAATAGGTGATATCACAGCTCACCTCCTCCTCCTGTATAATGACTGATAACACCTCTATATACAGTAGATAACACAGGATCCACCATTCACAACAGGTGATATCACAGCTCATCTCCTCCTGTACAATGACTGATAACATCTCTATATACAGTAGATAGCACAGGATCCACCATTCACAATAGGTGATATCACAACTCACCTCCTCGTCCTGTACAATGACTGATAACACCTCTATATACAGTAGATAACACAGGATCCACCATTCACAATAGGTGATATCACAGCTCACCTCCTCCTGTACAATGACTGATAACACCTCTATATACAGTAGATAACACAGGATCCACCATTCACAATAGGTGATGTTACAGCTCACCTCCTCCTGTACAATGACTGATAACACCTCTATATACAGTAGATAACACAGGATCCACCATTCACAATAGGTGATGTTACAGCTCACCTCCTCCTGTACAATGACTGATAACACCTCTATATACAGTAGATAACACAGGATCCATCATTCACAACAGGTGAATTAGCGTTTTTAATACATAGACAGATTTGCCTTATCTAGTATTTTGATAGCAGTTTTCCTATACCATGTTTCCCTTTTTTTTGTGTCCCAGATTACAGCTGTATGTTTCCCTATATATGTGTTTTTCACCTGGCACCTGTTCACATTGCTGGTGTTGCTGGTCAGTTTTTTCATATATTGCTAGTATATTTTTTTCTGACTGAGCACCCTCGCCCCATAGCCATTGTGTGTCCAACATCTTATTTTAGCCAGGTTCCTAACTGTACACACATGCTTACTTTAATTGCACATAGAGACATCAGGTTAGGTACCCGATACAGGAGAACACCTTGTCATTGTTATCAGGCTTACATGGATTGGCCAATACGTCAGCTAAGTATCTCCATTTTCACATATTCATAAGCAGTGTTGCTATACCTTTTTTCCTCTGTTACATTCTACATTAGCTTCACGTATTTGCCTTATCTAGTGCTTTCACAGCAGTTTTGCTAGACCTTTTTCTTGTGTCCTGGATTGCAGCTGTATGTTTCCCTATACATGGTTTTTTTTTTAGCTGGTGTGGCGCCCCGCAACGAGTGCGTCACAGGAAGGTATTGCATCCCTGACTGAAGATGTAATATCTTCCGTCTCCGTGATGACATGGTTAAACCCAGAGCTCCATACACCACACAACACACTAGAAGTAGAGGACCAATCAGGTCCTGGTGGGAGGAGTGAGAAGAGTAGTGTGTGGGGGAAGTCAGTAACGTAGGAGAAGTGGAAGGAAGCAGAAGAAGGAGCAGGGACCTGCACAGTGCCGTGCAGCCCTAAACAAGTAACTTACCGGCAGGGCACCATTAAGCGGTGACCCAGACCGGAACACGGGCAACTACAGAGCGGGCTAAAACTTGCCTGGGCCCAACCTCACCGGACCCCGGGTCCGAGGCGAACAGATGTCTATCACTGTTCTGCAGAAACCAGAGTGAAGGAACAGCTTCTTAGGAGCACCTCACTGCAGCCGCAACTTAGTCGTCTTGCCAGCGGGATACCCACCATAGGGAAACAGGCCCCTGTACAGCCGGGGGACACTCCGGTAGGGAATCCTAAAGAAGTCTTCCCTGTACCTCGAACTGCCGCACTAAGGCGACAACGGTAGTCAGAATAGAAGGTTAGATACAGGAGGGACCGCGGAGCTCTGGACTAAAACCAGTCATCGCTGAGACCACCCGGTCCGTTACCTAAGACTGCATACCGTGTACCACACCAACCGTTACAGTAAAGACCCGTTCCAGAGGAATCTGGTGTCCGCGCCTTTCTTCAGAACTGTTATTAACTCTGCCCAGCAACTACCCGAGCTGCCGTACTCCATCTGGTGCAGCTCCTGGCCCCGGGGACTCCTGCTCATCCTGTGGGGAGCATCCCATCTAGCTGCCGCACATCCCCCGGAGGCCCAAGCAGCGCCGGTGCATTCACCGGACTCCCACAGGTAGCTTCACGACAAACAAGAATCATCCCCATCCTTTAATAATCACCCCTTTTATCTGACCACCGGGCCCCACAGCCTCAGGCACGGAACCGTGACGAGGGAATCAACGCCTGAGACCTGAGAACCCGACAACGGTGAGTCACTGGCACCTGTTCACATTGCTGGTGTTGCCGGTCAGTTTTTCATATATTGCTAGTGAACACTTATTGCCAGGTTTTTCCTACAGATTGCTGGGTAATCTAGTAGGCAAAAACTATGTAATCATAAAATACACAGATTACCCCCTAATGGACAGCCTCTTTAATAATAGGTGTACCGGCCCTTTAAAATGAATTACATTCGCATTCCGTTCCTACGTGACGATTCTTTTTCTCCGTAAACAAGGATATCTTCCCGATAATCTGTATTTGCGTTTTTTAATACATAGACAGGTTCGATTTGCATAAAAACTAGCGTGACATTTACCGAGCGACGGGCAGCATATGGGCGGGAATGACATGAATTTAATCTGGGATATCACGAGACACAACAAACGATGTTCTTCTCTCCACGCCTTCATCAAGTGGATCTGCTAAAAACAACCTATTTACACTTTAATCAGTTTGTCTCATAAACCAGGAGGAAATAAGCGGGTAATTGCACATTGTTAGGCAGCAAATCTCGGCGTAGATCGGTATCTGTTATTTAGGATTTATATTAACAATAGAGCGGCATTGGCATTATGCCTTACAGATTAGCCAACCTGCAGCCGGCCCCGGAAGAAAGTCATTAAAATTCTGTAACAGAAGTTATTAAGACTCACAAACGTTTACACTTCCAATAGAGAATAGGTGGCTACCAATTTACAAGACTTTAGTGTGTAATGGATGTGCGTAATTGCTGTTTTTGTTTCTTTATTAGATGTAAGACTGTAGAAGAAGACAATGTTTAAGCCAGTTATATTTCATTTTTAAAACTTTCCTTGTGGGCGTATACAGACATTACAGCCAGGGATCACAGAATATAAGAGTATACAGACATTACAGCTGGAGATCTCAGAATATAAGAGTATACAGACATTACAGCTAGGGATCACACAATATAAGAGTATACAGACATTACAGCCGGGGATCACAGAATATAAGAATATACAGACATTATAGCCAGGGATCACAGAATATAAGAGTACACAGACATTACAGCCTGAAATCACAGAATATAAGAGTATACAGACATTACAGCCGGGGATCACAGAATATAAGAGTATACAGACATTACAGCCAGGGATCACAGAATATAAGAGTATACAGACATTACAGCCAGGGATCACAGAATATAAGAGTGTACAGACATTACAGCCGGGGATCACAGAATATAAGAGTATACAGACATTACAGCCGGGGATCACAGAATGTGAGAGTATACAGACATTACAGCCCGGGATCACAGAATATAAGAGTATATAGACATTACAGCCGGGGATCACAGAATATAAGAGCATACAGATATTACAGCTGGGGATCACAGAATATAAGAGTATACAGACATTACAGCGGGGATCACACTATATAAGAGTATACAGACTTTACAGCCGGGGATCATAGAATACAAGAGTATACAGACATTACAACTAGGGATGAACGAGTACTGCAATAATCGGACTCACTATACTCGCAACGAGTAGGTCCCGGTACACAGTAGTCGTTGCGAGTATAGCGAGTCCAATGGCAGTGAATGGGTGGGCGAGTACTTTCTATATATCTATACATGCACTGCGAAAGTGCACTAAAAATGAATAAAAGATGTTAAAAAAAATATCATACTCACCTATCCGACGCCTGCATTGGGATCGGCAAAGAAGACATCCGATCAACGACAAGGACCTGTGAGTCTGACAGTCAATCAGATGGGTAGTAGCGATCTGGCCAATCAGATGGCCAGATGTCAGAAACCACATGATCGCCACCAGCCACCTGATTGGCCAGATTGCCAGGTCTTGAACCTGCATCAATGACCTGGCAATCTGGCCAATCAGGTGGCTGGTAGCGATCACATGGTTTGTGACGTCTGGCCATCTGATTGACCACATCGCTACCAGCCATCTGATTGACTGTCAGACTCACAGGTCCTTGTCCTTGATCGGATGTCTTCTTTGCCGGTCCCGGTGCAGGCGTCGGATAGGTGAGTATGATATTTTTTTTATTTTTTAACAACTTTTATTCACTTTTAGTGCACTTTCACAGTGTATATATATATACACTGCGAAAGTTAAAGGAGTACTCGCTACTCCCAAGTAATCACAAGAAACTCGGGGAGTAGCGAGTAGCTCGAATATTGTTACTATTCGGCAAGTACCGAATAGTAACGATTCTACTCGCTCATCCCTAATTACAACAGTACATGCGCTGTGAGGTTGCTGCTGGTTGCAGCTGTCTTTTGTTACTGCTGTGTCTAGCTTTCTCTTTTAGTTTGTACTGTGATTTCAGCTTTTGTTTCTTTGCAGTTTCTTTTGTGTTTGCTTTTTTCTTTGCTTTGGTGTGTTTTGACCTACCTGCTGCTGTGTGTCTGGTCACCATCCTCTGCGCTGTTCGCTGCCTGAGAAAGGCTCTGCCTAAGTCACCCCTCGTCAGGACCGTCATGCTGGTGTGGTATATATCCCCAGCCCTCAAGGGTGCAGGGCAGTGCGACGACTTACGCCAAGTGTAACAACACGCTGGACTTGCTGGTGTGCAGTTGGTCAAACCGCCATCACCCTTTGTTACAGGTTCCTCACCCTAAGAGCAAGGAGCCCTCTCTGAGAGAAGTGTGTGGTGTTGACATTCTGCTTTATCAAGGACTCAAGTAATACATGAGTTCTGATTGAATACTCTGTCTACAAAAAAATAATTTAAATAGCTCTGTATAATCTGCACCAGGCTATACAGCAAAGCTGATAACTGAACTGCAGGAAGTGTGTGTGTCCCCTAATGCTATATAAAATTATGTTGTGACTGGTACCTGAGTGTGCTGAGCTGTCAGTAAGTGCAGGCTTCCTTTCTGGTTCTGGGAGGTGGTGGTTTTTTTTAGGTGTTCCATCTTTCTAGTGATTGCTCAGCTACTTTATTGAGCAGCCTCTCCTAGAACTATGAGGGTGTGCGAGTGTGTTATCCCCCTTACTTTGAAAAATGCTCTGTAATTATGGTTGTGTAAAAATGGTATAGATATAACTTTGTTTTGTGTAACTGTATTATGTCTGCAGCCCTCTAGAGGCCAAGGTAAGGATTGCTCTCCCTTTAGTCAGGAGTTAATCAATGAGAGTAGTGGTGCTCTTGGTGGGTGGTGCATAGTCTATAAAAGGGAGAGCACACGGTGGAAATCTAGGAGAGTCACCAGTAGGAGAAAAGGATTCGGAGGAATAATTACCATTAATTCTACCCTTGCCACTGACCACTACGGGAGATATACATGAACGTATATAGACCGGTGACGTTCCAACTCTGTACACTGTGTTCTTCTGAACCTAATATCAGATGATCGAGGGGGAATCAGGTGTCAGATACCTATCGTTCTACTCGGTCCTAAAGATAGGACATCAACATTTTAATTCTGGAAAACCCCTTCAAATACAGACTGATATGAATCTGATACTGGGTGCCTATGCTAACTTTCCCACTTTATCAGCTATCATTAGTGTTGGGATCCCATACAAAAAACCCCTCCACAAATGGTTGAGTATGATATAAAAATCCGGAACACAAATAGACAACTTGTGACTTTTATCGCCAGATCAGATTTTATTCTTGAGAGTAAATGTGCTTCAATCTAAAACAATATTACAAACCTTATCACTAAAATAGTCATTTCAAAAACGACCAACTTCGTAGCAAAATATATCCAATGTTATCTCCCTAAGGAATTTTCCTTTGACGCTCTATTTATACCTTGTTTCCGCAAAAATAACACAGTGTCTTATATTAACTTTTGCTCCCAAAGATGCGCTAGGTCTTATTTTCAAGAGATGTGTTACTTTTCCATGATCCCAATCATCACCTTGTAGCCCCCATTTCCCCGTCATCCCCTTGCAGCCCCCAAAATCCCTTTGCAGTCCTCATCATCCCTATGCTGTTCCCAATATCCCAATCATCCCCTTGCAGTTCCCAATATCCCCATTATCCCCTTGCAGCCCTCATCATCCCCTTGCAACCCTTATCTTCCTCATGCAGCCCCCTATATTCCTTTCATCTCCTTGCAGCCCCCATCATCCCCATGCCAAGTGTCAATATTCAGTAGTGAAGCATACCTCCATAATAAACATACTACTATTTTAGGTATGAAATGAATAACAACCGTGGCGCTAGGTTCCGACAGAGGAGCCAACTACAGCTCCACATGTCTGAGTAGCAAACCAGGGAAGGAATGTCAGATGGCTCTTGGTCAGTGATTATCGATATGAGTGTTTTACACTCGTACAAGGTAAGTTCATTTGGAATGTAAGATCCTTAGTACTGCAGATAAAACTTGTACTATGCTCAGATCAGCGTATCGGTGTCTTTCTCCAACTTTCTGCTCTTCCAGAGGAAAAATGTTTTACTATTTTAAGTCTAGATTTTACATTGGCACCAAGCATCCAGAATCTGTGGTTATGTCTGTATGTACATCACAAAGCTCTCTCTGATGTCAGGGAGACTAGTCGAGGAAAACACTGAGGGCAGCTGGCTAAAACGCTCAAACACAGTGAAATCCATGGTGCATTGCCCCCTAGGAATTTCAATATGCAAATGGAGTCCGTGGCAACACAGGGCTAGCCAGATATCCCTCCAGGGAAGGACTAGCCTTGGGGTGGAATCCTTGCGGAGACCACCATAACCACCATATTAAGTGGCCCTTTCAGTCACTATCCCGCTCAGTTACGAGCTTAAGGATATGACAAGGGAATTACCAAAGCCAGGTATCCATCCACAGACAGCCGTTTCGGGGTATTGCCCCTCATCAGTGTGGAGTAGGATTCTGGCTAGGTGGGAGCAATGCCTGGTAGACTAACATCACAAAGCTCTCACTGATCGTGTTGGTGTTGGTGTGATGTTGGTCTACCAGGCATTGCTTCCACCTAGCCAGAATCCTACTCCACACTGATGGGGGCAATACCCCGAAACAGCTGTCTGTGGATGGATACCTGGCTTTGGTAATTCCCTTGTCATATCCTTAAGCTCGTAACTGAGCAGGATTAGTGACTGAAAAATCCACTTAACATGGTGGATATAGTGGTTTCCGCAAGGAGTCCACCTCATGGCTAGGTCCTTCCCTGGTGGGATATCTGGCTAGTTCCATGTTTGAGACTCTTAAATGAGGCTCATGGACTCCATTTGCATATTCAAATTCCCAGGGGACAATGGATTTCACTGGTTTGAGCACTTTTGCTGATTGCCCGAAGTGTTTTTCTCGACTGGTCACCCTGAGATCAATGAGAGCTTTGTGATGTTGGTCCACTTGGGATTGCTCCCACCTAACCAGAATCCTACTCCACACTGATGAGGGGCAATACCTGAAACAGCTGTCTGTGGATGGATACCTGGTTTTGGTAATTCCCTTGTCATATCCTTAAGCTCGTAACTGAGCGGGTAGTGATTGAAAGGGCCACTTAATATGGTGGTTTTGGTGGTCTCCGCAAGGAGCTAGGTCTTTCCCCGGAGGGATATCTGGCTAGTCCCCGTGTTTGAGACTCTTAAACAAGGCTCCACGGACTCCATTTGCATATGTCTGTATGTACACTGCTTTTCAAAATTGTTTATTAAAATTTATCCAATGGTAAAAATGAAAAATTTAGACATAAATTACTGCTTGTCCACCTTGGATCACGCATTTTTGATAGAAGACAAAAAATATTCCCTGGATGTCAGCAGCCGCCTAACGATCATCTATAATATGTGAGAAAACCTGGCATTAAGTGTCCAATTTTTCGGCCACCACCACCAAAAAAGAAAATATTCGCTATCATTGAAATTAATGATTGTCTGTGGACAGTTGGAGAGGACAAGTCCTCCAGAGGAAGAGACCATCTTAGTAGACCCTCTTCTCTTTCTCCAAGAGATGAGGATCCTGATCATGGTAATATCCCTTTAAAATGTCAAAACCTTTGAAGCATCAGTGTCCTTCTTCTAAAATAATATAGAACGTTCACTTTCTATCCAGGGCAGAGCTGTATCTGTCACTGTTGTTGACTACCGCTAGGATGCCATGCTTTGAATTCATGTATGAGGTTTGCCAGCATTGAACTAAACAGGCTGAATGCCAGGTCAGACAGAGGAAAGAGAATTCTTTGATCTCATGGGCGCAGCAAATTCTTAAAATATATATTCCGTTCCTTTAGTCTGACTATTTGCCAGGTCCCTTGAGTTATCTTCTTTATATTTGAGCCAGAAAGAGATGAAAGATCCATCACTTCCAATAGGAAGACATCTTGCCTCTTGCCGGATCGCTGTATAATTTTATACCCTCCTGCTGGTTAGGACTGGTTTCTGGTATCTCCAAGGATTTTGGGGTTTATAGTCTTTTTAAAGTTCCTTACTTAAGGTACATATTATTTCACATAAGCAGCCAACATAGTTGGTCAAACCCAACCAAGCCAAGTTGGTGCTCAGGAAGAAGAAGAATCTTGCTACTAATCAAACCAAAGGTGTTCTGTCTTCTCTAAAGGGGGAGTCACACGCGTCAATATCGCCTGCATGATCTCGGCTGCACGTGACGTTGCAGCGATATTGACGCGTGTGACATACTGAATCAACCAGCGATAAATCGCTGGTTGATGATCCCCAGGTTTTAGAACCTGCTCTAAAACATGGCGATTGTCGCCCGGTGGACACGCAGCATCGCTGCGTGTGACACCGGGAGTAGCGATATTCCAGCTCCCAGCGCCTCTCACAAGCGCTGGGAGCTGGTATCCAAGGTAAACTGCGGGTATCTAGGCAGCGCGCGCTGCCTAGATACCCGACGTGTACCTTAGTTACCAGCCTCCTCCGCTCACCGGCTGGTATCTAAGGTACACAGCGGGTAACTAGGGTCCCTAGTTACCCGCTGTGTACCTTAGATACCAGCCGGTGAGCGGAGGAGGCTGGTAACTAAGGTACACGTCGGGTATCTAGGCAGCGCGTGCTGCCTAGATGCCCATAGTTTACCTTGGAGACCAGCCTGCTCCCGCTTCCAGCAGGCTGGCAGCGGGAGCAAGACATCGTGGAAACGATATTTAAATAGTTTCCATGATGTCTCTGGTCAATTGATCGCTGGTGAGTCTGTCTGTGTGACAGCTCACCTGCAATCAGCCGTCAATGTCGTCAGCGATCATCTCGCTGACGACATTGACGCGTGTGACTCCCCCTTAAGGGCCAATGTTTCTAAGATTTTGTTAGTTGAGATTTGCTTAGACACTTGTATCAAACATCTCCAGGAATTGAACTCTCTTACTGGTGCCAAACTGGTTATTGAGTCCTTAACGCCTTTCACCTGGAAATTGGCAATTTGGAAATTCACTGGTGTGATCCTCTGAGGGTAAATGTCTTCTCTTCAAAGAGTTATATCCAACATTTAAAGTTATCACCCATCCAGAATAGAGAACTTGAAGAAGGATCAGCACTCAACTTGTCTTCTTAGAAGACATAAGACGCATTTCGGCTTCCCACTTAAGACTTTCTTCAATAGCATATATACCATTTGAGAAAGGGTCAAGTGAGGAGCTGAAAACGCCTTAAAATCCTATGAAGACAAGTTGAGTGCTGATCCTTCTGCTGGTTTTATGTATATTGGGGCTGCCATCCACAGTGAAGGTGATGCCTTTGTGATTGGTGTTCGTCTGACTGCAGGGAGTCCCACCAATCCGAAAATGGGGTTCTGAGGTGACCCATCAGAAAACTGCACATGGGTATCACCACCTGATGTATCATATATGAGACTTCCAGAGACAACAATGTGCACTTCTTGGCTTTTTCCACCAATCCCATAGTGAATGAATGATGTAGCCACCATCTTTTCGGGGCCACTGGATGCCGACCACCACCGATTACAACGTTATCACCTATCTAATGTTAGAATAACCCTTTATTGAACAAGAAAAATATATGTATAGCCAAGAGCAAGGGCATAATTATCGAAAAAGCATTCAATGCAACTGGTAGTGTGCCCTTGAAATTATTGGTCCCTTCATTTTTCAGCAGTGCAGTGTTAAGGAGTGCAGCAGTAATCATCACTAACTGGGTGCTCATTGCTCCTTTGCCACATAAGATGCCCATATTAAAAATGACACGTGGTTGGTCCTGGTATAGATTTTGCCCCATGGTCTAAGAGCTTTAAGTCTGTTTCTTGCATTGTCTGAGTGATGAGTGTCTCTACAGAAGAAATAGGCTAATATGTTAGTAGAAGATGTAAATGGTAGCCAAAACTGATTTTTTTGCAGACCCCTTTCAATGAATAATAATGGGGTTCATCAGAATCTGCAATGGAGGAACCATTCCCACAAGTATAAACTGAGCCTGAAAGGCAGGGAGAGAGGAACAAGACCTATGTACTTTTTACCTTGGTGGCAAAAACTTAACACCATAAATGGGAATCCCTGGTTGATCTCTACTGTGGGGTCTCTCACCACTAGGAAGATACACCTATGTGCAACTCTTTACTTCCATGTGTTAGAAAACTACCATTTGCAGGATAGTCAAGCTTTATTTTGTCCTGTAAACCAAATGAGAGAACCCCATAAAAAAAACAATGTCAAAAGATAGCTCCTGGAATTAAAGTCATATGCCTACATAGTCAAGTTCTAATATATGATCTGGTCAGCATTGGACAATACTACAAAATCACCATTGGGAGGACATAGCATAAGAGGATCAAAATAGAAGATGGCTTGTAAAATCTAGGAAGTGACAACCATATCTGATGCTGAGATTGGAATAGGTTTCTACCTGAAGAACGTATTTTTGAGATTTGATCTTCAAGTGGTTTAGTTGAGTAAAGCAGAGGTTGACTCCAAGAAGGATGGCCAAAGGTCCATTCATGCATCATTATCATAAACAAGCAATCCCAGGAATGTTTGTTTCCTGATAACCGTGAAGTCAAAATAGAGGCTGCAATATCCCGAAGAAGGAGCAACAGGGGCGTAACTACAATAGGTGCGGGGGTTGCGATCACACCCGAGCCCTGCAGCCTAGGGGGGCCCCAAAAGTCCCTTTGGCCTATAGAAAAAGACTAATACTATTAAAGATTTGCAATAATTGGGGGCCCCATTAGAGCTTTCGCATCGGGGCCCCTGGGCCTGAATTTACGCCACTGAGGAGCAAGATGCTCATTCGTTGGGTGAAACGATCCTTCGTGCTGCACAAAGGATCATTGTTCTTGGAAGCACATTGTCCTGTGTATTAGAGATCATTCAGGGATCTGAAGCCAGATTGGCTTTTCTAAACACACTATTAGATGGCTACTGACTGGAAAGTAAGATGCCTGAAGGTGGTCATTTAACCCCAAATACATAGCTTATCATAACCATGGGAATGCTTGAAATGTTTCAGTGGGTAGAATACAAAAGGCCGGTCAGCATAATAGCACAAATGGTTTAGGTGCTGTTTTTGGAAGAAAGTACCTATGTTGGTCTCTATACATGTGAGTGTGCATCGGGCAGCAGTCATGGGCAAGGCACTGTTCTCATTTCCCTCGATAACCCCAGGGGTATTATGTCCTGGCTGTGTGCATGGCCTTGTGTGGTGCAGGTCGTACTTTTTTGCAGGTCGCTTGTCACTGTTGCATCTGTCAAGCCAAGACCAATAGGCTATGAAAACAGGAATGGAGGCCAACAATTCTTAAACAACAGTCTTTTACTAAACTACTTGCACTGTTCTTCCAGCCCAATTTTACACGAGAGGCAGTGGGCACATAACTTAGGCACAGTTTCTGTTGGCAACAGATTATTCAGGATACTCTCCCAAGAGTGTGACAACAAAGCTTCTTTATTAAGCAACAATCAGGAACAATATATGATAAGTTTAATAGATCTGAAATAAATTATTTGTGTGTCTTTATCTATGCAATATCTGCAGCAGGCTACTTCTTCTCTCATTTACAGGCACAGGAAACTAGCTACAGTCACATGCTCTTCCTGTGTGAGCCTCTGGGAGTTTTTGTTTGTTCTAACTTTATAAACAGCATACAAATCTAGCAACTAAACACTCATAGACAGGAATGGAGTTGTTGCACTAAACATTCCTTCAGTTTCCAAAGTAAAAAGCACAATAGATCACACTTCCATCTGCTTAACCGTTGCTTTCTCTGATGTTTCCAACCCTTTCCCCATTAACCTGGCTAGCGTCACAGTACCGTATGTAAAAGTAATTCTAGTCCACATGCGGCTCAATGTCTTCCCAGCATCAGGGATTCAGATCTGCCGCACAGGACCCCTTATTCATTTAATATTTGCTCCTGTTTCGGTCCGTACCCACTGAGCTGTAAGCTACACTGGGCCTTATGCTAAGCTTCCATCACTAGACCCTTTACTATAGGAGTCACTCCGTTCTTGGCCAGAATTAGATTTGGATGTTGACCTTTGATGTTGTCCATCCGATTCCTCAGACCTTGCTGTCTCACTCCGGTCTTAGCTGTTGTGATTGCCACGAGTCACCCACTTGTTGCAGCCTTTAGCACCTGTTTGACTGGCACGTCCATATTACGAACTAGATGTTCCCTATCTAAGTTCCACAAGGAATGACCTCCCATATGTCCGTCTGATTCCTCAGATCTGGCTGTCTCACTCCAGTTTTGGATGTTATGATTGCCACGAATCACCCTCTAGTTGCAGCCTTCTGTTTGACTTGCAGGCTCATACCATTAACTAGTTGTTCCCTATCTGAGTTCTACAAGGGTAAAAGTCACTTACCCTAAAAGATAAACCCACCCACTCTTATGGTGGGTTTATACGTTGCGATATCGGCGTCCAACTCCGACCAAAAGTCACGTGGTTCGGGCGTTGGACCCGATATCGTTCCTGCGTTGTACAGTGTGAACATCCGATACGATGCAGGAACGATGGTAAACCGATATCGGGGGTCGAATGAGCGTGCTATACAACCGCCCGATATCGGATGCCGGTTGGAGCCGGATCGTCCCGTGTGACAGCCCAACTCCGATGTGTACTGCAACGTCACCCATTCACTCCCATGTTAAATGGTCGTTCCTGGGTCGGGGGGCGTACACATCATAGGGACGTTGTATCCCGATATCGGCACGTCTAAACCGCCGATGCGATTCAGGGAAAACCGGGCACTAAATGCGCGCTCCCGCGCCGTTGTATACTATATCGGAACGATATCGCGACGTGTAAACCCACCATTACTTTCCCTAAAGTCAGTTGCTGGACAGAACTTCCTTATCAAACATCCTACATAACATTTCTCAGTGCGATTGATGTCTTCTAGGGCAGGACCCCCTAGCTCACCCTCCTTACATACTCCTAACCTCTTCCATTTTCCTAACTGGTTACTTTAGTAATATAGAGCCACCAGATACTTTTCGGTATTTTTAAGCATGGTTTACTTATTTTTAATAGACTGTTCTCCCAAAGCATCAATAGAAAAGTGAATCAGACGAGCAATTTCCACTGTCGTCTAATGTTTTATATGTTTTTTATATTTTTCTTGCTTTTTATATAGAACATAAATTGCAGACAGGTTTATGTCGGAACACAGACTCGTGACCCTCAGTGTTATTACTGTGATGAAATTTACTGTCGGTGCTTCTAAGATCAAATCAGTGACACACATGACAGCGGGGACTTATTTTTATCTGCTTTTAGCTATACTCCAGGACAGGTGTGGGAAGCCATTAGTTATCAATGCCTCAGTCACATGTGGGCCAGGGGACACAGATAGTAATGTCCAGATGTAGTATACAAGTTTCATTTGTAAAAATGATATTCACGTTTTGCATTTTTCCTGGTGCTTTTATTCTATAATTATACTTTACATACCATGTGTGCTGTTTTTGTTATTCAACTAAGGCCGGCTTCACACCACATTTTTATGGATGTGAACCGGACAGTCCCGGATCCAGTTTCGGCCCCATAGTATTCCCATGGGGCCGGATGGAGCCGGATGGCAGCTATTTGCTATCCAGTTTCCATCTGTCCGGGAGGATCCAGGAGAATGCGGGTTGTTCTCCCGGACACAAAATTGCAGCTTGCTGCGATTTTCTGTTCCGGGGGAAAAATCGGCACAAATTGGATCCTCCCGCATCCTCCCGATCCGGTGCTATAGACCCCCATGTTAGGGGGCACCGTATCCGACATAAAAACGGATCCGGGAGCCGGACGCCGGTTGCTGGAGTTTAGCTGCAGAGATTTCAGGACCCCTAGCCGCGATCTTGAAATTTCAGCAGCTGCGATATGAGGAATCCGGCAGCAAACTGGACCACAGGGCGTATTTGTCTTCCGTTTCCCTTTCAAAATCGAGTCAGGGACTTTCAGGTCCACACTGGAGAGCCCCGAACCTGATCTTGTCAGGGTGTGAAGCCTAAGATTAGAAAAAAAAAATCTGCTCTTTTTCCCAAGAAACAGTGCCCCACTTGTCCATAGGTTGTGTCTGGTATTGCAGTTTAGTCCAATTCTTTAGGTGTTAGCTACAATATCCAGTGAAGCTAGGACGAGAATGGTGGCATTTCCAAAAGATAAGTATACTTTATTGACTAAACCTAGTTAAAGGGGTTGTCCAGAATTAGAAAAAGATGGATGCTTGCTTTCAGAAACTGCCTTACCTCTGATCATGGATGTGTGTGGTATTGGGCTAAATTGCAATACCAGATATAAAACAGTCAAATATTTAGCTTTTTTCTAAAAGACAAAAACTACCGTATATTTTTCTATTCCTGTGAACTCCTTTAAAGGAATCTGTCAGCAGGTTTTTGCTACCTCATCTGAGAGCAGCATAATTGTAGGCAAAGGCACCCCGAGTCAAACGATGATAAATGTAGACTACTAACTGCAGCTGTTCTGACACAATTAAATCGATTAGTTATAGGAACACAGCAGAGCTGGGACAGTTGCCCCCGCCCACACTAGGCTCTCTGTATAGATTACACCACTTCAAAATCACCAGGTCCAGGTAGACGCCCTGAGGAAGAATACGAAACGTACGTTGGCGGTGGGGGTGCCAGGACCGAGGCCATAAACAGTTATACACCAGGTATGTGAATTCAGTGAGGACAATAGTAACTATATCATGGGGGCAGCAGCATAACATGTGTAACCTGGATCAGAAGGTTCATGCTAGCACATAGGTGTGTATATATTTCAGAACTCTAGAGCTCCAGAACTATATAATAGAGTGTGCAGCTACAACATCGGGGCAGCACCATATTGTAACCTATGTCAGAGAAAGGCCAATTGCTAGCATACAGATGCACATGTATTTTAGAGGATTAGAGCCCCAGAACCATATAATAGAGCATATAGCTGCCTTGAGTGACAAATAAACAAATAGCACGTCCTTATGCACCTGGTATTACTGGTTATTATATAATGTATATTGTATAAATACTGATGTAAGTGGTCTCAGTCCTGGACCTGGATATAAATTATTGTAATCATTAGGGTACTCCTTATGTAATTAATTTTAATGGTTTTATGGAATAATAATATATGACTAATAAAGTGATCACTTAAATAATAAAGAAATTGTACTCATTATTCATCCAAGAGCCCTCTAGAGGGAAGTCTGGGTGATTTTGAAGTGGTGTTGTGTAAAGGTGAGACATTGACAATTGGTGGACTATATTGAGATAATCTCTGTATAGATTGTGCATTGACAGTGAGGTGCCATTCACCGCAGGGGGGCGTTTCCCTGTCCGCTCTGCTAAAGCGCCCGCTATTCTGCTTGATGTGTGGCCGGTTACCACGATCAACATCGGGTAACTAAGGGCAGCATTGAGCAGCAGCGGCGCTGGAAAGTGCATATGTGCTGCTGAAAAAATGTCAGTGACATCTGCTAAAAATGAAGGTCTGACCCTGGCCTAAATGTGGTGGTTTCGGTGCATCCTTGACTTGGTCAAGAGCTCGATGCACTGTTAATTGCCCCCTTATTTTGCTCCTAGGGAATTTTCCCTTCTGATTAACATTGCTTGCTTCTAAAAGCAATTATTACCCTGCATGTGCGCATGCACACTCAGGGGCGGACCTACCGTGGTGCAGCTGGTTCAGCTGCACCAGGGCCCCGACCGGCTAGGGGGCCCCTCAAGCCTGCAGGGGGCCTCCAGCCGACCCCCGTGACCCTGTGTCAGAGGAGAGGGGGTTAACTGAGGGAAGCTTCCTGCTTCCCTTGGCAGATCCCGCCCCTCCTCTCCTCTGCCGCCCCGACTCCCAGGACTGCAATGCGTGGCTCGGCGCAGGTAGGAGCCGCAGCACCTACAGCAACCCCCCCGCTCCTCAACAGCAGCTGCTGCACCAGGGCCCTCCTGGCTTAAGGTCCGCCACTGTGCACATTGACACTATTCCAACCGCGTGCGTGGTAACACAATACATTAAAGGTGTGTACACAAGGGCTGTGGGCTTTCTCCAACCTGGCAAAGGATGAGAGGAGCAAGAGGCTCCTTAAATCATTCCATCACCAAATAGGTGGATATACCCACTGCCACCAATAAAAATTAGAAGCTTTGTCTATACAGAGCCTTGTGAAAGTATTTGGCCCCTTCAACTTTTCAACCTTTTGCCACATTTCAGGCTTCAAACATAAAGATATAAATTCTAATTTTTTTATGAAGAATCAACAACAAGTGGGACACAATCGTGAAGGGGAACCAAATTTATTGCATATTTTTAACATTCTTTACCATCCATGCCAAAAACAGAAACCAAGTGCACTTACAGGACGCAGTCAGAGCCCAAATGTGAAGCAAGCCCAGCTGCAGGCTGATAAATCACCTCTACCAGCAAGATGTGGGAGGCGACCTGCCATGCATATACTGGGCCTGCATAGGACACCATTCACACTGATACATATGATGCAGAGTGTCTGAAAGCCACCCAACCGCTCCGCTGCCTGAGCATTGGGCCGCACAGTACGATGCTTCTGCACCACTAGATGAATGGCGCCCATATGGGCCCAACTGCACCCTAGATGGATAAAAAAGTGCAAAAGGTTTTTATATGATATGCGCATGAACCAAAATCCCATCTATAAAGGTTTTTTATTTATCATATAAAAAACTTTTGCCCTTTTTTATCCATCCAGGGTGCAGTTGGGCCCATATGGGCGCCATTCATCTAGTGGTGCAGAAGCATCGTACTGTGCGGCCCAATGCTCAGGCAGCAGAGCGGTTGGGTGGCTTTCAGACACTCTGCATCATATGTATCAGTATGAATGGTGTCCTATGCAGGCCCAATATATGCATGGCAGGTCGCCTCCCACATCTTGCTGGTAGAGGTGATTTATCAGCCTGCAGCTGGGCTTGCTTCACATTTGGGCTCTGACTGCGTCCTGTAAGTGCACCTGGTTTCTGTTTTTGGCATGGATGGTAAGGTTTTTTGATGCTGCTTTTTTTTCTAGTAGTTTTTGTACAGTTTTGTTAGGACTGATGAGCATGGGATTCCGTGACGTGGATCATCAGCTTAAATGTCTTGGGCCAATACATGAACCAAAATCCCATCTATAAAGGTTTTTTATTTATCATATAAAAAACTTTTGCACTTTTTTATCCATCCAGGGTGCAGTTGGGCCCATATGGGCGCCATTCATCTAGTGGTGCAGAAGCATCGTACTGTGCGGCCCAATGCTCAGGCAGCAGAGCGGTTGGGTGGCTTTCAGACACTCTGCATCATATGTATCAGTGTGAATGGTGTCCTATGCAGGCCCAGTATATGCATGGCAGGTCGCCTCCCACATCTTGCTGGTAGAGGTGACTTATCAGCCTGCAGCTGGGCTTGCTTCACATTTGGGCTCTGACTGCGTCCTGTAAGTGCACTTGGTTTCTGTTTTTGGCATGGATGGTAAGGTTTTTTGATGCTGCTTTTTTCTAGTAGTTTTTGTACAGTATTTTTAACATTCCTAACAAATCATAAACTGAAAAGTGGGGGGTGCAATATTATTCGGCCCCTTTACTTTCAGTGCAGCAAACTCACTCCAGAAGTTCAGTGAGGATCCCTGAATGATCCAATGTTGTCCTAAATGACTGGTAATGATAAATAGAATCCACCTGTGTGTGATCAAGTCTCTGTATAAATGCTCCTGCTCTGTGATAGGCTCAGGGTTCTGTTTTAAGTGCAGAGAGCATCATGAAGACCAAGGAACACACCAGGCAGGTCCGAGATACTGTTGTGGAGAAGTTTAAAGCTGGATTTGGAAACAAAAAGATTTCCCAAGTTTTAAACATCTCAAGGAGCACTGTGCAAGCGATCATATTGAAATGGAAGGAGTATCAGGCCACTGCAAATCTACCAAGACCCGGCCGTCCCTCTAAACTTTCATCTCGAACAAGGAGAAGACTGATCAGAGATGCAGCCAAAACGCCCATGATCACTCTGGATGAACTGCAGAGATCTACAGCTGAGGTGGGAGAGTCTGTCTATAGGGCATGTTTTCTCCACCACACCACACCATGGTAAACACCAGTAACCTAGATGTGAGGAAATAGTAAAATCCCAGTGTTAACTTCCTACAGCCGTGTGCTCTATCCACTGCATCAGTTCACCAGTGACGGGCACTGCCACAGCCATCATTGACACTTCCATGCCCAAGATCCTGGTTTCCCCTGTCCACTGAAGATCTCTATATACCAGAACAACCTGTTATTTGTTTGGCAAAATCCAAGAGAAAAAAAACAAAACGAGCATATACCCTACAATAAAGTAAATAAGTACAAGTGTAGATGGAATGAAGGACGTATTACTGAGTGTTATGATGGACAGTTCGAACATGGGACTGCTGCTCAAAACAAAGAAGATAAAGATACTGACTCCTGCCAGGTGCAACCGGGACACAGGTGGGATGGATAGCAACAAACTGGAATTTGTAAAGGACTTCACCCTACTTGGATCATTGATGTAAGATGCAGCAACGATACCGGAAGTCAATAGTAATCTTTATACAGAGGTTGGACAAACATCTGTCTGGGATGATTTAGTGAATCCTGCTTTGAGCAGGGGGTTGGACCGGTTGACCTAGGAGGTCATTGTGGCGCCCCGAAACGAGTGCGTCACAGGAGGGTATTGCATCCCTGACTGAAGATGCAATATTCTCCGTCCCAGTAGTGACATGGTTAACACTCAGAGCTCCATACTCTACATGCACCACAAAAATAGAGGTCCAATCAGGTCCTAGGGGGGGCGGAGTGTAGTAGTAGTAGTGTGTAGGAGAAGAATGTAGGAGAAGGAGAGAAGAAGTGGTCGGAAGGGGAACGTAGGAGAAGAGGGCTCTGCACAGTTCCGTGCAGCCCTGCAGACCACCTACCGGTTGGCACCATTACTCGGTGCCCCAAAAACCGGAACCTGGGCAACTATCTACGGGTCAAAATACACCCGCGCCCACCAACCACCGGACCACTGGTTCCGAAGCGACTTCAGCCCACCCTTGGACTACAAAAACAATCAGGAAGTAGGTGTGGTGAGGCTTTTCCAACAGCTCTGCTTCGAGAACAGTTACCAGGTCGAACGGGTGCGGTTCTCCAGCGAAAGAACATGGCCGGCTTAAGACTGCGCAAGCTGATGAGAGAGGTCGAGGAGGAGGCTCGTGCAGCAATAGGTCACCCGGGTCCGGGTCCTGTCCTTACAATCGATGGAGACCCCGAGTTTTGGGAAGCTGCGTTGCACGACTTGAGGGTGCGACTGATGGAGACAACGGAATGGACTATCCGCAGCTGGAGCGCGAGTCTGGCCAGCCGACTGCATCGGGCTGTCCAGCAGACACTTAGAGTCTGTTCTACTCCAGAATCGGAGCTTGATACCTGTTCTGTTCCATCACCGGAGGCCACAACCTGCCCCGTCCCATCACCGGAACCCACGACCTACCCCGTTCCAGGGCCGGAGCCTACAACCTGCTCCAACCCAGAGCCGGAGCTTGAAACCCGTTCTGTTCCGGAATTGGAACCTACCGTTTGTCCCACTACCATACCAGAGACTGTGACCTGTTCCCCTCCGGAACCGGAGGCCGGTATCGACCACTTTGAGGCCTACCTGGTTACCGTAGCAGAAGCACCATCATCTACAGGTGCAAAGGAAGCAGACGAGGAGGTGGGCAGCCTAGAAGCCCTGCAGGATGACCCAGAGGAAGACCCCACAGCTCCAGAGTCCACCCATCAGGAGAACTCCGACCAAGAGTCCCCGTCAGCCAGAGAACCCAATGTGATCGTCGAGGAAGTGGAGGAAGAGGACGACGAGGTTCACAGCGAGCCTGAGGACCTCAGTCACGCCGATTCCGATGAGGAGGACAACGTGAAAACTCCTGACGAGCAAGCAGCTCGGGTCCAGTGGTCGGGTACTGCCGCGGCATCTTCCCCTGACCATCTTGTCTGGGTGCCGGTTAAGACCTACCACCAGCTTCGAACGTGCCAGCGTCCTACCCACTGCTGGGGCTACATTCATTACTCCGCGTAATCCTCCCAAGAACTCCTCCTCTACTCCCCCCTCATCTCCTCTTCGCACAACCGCATTCAGGATTTCTCCCGGGCATCCCTCATACTCTGGAACTCTCTGCCCCAACACATCAGACATTCTCCCACCCTGTATCAATAAAAAAATGGTGGTGGAACAAGAGGCGCAATAGTGCCCTATCAAAAGTGACACTGATAGTATGGGTGGTGTATATAGATTCCACTCACCTATTCCAGTTGTGTGACCCACAACTGGTTTGAAGGCATGAAAGTAATATCAGCTGCTGCAGGACCTCCACCGACCACTCGCACGTGGAAAAACCGTCACAAAGTTTTGGGAAGCAAGGTGTGTAACAGGGATATCCCTGAGGAAGGTGCATGGAACTGCACCGAAACGCGTAAGAAATAAAGAAGAATACTGCTACAAGATATATCTTGCATTCCTTGTGTTTCCTGTGGACTCAGCAGCACGGACTATTACACACCTTGCTTCCCAAAACTTTGTGACGATTCTCCCACCCTGGGAACCTTCAAAAGAAGCCTAAAGACCCACCTCTTCCATCAAGCCTACAACCTCCTATGACACCCGGTCCACCGTGCCGCCTTACGACCGGAACCTCCCCTTCCTGCTGTGTCCCCACCTGCCCCTCGTAGATTGTGAGTCATCGTGGACAGGATCTTCTCCCCGCTTGTATCTGTACGACCAAATTGTCCTCATTTGTTGTATTTGTCCTTGTCTGCCCTTTTAGCGCCATGGAATTTAATGGTGCTATATAAATAAATAATAATAATAAAAAGTAAATAGTAGTAGTACGTTTAAATAACATAGGGTTATATTTTTTAGTGTTTTCTCTTGTTTGGCACCATTGCACTTGGAAAAATACTTTAGCTTATCTTGCAAAACAGCAAGATCTTATATAGCGAAGAATGAATGAAAATAAAAAGTTATTGCTTTTACAACAAAAGTGAACAAAAAATCTGTGAGTATATGCCGGTGGAGCCTGACAGATGGGAGATCCGACATAAGGGCCCTTCACTGTCGGTGCCTGCACCTGAACTGTTTATACATTCAGATCAGTGCTACCTTACAGTGATTTCCACATTTACTCGTTTCGCACATATCTTTTCAGCCAAATTCATTTTGAGTTCTTGAAATATGTGACCAGGTGAGAAAAAGCCTGATCCGCTCCTCTGTACATATAAACAAATGGTCTATGTTTACCTCCGCAGTTTTCGGCTGTTTTATATGCTATCCATAACCAATGACTGACAGTTCTCTAGGACATTGCCTATTAATCTCCAGAATAAACATGAGGCTTTCCAATGTCTCAGTGCTTAACTTAAGAACAATGTCCCTGAACATCAGCAAAATAGGCTTTGTATGGATAACACCGCTTCCCGTAATATCGGACTGTCAAATGTGTCCAGTTGTCAAACCGAGCAATACTGTCTTTTCATACAATGATGAATCCTTGGGTAATGCAGATGTGTTAATGCATGCTAATAGGGCTCCACATCTATTACCCTTGTTTGTAATATTATTTGTATTTTGTTCAGATTTATTTCTAAAGTTTTATAAACCTTAGTTGTCATCCACAGTGGCCCCATTCAGTATGATGCCCTACAGTGCCCACCACAAATTATGATGCCCCCAGTCAACAACACATAATATGATGCCTCCCCAGTATCCATGAACACACAGTATTATGCCCCCCACTCAGTATGATGTCCTACAGTGCCCACAACAGATTAAGATGCCTCCCATACTGTATGATGTCCCCATAGTGGTCTTCACATAACATGGTGCCGCCACAGCTTCACACCCACACAGTATGATGCCCCCACAATGCTCCGCACACAATATAATGCCTTGTTGGCAGTGGATCATTCAGGATATTCTGAAAGCGTGTTGACAACAGAACCCCCACTCAACAACTACTTATCCTGTTAGTCCCATTGTGGTTCTGAAGTCCTCAAACTTGGCTCTTGGCAATAGTTTTGTCATACCATCAGCTAACATCTTGTTAGACTCGCAATAAATAAACTCTAGTACACCACATTCTACTAAGTCACATAAGTGGTGATGTTTAACGTCAATGTGCTTAGTCCTTGCACTAATCTTCTCACTGCTGGCAAGTTTAATACATCCTTGGTTGTCCTCTAGATAACTGTTGGCTGAGCTAGCGGCTTGCTGAAATCATCCAAAAGTTGTTTCAACCAAATAACTTCTTGACTTGCATAAGCAGCTGACATATATTCTGCTTCTGTAGAAGACAATGCGACTGACACTTGTTTTCTGCTGAACCAAGAAATTGAATTTTCTCCTAACTTGAACAAGTAACCACTTGTTGATTTCCGATCACTTGTATCTCCAGCCAAATCTGCATCCACATAACCTCTGAGAGTGAGATCTCCTGATGCAGATATCTTAAGATTTAGCCTTTGAGTTTCCTGAAGACATTGTAGAATTCTCTTAATTGCATTCCAGTCCCTTTGACGTGGCTTGCTTACGCGTCAACAGAGAATTCCAACTGCAGCTGTAATATCTGGACGAGTTGTGGTTGCTATGTACAGAAGTGCCCCCACTGCTTGTCTGTAACTCTCATTGGTGGGTTACAGATCTTCTTCTCCTTCCAACTTTAGTAGGACGGATCCATTGGTGTTGACGCACCTTTGGCTTCTGACATTCCAAACTGGTTTAGAATTGCGGAAATTTTAGAACTTTGATTGAGAAGAAAACTCCCATCTTCCGCTCTCTGGATTTGGATTCCCAAATAATATGTCACATTTCCAAGGTCCTTAGTCTCAAAGTGCTGGTTGAGAATTTCACCTAGCTTTGCAATTTCTTTTTCGTCACGATGAGACATGATTACATCGTCTACATATAGGAGAACATACATCCACTCCTTTGCTACAATTTTCGTATATAAACATGGATCAGCTTGAGACCTTTTAAATCCTTCATCCATCAAAACTTTGTTCATTTTTGAGTTCCATGCTCTTGCCGACTGCTTAAGTCCAGAGGCTAGGGTCAGATTAACATTATTGGCTGCGCTAGGGGGGTTGCGTTAAAAACTTAGTGCTACTGCCATGATAGCACCACGTTAACGCTGCCAATGGTTACCTATGGTGACATGGTCCCTACAGCAGCTCAAACGCCGGCATCTGAGTGAAATCTCGCGCTTTTTCCTAACGCGAGAAAAGAAGATGTTGAAAGCGTATTTTTTCACCTTAGGACAAAGCGCGAGATTTCACTCAGATGCCGGCGTTTGAGCCGCGCAAGGGCTGTGTCACCATAGGGAACCATTGGTAGCTTTAATGCGGCACTACCATGGCAGTAGCACTGGGTTTAGGCTGCCGAAACCTATGTTTTTAATGGAACACCCCTATTAGTGCTAATGTGACCCTAGCTATAGAGAGATTTTTGCATTCTACAAACAAGGTGCTCTTCACCCTTTTAACTATATCCCTTGGGTTGGCTCATGTACAAATCTTCTTCAATATGATCACGTAAAAAGGCTGTTTTGATGTCAAAATGTCTGACTGTCATCTGTTGAACTGCAGCTACAGACATTAAAGTTCTAAATGTGGTTTGCTTTGCAGCTGGAGAAAATGTAGCATTATAATCTTCACCATACTCTTACGAGTACCCTTTTGCAACCAATCTTGCCTTAAACCGGTGAACTTTACCTTTTGAGTCATATTTGTTTTTGAAGACCCACTTACATCCTATAGCTCTTTTTCCTTGTGGTAGCTCCGTAAGCTCCCATGTCTGGAGATGGTGAAGGGACTCCATCTCTTCATTAGCGGCATTTATCCACTTCTGCTTCTCGTGGACAGGCAGTTTTTGCATCTCTTGCCATGACTGTGACTCTGGTTCCGGAAGTGTTCTGACCAGGCGTCTAGCTGGGATACCTTTGTTTGGTCTTTCTGATCTCCTGACTAGAGGTTGACTTGGTTCTTCTCCCTTCTTATCCAGACTTCAGTGTTTTCTTTTTCAGTGTCTGGGTTTGGTGATTGAAATTCTTTTTCTTGCTTCTTGGCTTGAATGACTGATGTACCTTCATGGCATTTGAGCGATACAGAGTTCTCATCAATCACTATGTCTCTGCTGATTGTTACTGTGTTGGTCTCTGGGTGCAGGATTCTGTACCCCTTTTGAGTTTTGCTATAGCCCACCTGGACTCTTTGCTTTGCATGTGATTCCCACTTGGAATGTTTTTTTTTGTGAACATACACAAACGTTTTGCTTCCAAATATCCTGAGGTGCTTCAGGTTAGGCTTCTCACAGTTCCATAGCTCATATGGAGTTTTATTTGTGGCTTTACCTGGCAGTCTGTTTTGAAGGTAGCAAGCTGTCATGATGGCTTCTCCCCACTACGTTGTAGATAGATAGGCATCAAACAACATACTTCTTCCACTTTCACAGAGAGTGCGGTTCTTTCTCTCTGCAATGCCATTCTGCTCTGGGTTGTATGGAATGGTACTCTGGAACATGATTCCATTCCTTTTTCAAAATGGTTTGCACCTTACCACTTGTATACTTAGTCCCATTATCTGCATGCAGGGCTTTTGGCTTCTTCCAAATTTGTTGAACACTACGGCAAGATATTCTTCACGTTTCTGTGGAACTTCATCCTTACTGTGAAGCATGTAGGCGACTGTATATCTGGAGTAGTCATCAATAAATGTGAGGAAATGTCTCTTCTTGCTTGGAGTTTGAACCCTCATTGGACGGCAAACATCTGTGTATCAAATCCAGTGGCTGTGCAGATCTAGTGCTGTTTAGATTAGGAAAGGATTTTCTGGGCATTTTCCCTTTAAGACAGCTAGTGTACTTCATCATTTGACTACATTGCTTGATTTCCCACACCATTTGCAAGTTGACCTAGCTTCCTTACTGCTTCTGGGTCTCTGTGCCCAAGACGTCTGTATCATACATGGATACAGTTCTTATGCAGATCTTGTCTAGCACTGTACCCTCTTTCTTTATTAATAATAATACTAATAATCTTCATTTATATAGTGCCAACATATTCCGCAGCACTTCACAATAGAGAGGTTGATATTTAAACAATCATAAGAAATAGTTATCAGAAAATACAATACAATACATTACAATGCAAAAAAAATACAACACAATACAAAGCATAAAACAATACAATAATTAGAGCAAAATAATGACAGCCCTGCTCATAAGAGCTTACAATCTAACAATGAGGTGGGGGCGATACAAAGTACAGGTGCTTATTTACAATGATGGTATAGTCAACTTGAGGAGATGGAAAACAGATGGGAGCAGTATAAGTGGCCACCAACCATTATTTGTGATGCACTTGAGACTGGTGGAATGGATATGCTATGTCTAGATGACTTGGACTAGGGATCATGATAGGCCGCCCTAAAAAGATGTGTTTTTAGGGATCACCTGAAACTAAGTAAGTTGTGGATACACCTAATTTCTGGTGGTAGAGCATTCCAGAGAATTGGTGCAGCTCGGGAGAAGTCTTGGAGCTGGGAGTGGGAGGTTCGGATTAATGCAGAAGTGAGTCTAAAGTCACTTCCAGAGCAAAGAGAACGGATGGGGTGGTAGACAGAGATGAGGGAGGAGATGTAGGGGGGAGCTGCACTGTGAAGAGCTTTGTGGGTGAGAACAAGCAGTTTGAATTGGATCCTATAGTGTATAGGCAGCCAGTGCAGTGATTGGCATAGAGCAGAAGCGTCCGAGTAGCGGTTAGCTAGATAAGTGATCCTGGCTGCTGCATTAAGGATGGACTGGAGAGGGGAGAGTCTAGTGCGGGGGAGGCCAATTAAAAGAGAATTACAATAGTCAAGGCGGGAGTGAATGAGGGCCACAGTGAGGATTTTTGTGGTTTCCATGGTGAGAAAGGGGCGAATTCTAGAGATGTTCTTCAGGTGAAAGCGGCAAGAGCAGGCGAGAGATTGTCTATATGGGGTGAAGGAAAGATCGGAGTCAAACATCATCTGGCCTTGCATCTAATGCAGTGACAAGTGCATCATAACTTTCTGGAAGACCACTTAATAGTAGTGCAGCAACACAAAAGTATTTGATTTCTTCTCCAATATCCCTGAGACGCTCCACAATCTCTAGGGTGTTTCTTATATAGTCCTGTATATTTTGGCCATCATTTAGCTTAGACTGGTACAGCTTTCTCATGAGATAAAGCTTATTGCTGAGATTTGATCTTTCATGCACTTTCTGTAATTCATGCCACATCTCTTTTGCAGTTGCACACTTACATATATGCACAATCTGATCATCTACACTGAGGGAGATAGTGTTTTGTGCTTTCTGATCCTTCTCTACCCAGTCATCTGGTAATGGATGAGGCATGTGTTCCTGCGTATATTTCAACGTACCTTATGAGCAGCATCTTCACCTTGAATTTCAAGGACTGATAATTCTGATTGGTGAGACTTTGCACTGAGAACTTGCAGTGATCCCTTCTTGTGGACATCTTCTCTGTTGCTCTTCTATTTTGCTTTGGGCTTCTGTTGCTGTATTACTCCTCATTGTCACTCTGTGCTCTGTGTCACTCCTGGGGTTCTGTGTCATGCTGGGCCCATAACCTCTTGGCAGCAGATCATTCAGGACACTCTCAAGCGTATTGACAACAGAACAGACCCTTAATTAACAATAAACAAGTACAGATTTGATAGGCTTTGTGGAATCAGGAATATACATACTGTATCTTAAGTGTCTATGTGCAGCATCAGCAGGCTACATCTCCTCTCATGCACAGACACAGGAAACTGAGTACAGTCACATGGTCTTTCCTGTGTGTGAGCCTCCGGGAGTGTTTTTTTTTTCTTGATCTAACTTTACAGACAATACACAAACCTAGCAATAGAACACTTACATATACAGGAATGGATTTGTTGCACTAAACATATTATAACATGCCTCCACACAGTATGATGCCCCCACAGCCTCTCCACACAAAGTATGATGCTCCACAAACAGAATGATACCCCGACAATCCTCTACGCTCAGTATGATACCCCTACAGTGTTCCACACATAACATTATGCCCCCACACAGTATGATTCTCCCACAACCTAACTCCCGCACAGTATGACGCCCCCACAGTGCTCCACACACACTGTGATGCCCCCCACAGTGTATGATGCCCCCACATCCTCTCCACACACAGTATGATTCCCCCACAGTTCTCCACACACAATATAATGCCCTCCACAGAGTAAGATGCTCCCACAGCCCTCAAAACACAATATGATGCCTCCACACAGTATGAAGCCCTCACAATGCTCCACACACAACGATGCTCTGCACAGAGTATGATGCCCCCAAATCCCCTCCACATAGTCTGATGCCCCCACATCCCCTTCACACACAGTATGGTGCTCCCATAGTGTTCCACACACATTATGATGCCCCAATAGAGTATGATGCCCCCACAGTGCTCCACACACAGTATAATGCCACCACACAGCATGATACCCCCACAGTGCTCCACACAGTATGATGCCCCTACACAATATGAAGCCCTCACAATACTCCACACAACGATGCACTGCACAGAGTATGATGCCCCCAAATCCCCTCCACATACAGTCTGATGCCCTCACATTACCTCACACTCAGTATGGTGCCCCCATAGTGTTCCACACACATTATGATGCCCCAATAGAGTATGATGCCCCCACAGTGCTCCACACACAGTATAATGCCACCACACAGCATGATACCCCCACACTGCTCCACACAGTATGATGCCTGCATACAATATAAAGCCCTCACAATGCTACACACACAACAATGCCCTCCACAGAGTATGATGCCCCCACATCCACTTCACACACAGTATGATTCCAACACATCGTTCCACACACATTATGATGCCTCCACAGTGCTCCACACAGTATGCTGCCTCCACAGTGCTCCACACACATGATACCCCACAGTGCTCCACACACATTATGATGCCCCCACAGTGCTCCACACACAGTATGATGCCCCCAAAGTGCTCCACACACAGTATGATGTCCCCACATTCCGTCTACACACACTATGATGCCCCCACAGTGCTCCACACACATTATGATGCCCCACACAGAGTATAATTCCCAGACAATGCTCTACACTCAGTATTACGCCCCAAAAGTGCTCCACAAATAATATGATGCCCCACATAGTGTGAAGGATGGATTATATCTTATCTATTAATCTTAGTTTTTATACTCATATATCATTAAATTAAACAATAAGTTTTTCTCTCTCTCTCTCTACCTTTCTTCTCTCTCTCTCTTTCTTCTCTCCCTCTCATCCATGAACCAAAGTTATGTGTAAACAAAGTGTCTTTCAGATGGGTGAAAAGAAGATACGTGTAGAGGTGCCCAGGAAACTAAGGAGCTGATTGGTCACTACTGTGCGGGAGCCAGGTTATACCATGGGAAGCTAGAGATAGTCTGCATTCCAGAGGCCAAAGGAAGACATCATGACGTGATAAAGGATGGACTCAACACAGAAGACAAAGACTAATTATTACTAACAGAGATAGATGTATTAGCCTAACTCCACCTAACTCCCATCTAATCCCACCTTGTCCTGGCCATTTCACGCCTAGTCTCTAGACTACAAAATGCCCTGTACCCGGATATTGGGTTCAGTAGTTGTTGCCGTGTATGTTGTCATTATTAAACCTGGACACGCTATGAGCGTGAACCGGACTCTCTCAGTCTGATTTACTCTTATCTGGTACCACGTGTTCATAGTCTAATTTGGGATGACTGGCGAAGGAGTGGAACAGTAAAATTTTCCCCGTCAATAGTATGATGACCCCACAGTCTCACCCTCACACAGTATGATCCCCCCACAGTTCTCCACACAGAGTATAATGCCCCTCACACAGTATGATACCCCCACAATGCTCCACACACAGTATAATGCCCCTCACACAGTATGATGCCCCCATAGTGCCCCACACAGTATGATGCCCTCACAATGCTACACACACAACGATGCCCCCCCCCACATTATGATTCCCCCACAGTGCTCCATACAGAATGATGCCCCCACACAGTATGATGCCACCACAGTGCTCCACACACAGTATGATGCCTCCACATCCCTTCCACACACAGTATGAAGCCCCCACAGTGCTCCACACACAGTATGATGTCCCCACATCCCCTTCACACAGTATGATGTCCCCACATCCCTTCACACAGTATGATGCCCCCACATCCCCTCTACACTTAGTATGATGTCCCCACATCCCTCCACACACAGTATAATGCTCCCACATCCCCTCCACACACAGTATGATGTCCCCACAGTGCTACACACACAGTATAAGGCCCACATTATGCTCCATAATGTCCTCTTCAGTCTATTATGGTGCTATTCTACTCTGCCATATAAAAAGATAACATTTTGACCTTTCAAAAGAACTTTAAGAAGAACTTGTTAAAAACCTTTTTGATAGCTCAAAATGTTGTTACCTACTTATATGGCAAAATAAACTTTTTAATTATTTCACCCAGGATATGAACGCTGTCTCTTCTTAATATTTAACTTTTTTTGGGTGGGTTGCTTGTACTTTTTTTCGTGTAGTATCTATAGATAGCGTGCTGCAGACTGTTTTGCCATGTCCTGGCAGAGATAACACCTCTGCACTGAATCCACCAATCACAATGTGAATCACAGATGACCCTGCTCCCCTACCCTTCGCACACACAGGTTCAGTGTCTGTTCATTACAACTAATGTACTGTACATGTATGTGGCGCCCTGCTCACGCAGGTAACCACAGATCTCCCTAATGCACAGCTGGGTTTCCACAGCAGGTACCTACTACGAACAACACCTTCCACCCCGGCACAGTAGGGGGAGCTCCACTTGCTGACCTTAGGCAAGATCCCCTATATATACTGCTGCTGGGGAGGAGCTAGTCAGAGTGTGTGCAGATGCTAGACTGGGCTACTACCGAAGGTTCATCAAGGAGTACACCAAGAAGGTTGCTCCATTGCAAGACCTCCTAGTAGGCCAACCCACGACGGGCAAGTCAAAGGATTCTCCGTGGAGATGGGACAAGGAACAAGAAGAAGCGTTCCAGACGATGAAAGATGCCCTGACAAGAGAAGAAAAAACTAGCTTACCCGGACTACAACCTGCCATTTTTGTTGTATACCGACGCCAGCAATGTGGGACTCGGAGCCGTCGTTTCCCAAAAGCAAGACGGTAAGGAGAGGGTAATCGCCTACGCCAGCCGGAAGCTGCTCCCCACAGAGGGGAACCCAGAGAACTACAGTTCCTCCAAGTTGGAATTCCTGGCCTTGGTCTGGGCCGTCATAGAGAGGTTCAAACACTATCTAGCCTCTACTGTAGTAAATTCACCGTCTACACGGATAACAATCCGCTCACCCACCTGGAAACTGCGAAGTTGGGAGCCATGGAGCCAGACTCTCCAACTACCAATTCACCATCAAGTACCGGGCTGGGCACCAGAATGGAAATGCGGATGCTCTATTCAGGATGCCTCACTTATCAGAAGAGGGTGTAGATGAAGACGTGCTGGAAGAAGTGGAGTCACCTGCCTTCCATCATGTAAGAGTAACCTAATGCCAGCAGACCCATCAAAACCTCTCGACAGGAGCAGTGAACTCGTTATCCCACTTCGACTGGAAAAAGGCGCAGGACCAAGACCCGGCTGTTGGTCTGATTAAACAACTGATAGCACAGGAGTCGGCGAAGCTGCCTGCAAACCCTCCGTCTGATGCCAAACATCTGTGGAATGAGCGAGTTAAACTGTTCCAATACCAAGATAAATTGTGCTGGCGGTATATAAATCCAAGAACCCATGAGATGGTGTGGCAGATCATCGTGCCAAGGTCAGAGGTCCCCGTAGTCTTAACTGCCTAACCACAACCAAACAGGTCATCATTTCGGATAGATTCTTTTGGCTGGGTATGCGGTCATCCATAGAAAAGTGGTGCAAGGATTGTCAAGCCTGTAATCTGAGGAGAGATGTACAGAGCCAGAAAGCTCCACTTCATCCCACTGTAACCAAACAGCCTTTGGAATTAGTCGTCTTGGACCACGTAAAACTGATTTCAAGTAGATCCGGCTATACCTACGCATTGACCATGGTAGACCATTATTCAAGATTTTTGATGGTTGCCCCTGTAAAAGACTTGACAGCTGCAACTGCTGCCAGAACCTTCCAAAAAGTCTTCTGCAGACCATTGGGATATCCAGAACGTGTCCTAACAGATCAAGGACCAGCATTCGAAGCAGAGATCTTTCAAGAGTTTTGCCAGATGTATGGGTGTAAAAAGATCAGAACAACCCCGCATCATCCCCAAACTAATGGACTCTGTGAAAAAATGAACAACATTGTTATCGACATGCTGAAAATCCTCCCGTTGGAAGAAAAGGATCAATGGCCATTAAAACTGCCTGATTTAATCGACATGTATAATCACATCCCAGTCAGCTCTACCAACTGTACACCAGCATATCTGATGAGAGCTCGTACAGGAAAGTTACCCGTGGACTTAGAACTCGGTGTAGTGAAACCTGAAGCAGATCGTGCCATTACAAACTGGAAAATCCATCGACAAGAACAGTATAAAAAGGTTCAACAAAGTGTCGAAAGCAACCTGGAGAAGTCCCGTGCAAAGCAGGAAAGGGATTATAATAAGCATGCTCCAGCAGAACCAATATCACCTGGAAGTATGGTCCTAAAAAGGTAAAGAACTCATCATAAACTGGATGATCGGTGGTAAAGTGAACCCTATGTCCTACTAGACTCTGGAGATGACATCGATAAAGTCTGCATCATCAGTAAAGATGGAGGAAGAACCAGACAGGCTGTATCCAGAGATCACCTTAAAAAATGTCCTCTGAGTTGGGAAACCCAAGAACCCTACAATCAGCCCATTCAAGAGTTTGAGCCAACTCCAGAAGTAAGTCCAGAACTAAAGAAGAAAGTCATCTCTACCATCTTAGGAGACTTCCCAGAAGATTGGCCTCAACAAAATGGAGCCATCATTGTGCCAGTATTAAACTTCTACCAACCCCATGAAGAGATGTCTAGGAATCAGGAAGATATACCCGTTGCTAGAAAATCTGAGGATGCTGCAATCGGTACACCTGCTAGCCCAGTAGTGAGACTAAGGCCATGCAGAAGCTTACCTGAAACACCTACACCTAGCTCAATACTAGACACCTCACCTGAGACAGTGACACCTGTAGTGCGGAAATCACACACACGAGGTCAACCCCCGTCTAGGTTTGGAGAGTGGGTATAAGGTAGAGCACATAGAGAAACATGTTTGATAAGTAAACTGTACAAAACAATGTAAATAGTAGTGTACAGAAAGGTGGAGGAACTGGGCCCTGTCCCAAGCACATTAAGTTAGGAACAGAAAGTGTCTGGGGCGGGGAGGTACCAGGTCTCCTAAGCCGAGACACCCATAGGGACCTCTGTTTATTGTTAAAATTGTGGACTTTAAATGACTTTTCCCTTTATTACGCGAACGTACAGAGACTTTTCTGTATAGACTCATATAGAACTAAACCTTTCCTTTTTGAACTTTTAACAATTTCAATGGACTACGGTTAATGGACTAACATAGCCACAAACTTTTCAAAAGCCTGCGGTGCATGGGCTAGCACCGTATGGAGTTACCCATTTCCTATTTTTCTGATATTTTCTTAGTGTCTTTTTGTAATTTTTTCATTTTTCAGACTATGTATATATGTTTCATTGTTATTGTTATCCTTGTTAACACAAAAATTGCTCAGTCCAGGAGTACTGATGTTACCTAGGGGGCTGTGTAGCTTCCTGCTCACGCAGGTAACCACAGGTCTCCCTAATGCACAGCTGGGTTTCCACAGCAGGTACCTACTACGAACAACACCTTCCACCCTGGCACAGTAGGGGGAGCTCCACTTGCTGACCTTTGGGAAGATCCCCTATATATACTGCTGCTGGGGAGGAGCTAGTCAGAGTGTGTGCAGACGCTAGACGATCTGCAAGGAAGTCCTGGTGTTCGGTGCTGTGTACAGGCCCGAGCCAGTGACCCGGAGTGGCCCTTCAGCGTCCCACAGCCTAAGTGGGACTGAAGGCAGGGAGCTTAAAGCAGGAATAGAAGCAAGGAACACGTAGCTCGGGCGAGAGTTCGTTCCAGGAGAAAGCCGGATGTTGGGGATCCGCATCTGTGGGGAACTATAGGCCCACAGAAAACCCTGTGCACCGTGGAAGATTCAGCTACCCGGTATCCCAGGAGGGTCAAGAGAGGGAGCTTGGAACAGCAGGTCGCTGCAGTGTCCAGAGAGGGTCATCCCAGAGATGGCACAGGAGGAGAGAGAGATAGACAGAGGAAGTGAGTGGAGGCAAGTCAGGCTACAGCAGACTGTGCTTCAACAGCTTCACCATTACAGGAGGCCTTATACCCACTTGCTGTGGGAACCCACTGTGCAACCCGGTCACCCATCAGTGCCCTGGAATGTTTACCTGCTTAACACTAGTAAAAAGGTAAAAGAGACTCCTTCTGTGTGCGTGCATCCTTCCTCTTCACTCACCGTGCCCCTCTATAGACTGTTCTTACTCTCCCCCTACAAACTCAGCTCCACTACACCCTGCTCACCCTCACTACGCTGCCCCGGAGGTCCCAGTCCTGCCTGCAGAGGACTACACCATCACTGCCGCAATACCACTGACCTCCGGAGGACTGTAGCGGCGCTGGTGATATCTCACTAGGTACTGCAGGTGGCGTCACGACAAACTTGTACATAATCCTTGTAAATAATCCCCTTTTTCAAGAGCATCGCCTCCAGGATACAGGATCAGGCGTGGCCGCCATTCCCCGTGACAAAGTTAACCCCTTCCTGCCGCCTGATACCCGAGTACCCCACAACCTGTGCACTTGACCACTCCCATCCCACCTCATCCTCAACTTCACCACAGTCTTCATCACAACTCTAATCCATCTCTTCAGTTTACCACTAACAACTGGTGTCTTTCCCTCATGCTTCCTCTGTGTCAACTTATTGCCCCATATAACTTCTCCCTTATGCCTCAAAACTATTGGAACAGCATGTCCATCTTGAACTGTCCTCCCACTTCTCCTCCTGTTCCCCAAGGCTCAGTTTTAGGATTCCTGCTCTTCTCCGTCTACTCCATCAGCTCATAGAGTCCCACAGCTTTCAGTATCATCTCTACACTGATGACATGTAGATCTACATCTGTTGACTTGATATTTCTGCCTTATGTGCCCCGCCAAGCAGGCGTCACAGAGGGGTACTGCACCCGTAAAAGAGGTGCAGATACTCCAGCTGCAGGTGGATCATAGGATTGCGGGTGGAACCCATTAACCAGCACTCCACATTAGATCACACGGTGGGAGGTTACCCAGGAGGGAATAAAATCACCTCTAGGGGGAACAAGCAGGTCTTTGCCTCCAGGTCGCTGAGGAGAATGGAAAACTAGAAACGAGGAGAGGGTCTCTCGGCTGAGGAACCAGGAGAGAGGGCTTGAGGACAGATCCCAGGAGCAGACAGCCAGAAGGGAGTTAGGAAGAACTTGAGGAAGTTCAGCCCCGAAAGCTTACTAGGCACCAGAGCCCGCACCTGTGGAATACTTTAGGACCACAGAAAATCCGGAGACCCATGGAGTCTACACTTCTCCCGGGCACCTGAGCGACCAAGAGAGGGTATCAGGCACCGCTTGATGGGTGAGCGGTCGGCCAGCAAAAGGTTATCAGACGGGAGCAAAGGAGAGAGAAAGAAGGAGGTCAGGTTGGCTTTAAGGAACCAGACTTCACACTACCGCTGGGAAGCAAGAAAGGCATACACTAAGGGTTCCTCCACACCACCCAAGATCTACTTGCAGCCACCCGTTCAGCTACCTGTCCTCACACCATCAGGAATACAGTACTGTAACTTTGTATGCAACTAAATACAAATGCCAGTAAAGTACCCGGAGGAACAGTGACTTTGGACTCAGCTTGCTTTCTTTGCATGAACTTCTTTCCTTGTAGGAACGCTGCCCCGGAGATCCCAGTCCTATCTGTCGAGGACTTCACCATCCTAGCCGCGATACCATCTACCTCCGGTGGACTGTGGCGGCGCTGGTGCAAATCACCAGAAACTACAGGTGGCGTCACGATGATAAACTTTGTAAATAGTCCCTTGCAAATACCACCCCCCTTTTAAAAGATACCCCAGGACACGGGGTCAGGCGCGGCCGCCATTCCCCGTGACACACAATTAACCCCGCCTGACACCTGAGTACCCTAAAGCCAGGGCGCTACACTTACTAACCAGAATTCCACAATGTCTGTTTATTATTTCATCCTATTTCTCTGCTCGATTTCTAAAACCAAACATGGACAAAACGGAATTCATCATCTTTCCTCGTCCTCACTCAACCCTCCAACAGACCTATCCATCAAAGTCAATGACTGCTCATTATCCATAGTCCTGCACACTTTTTGCCTCGGGGTAATCCTTGACTCTGCTGTCTCTTTCAAGCCACACATCCAAGTTCTTTCCACCTCCTGCCGACTCCAACTCAAAATTTTTTCCGAATCTGTACATTTCTTAACCAAGAATATACAAAACCACTAGTGCATGCCCTCAAACCCCGCTGGATTACCGCAACCTCCTGTTCTGTGGCCTTCAATCTAACAATCTCGCATCCCTACAATCTATCTTAAACTCTGCTGCCCGACTAATCTACCTGTTTCACCACTATTCAATGGTCTTTCCTCTGTGCCAATCCTTTCAATGACTTCCCATCGCCCAGAGACTCCAGTTCAAATCCCTAACCATCACATACAAAGCCATCCACAACCTATCTCCTCTGTACATTTATGACATGACCATGATTACTTACCTGCGCATGCCTTTTATCCTCACAAGATTTCCTCTCCTCTTATCTCCTCTTCCCACAATCGCATACACGACTTCTCCCGTGCATCTCCCATACTCTGGAATTCTCTCCCAAAACACATCAGACTCTCGCCTACCGTGGAAACCTTCAAAAGGAATCTGAAGACCCACCTCTCCCTACAAGCTTACAACCTGTAATAATCCTCAGTCTACTGAACCCCTGCACAGCCAGCTGTACCTTCACCTACTGTATCTTCACCCATCCCTTGTAAACTGTGAGCCCTCGTGGGCACGGTCTTCTTTCCTCACCTACTGTATCCTCACCCATCCCTTGTAGAATGTGAGCCCTTGTGAACAGGGTCCTCTCTCCTCACCTACTGTATCCTCACCCATCCCTTGTAGACTGTGAGCCCTCATGGGCAGGGTCCTCTCTCCTCACCTACTGTATCTGTGGTGCCCCTGCGGTCTGGACACCACAGAGGTGCTGCACCAAAGCCACAGGTTTGGTATCCCACTCCCGGGTAAGGAGGGGACACAAACCCGGGACACACACACACCTGCACCCAATACCCATTCTACCTCCAAGACAGGAGACCTTGGATGGACCCTATTCAGGGAGGGCCCCCTCTTCAAGCTGGAGGAGGGGGTAGGTAGAAGGGGTGGGGTCAGAGAGAGACAGTGAGAACACCAGAGGAGACTGGGAGAGAGAAGTGGAGAGAGAAAAGTTGAAGGAAAGGATGGAGAATGGAGCTCTAGAGGAGGCTCACACCAGGGAAGTGGGACCATAGAATAGGTCACCACGGAGCCCTGGCCAGAGGGACCCCGTTCCAACAATCACCCTGGAGGACATTGCTGGTGGAGCTAGGTTGCAAGAGGGGACTGGCCCTGACCTACCAACACACTTTATGTTGGAGCTAGGTAACTGGAGGCCGCTGCACCTGTATAGGCAGTGGCTACTAATCGTGCCTATTTCTGCGAAATGGTGGCTATGTCTAGGGTCAGGGGATGTTTTGCTCGTCACCCGACAAGGCATGCAGCCACCTGCTTGGAGCACTTTGCACAAGGACGTAGGGCAGGAGAGGAGAGTAGCCAGCGTGGGAAGTCAACCAGAAGAGGCTTAAGACAGGGTGTCCCGGTGGAGTAATTCTAAGTTGCCTCAGAGTTGACCATACTGCATACCCAGTGGATACGTTGCCTCACTGGGCTAGACTGCTGAACTGTGAGTAAATTCTTGAGAACTGCAACCCCGGTGTCCTCCTGTTATTCTGCGCCTCATCCCTGCCGTCTATTGCACCCCAACGGCCATCACCATACCAATAGACTGTCACACTAACCCTGGGGTCCCGGTCCACCTATGGGGAGCGATACCATCTGCCCCAGCAGTCCAATTGCAGCGCTGGTCACCTATGACCAGGTTCCGCAGGTGGCGTCACAAAAATCCCTGTAAATATACCTCCTTTCATTGCATGGCCAGGGTCACAGCCACCGTGACCTCCCTGAGAAAACCGACTGGCCCGGCTACCGAGTACCTCCCTGCCCTTGCACCCATTCCTTGTAGACCAAACCCTCATGAACAAGGTCCTCTCTCCTTGCCCACTGTATCATTACTCATCCCTTGTAGACTGTGAGTCCTCGTGGGCAGGGTCCTCTCTCCCCGTGTACCTATCTTTGCCTTCTATTGTTCATGATGATTGCACTTGTTTTTATTACACCTCCTTTTCACAAGCAAAGTGCCATGGCACTATATTAAAGAAATGATGGGAGTGCTCCCTGATGAAGGTGCCAGGATAGGCGCCGAAACGCGTAGGAGAGAGGAGGAATAAAAGGATGGAAATCGATTTGGCTCTTTGGTGAGTTTATTTAACCCTGAAGCAACGCGGACCGTGAGACACCAGCACTCCCATCATTTCTTTGATACATACCACTATCCAGTGGTTGGTGGAGGTCCTGCAGCAGCTGGAACATCGTTTCCAAAAACGCCTTCAAACCAGTTGTGGGGATCACAACTGGACCAGGTGAGCAGCTTCACAGCACCACCACTGTATATAAGTGTCACTAGTGATAGGGCACTATTGCGCCTCTTGTCCCCCTCCCTATTTTATCTTTACATGGCACTATATTAACACTATTACTACTACTACTACTACTACTACTACTAATAATAATAATAATAATAATAATAATAATAATAATAATAATAATAATAAATAATAATAATAATAATATAAAATATATAGAAATAATAATAATAATAATAATAATAAATATCATCCCCAAAACTTTAAAAAATATATATTTAATACAAGAACCAAACACAGATCATTTTCGCTTTAATTTACACATTTGCTTTAACTTTTTATGTAGATACAGAGAAAAATAAAAGCACCTGTGTCCCAA
The DNA here is from genome assembly GCA_033576535.1 of Allobates femoralis. Taxonomy (NCBI): domain Eukaryota; kingdom Metazoa; phylum Chordata; class Amphibia; order Anura; family Aromobatidae; genus Allobates; species Allobates femoralis. The sequence goes on along the minus strand of JARQOC010000004.1, from coordinate 585,933,517 downwards.
ATCTGCATTAACCCAGTCCTGAGAATGGAAGATGACAGCATCCTTTGATGTCACCCAGTCTTCTTTACGTTCCCAGTGGTCCTCTAGGGCTGGGTGAGCCACAGAATGACGCTCTGATGTTATAGATATTGTTCCGTTTTAGGCTGATATCACTATTCAAGCTAATTGTCTGGAATTGACTCACCGCGGCCGGCTGACTCCGGTTTAGACAGGCGATTCTTCTCCTTCCTTGTCACGGGTGGACCGCGCCTGCCGGTAGTGGGGCCCGGTGTAGTGCAGATCAAAAGTGAAGACGTCTTACGGGAACAGATTAAGGGGTTTTAATTTGTTTTCTTCGTGACGCCACCTATGAGTAGTTCGGTAAGGGCTACCGACGCTGCGGGACCCCCGGGGGATGGACAGCAGCAAGATGTTACGCTCCCCACAGGCTGAGCGGTGATCCCCGGGGCTGGAGCTGCTCAAGATGTTGTGCGGCAGCTGCGGTTACCTTTTAGTTAATGACGGACAGTTCATAAGGAATCACGGACACAGACAGTCTCTATAACGGTCTTTACTGTAACCAGCAAGCAATACATGGTATACAGTGGTTGAGTAGTAGACCGGGTGGACTCAGCAGTGATGGTGTCCCTTAGAAATCCGTAGTGCTCCTCCATTCTACCTACTTAGTTCCTTCTTGCCAGCGTCGCCCAGGAATACCAGGTCGAGTACGGGGAGGCTGCTTCAATGCCCTATCCATGATGTACGTTCTGGATGCTTTGGGGAGCCTTGGATCCCTCAGTGGGTACACCGCTGGTTAGACGACTGGAAACTAGCTGGTGGTGGGGTGCTCCTGTAAAGCTGATCCTCCACTCTTCTGGTTCGCGTGGCAGAGGTGAACTGCTGCCAGCTTCGGTACCAGTGAACCGGCTGTAAGTTGTGGGCACGGGAGTCTTTTGGGAACCCGTGTAGATATGCCCAATCCCGGTCGTTAAGGCCTCAGGTGCTGACACCCGACCGGTGACGGCCCAGGGGCCCGCACGGGGTGCGGAGCCCCCGCTCCTCTCCAAGCTCTAGTCTGCTCTCGTCAGGTTCTAGACTTCAACTATCTAGACCATTGTGTGTTCTCCTGCACTACCCTAACACTCCGCCCACCAGGACCTAGGATTGGCCCTCTTATTCTAGGTGTTTGCATGTTGGGTTGGATTTCTAAATTAACCAGGTCATTGCTGAGTCAGAGGATATTGCGGCTGCATTTGTGGCTGCAATACCCTCCTGTGACGCACTCGTTGCGGGGCGCCACAGAATTATCCAGATTATAATGGAAGAAAGCCCCTAAAATTTAAGTTGGTAATGAACTAAGAGCAGCACATGCCGTGTGCGGAAAGACCACGTACTTTTGATGAAATTATTCAATGTTTTTCTCCACACATCAATTCTTAGTGTCCCAAGACACTCGCCTGGGCTTCGTCTGAAGTGGAGATTGCTCATTCTCAGCAGCTTCTTTCTCCTGCAAAATGATAATAGTTTAATCTAGAAAGAAATCTTTTGATTAAAATTCTACACGACTGCCTATATATGTATGTAAATTATATATGTCCCATGTATTATACATGATTTATACGTGTTGGGTTGAGAATGTTACGTAGGAGCGGTCTGAATATAGTCTGTCATTGCCAAATATGTCATCTAGACAAGACTGACTACAACAGTCTGTCAAAGGGTTTGTCTAGCTCAGGGGTCCTCAACTTGTGGCTTCAGGGCCACATGTGGCTCACCGGCCTGTTTTGTGTGGCTCTCTGCACGCTTGGTACACAAGCAACAGGTCTAGGATCTAAAGGGTGAGGTTTCTCCTTGTGGAGAGTGACAGGTCAGGCAAGCCAGTGTAAGGAGACTTAAACACCTTGCAATGCTCCTCTGGGAAATTAAATATGCAAATGGCATCTTCAGAGAGTCCTCTTCCTTTCTGAAGAATTTGCACCAGGCCTAGCAAAACAGCTAGGAGGAGCCGTTCTCCAGGTGGTGACTTTTGTGAGTAGCGCCACATAGAAGAGCAGATCTAAATGGGGCAAGGTAGAAACCCCTGGATATTGATGTACAGCCTCTATGTGATTTCACTGGAAAAGCTTCAAAACTGGTGTATTGCCCTTTCTTGAAGGAACGGGAGGGATAAGGAGGGCTGCATGCAGGGTCTTATCAGTGTGTGTATAGTACACATGCTATAAAGAGAAAAGTATTGGATGGCACGTCTCCATCACTGAATGCCAGTTTTTCATTCACCCAGTGTATAACGTCTTGCCCCATCACCCAATGGTGTTTAACATTTGGCTCCATTGTCACTGGTGTATAACCTCCAACATGATTGCCCCCGATGCACAAAATCTGGTCCCATCACCTCCGGTGTATAACATCTGGCCACATCACCCCTGGTGTATAAGCTCCAACCCGATTGCCCCCGGTGTATAATATCTGTCCCCATCGCCTCCAGTATATAACATCCAGCCACTTACCCCCAGTGTATAAATCCAGCCCCATCACCCCCGGTGTATAACCTCCAATCCCGTTGTCCCCAGTGTATAACATCTGGTCCCATCACCTCTGATGTATAACCTGCAGCCTCTCAGTCCTGGTGTATAAACTCCTGCCCCTCACCATACTGTCTGCCTTTACTAACATGTGACAGAACGGCTGGTGGTAAAGAGCTCACTGAGGCTAGCGTGGTCCTGTTATACCATGCTCGGGTGTTCGGTACTCGCAATGAGCAGTTGATGCTCAGACGGGTTCGACTTGAGCACCTGAGTATAATGGAAGTTAAAGGGAAATTTGAATATTTTTATGGAAATTCCCCATCGACTAACATTATACTCGGGTAATTGAGTCACATCCATCCGAGCTTCTGACACACCCCAAGTCTTAGGATACTCAGATCCTGGGCATTGGATTCTGGGGATGTCACAGGCGGCCGTTGTCCGGGACCGTGCCTTGGGAGTCGCTTTAAAAAAGGGGGAATTATGTACAGGGATTTGATTGTAGAAGTTGTGACGCCACCTACAGAGTCTGGTGATGGCACCAGCAATGTGGCAGACCTCGGGGGATGTTGAATGGGCAGCCTGATGATATAGCTCCCCATAGGCAGATCGGGTTCCCCGTGGCAGTGATGTAGGGATAGGAGTTGGCACAGGGAAGAGGCTCTGCAGGCGGGAGGTAATTACAGTCTCTGTGCTGGACAGGATCAGGGCTGTAAGGACTGACACACACACTGGGAATAGTTTTCCGTACCTTTACTGATGACAAACCGGCACTGTCCAGGGTACACTCCAGGATTTCCACAGTGAGTGATTTATAAGGCCTCCTTGTCTCTTCTACTTGTGGTGAATCCCTGACCTGTATAGAACCTGGCCTGGCCTCCTTTGCATTTCTCTTCCTCTGTAACTCAGAGCTCGGGTAAGAACCTTCTTTGGGTTGCTTCTACCTCTGGAGATTTTCTGCGGGTCCTGGCTCTTTGGTTATGGTTACAGGTGACCGGGGAAACTGAAGTCTCTTGGTGGACCGGTGTTCTTCTGCTGGGCTATATGCTCCTTAGCAGACGCAGACTCCGGTGTCTGGGTTGCTTCCGTGGGGTGAGCCGGTATGGCTCCTCTGCCCCCAATTCTTCTTCCTTCTCTCTAAATTTGCCTCCGACCCTCACTCTCGTGTACCTCACTCTGGCTTGGCTGGACTCTGGTTCAGGCCTAGCATGGCTCCGGCACCAGGTTGTCTTCACAGTACTATTCCATACTGCATGGACTAACTCTTCACAGTCCTCCCTGGAACTGCACTGCCTAACTCCGTCCCAAGCACCAGTATTTATAGGGGATCTTGCTTAAAGGCAGCAAGTGGAGCTCCCCCTAGAGTTCTGGGGTGGAAGGTGTTGAATGTGTAGGTTACCTGTTGTGGAAAACCCTACATGCACTAGGTGGCACTGTGGCTACTTGTTAGGGCAGGGTGCCACACTTCAGCTGCTCTTTATGAGTATCGAGCACCTGATCATGGTAGCGCTCAATCATCACTAATGAAGGTGCAAAACCCCACAGACACCTCCAAAATCTTGTAGAAAGCATTTCCTGAAGAGCAGAAGACGTTTCTTATCCAAAGAGAGACAACTCTACATTAATGTCTATGGCTTTAGTTCAACAGTATTTTTGGCCTTAAAGTGTAGATTTATTTTTCTGCCTTTTTAGCCCCTAACAGTACAAGAAAGCTGTTATCTTTCACAAGATCCATTTTTTATTTATTTTAAAGGTCTTCAGCTGGATCTCAAGCCATAGCGATTTGATGGATAAACACTCCGTAGAAAGACCGATCTTGTGCAAGCCTAGATAGGTCCACCAGGGTCTTCTCCAAGCCTAGATAGGTCAACAAGGGTCTTCTCCAAGCCTAGATAAGTCCACCAGGGTCTTCTCCAAGCCTAGATAGGTCAACAAGGGTCTTCTCCAAGCCTAGATAGGTCCACCAGGGTCTTCTCCAAGCCTAGATAGGTCAACAAGGGTCTTCTCCAAGCCTAGATAGGTCAACAAGGGTCTTCTCCAAGCCTACATAGGTCAACCAGGGTCTTCTCCAAGCCTAGATAGGTCAACAAAGATCTTTTCTAAGCGTTAATAGGTCCAAAAGGGTCTTCTCCAAGCCTAGATAGGTCCACCAGGGTCTTTTCCAAGCCTAGATAGGTCCACTAAGATCTTCTCAAGCCTAGATAGGTCCACTAAGATCTTCTCCAAGCCTAGATAGGTCCATCACGGTCTTCTCCAAGCCTAGATAGGTCAACCAGAGTCTTCTCCATCGTTATCTTGATAGTATCAAGTCATCGGTTTGGTGGTCTTCCTCTTCGCCTTGCACCTTCTATTCTTCGACGATAATGTCGTTCTCCAGTGATTTCTCTTTTAATATGTAAAGTCATAGCTTGGTGATCTTTGCTTCAAGTGACATGTCTGGCCTCATTTGTTCCAAAATTGCTGTGTTTGTTCTTCTTGCCATCCATGGTATTGATGGTATTCCATCTCCAGCACCATATTTTGATGGCGTTGAGTCTTCTGTCTTGTTCCTTTATCATCCATGTTCCACATCCGTTTGTTACTACTGAAAAGACCAGGCTATGTACGATGAGATGACCTTGTCTTGGTCTATACAACAAATCTGGAAAGTGAGATACAGAAAGCAGGAAACACTAGCCAGATGTATCCTCTCCAGTGTTTAGTATTAAAAATGGAATATTTCAAGATGTTTTCATTTTTTTCCAATTGTTTAGAATGAAAATTTGGATGGAACAAGAACCTGCGGCAGCCATTTAATTCCTGCAATTATGCATTTTGTGTTGCTATGGCTGGTGTACCCGCACATGGTATAGTATTGTATTTCTGAAGAATAGAAAGACGCCTTCCATTTATTGCCTGGTTTGATAAAATATCCACCACTCGATGCACAAAGCGTATTTCTCGCAGACGTATCTTTTACCGGGGCGGCTAAATACCTTGCTCATCTCATTCATAAAAAATGGCAAACACGGCTCCCTGAGGCTGAAGAAATGTGTTTGCATGATATTAATGGCTTTTTACCTTTTACTGTATTGGAGAATACATAATCCAGTCCATTGCCTGAAATGAATATGGAGGTGAGAGGATTGTTATGCACAAGAACGCATTTAGCTATAAAGGGTTCAGTGATCACTGCGGTCGTAGGCACGCCGCACGCCTGCAGCTTCATTGCACACTTCCAAAAGTTATTTGCATTAATAAAACAGCAAATATATGGCTCACTTTCATGAAATCTCCCTGTATAAATATTTCAAATGCACTAAGGAAAGGAATGGGAGCAGAAAGAAAAAGCATTTCATATCATGGAGCAGATGAGTTATTGGTGAAGTAAGTCTATGTCATTGTCAATTATCACTAGGAAATTAGCAATCATCATAGTCGTGGTATAGAAAAGTAAAAAAATCTCTTGTAATGGTATCCCAGCTCAGGTAGCAGGACACTGCCTGAGTATTCTGGTAGTTGTCATCCTGCCATTATACTCTATGGTGGGACTTCTCTGCTTCATCATCCTTGTTCCAGCATTGTTACCATCAGCTCCAGCTGTTGAAGCTCTGCTACAGTACTCATTGCAGTATCAGCTCTGCTCCATCAATCTTTGCTGTTCCAGGTGTGCTACATCTTATATATAAAACCCGAAGGCCACTTCCTGAAAAGGCCACGCCTACTTCCGTGATGGCCTTCGCCCAGGGGCTGGTGACGTCAGCCAGTGCAGGGCCCCCCTGCTACAGGCAGCGGCACAGGAACGTTCCGACCTCGGAAGTTCCGTGTGCCCTCCAGCCACTCCCCTCCACCCTCCACCCTCCACCCTCCACACATGCCGCGCGCCTGGAGAGGAGGGAGGGTGGGACTTCCTCTCCTGCAGCTCTGCCCGCCCCTCCTCTCCTGCTACAGTACAGCTGATTCCCGGCCCGTGGTGAGTCTGCCCTGCCGGCTCCAGCAGCCTCTGCCCTCTAGCCTCCTCTGCCCTGGCCTATGCCCTCCAGCCTCCTCTGCCCTGGCCTATGCCCTCCAGCCTCCTCTGTCCTGCCCTCTGCCATGGCCTCTGCCCTGGCCTCTGCCCTCCAGCCTCCTCTGGCCTCCCCTCTGCCCTGGCCTCTGCCCTCCAGCCTCCTCTGCCCTGCCCTCTGCCCTCCAGCCTCCTCTGCCCTGGCCTCTGCCCTCCAGCCTCCTCTGCCCTGGCCTCTGCCCTCCAGCCTCCCCTCTGCCCTGGCCTCTGCCCTCCAGCCTCCTCTGCCCTGGCCTCTGCCCTCCAGCCTCCTCTGCCCTGGCCTCTGCCCTCCAGCCTCCCCTCTGCCCTGGCCTCTGCCCTCCAGCCTCCTCTGTCCTGCCCTCTGCCATGGCCTCTGCCCTCCAGCCTCCTCTGGCCTCCCCTCTGCCCTGGCCTCTGCCCTCCAGCCTCCTCTGCCCTGCCCTCTGCCCTCCAGCCTCCTCTGCCCTGGCCTCTGCCCTCCAGCCTCCTCTGCCCTGGCCTCTGCCCTCCAGCCTCCCCCTCTGCCCTGGCCTCTGCCCTCCAGCCTCCTCTGCCCTGGCCTCTGCCCTCCAGCCTCCTCTGCCCTGGCCTCTGCCCTCCAGCCTCCCCTCTGCCCTGGCCTCTGCCCTCCAGCCTCCTCTGTCCTGCCCTCTGCCATGGCCTCTGCCCTGGCCTCTGCCCTCCAGCCTCCTCTGGCCTCCCCTCTGCCCTGGCCTCTGCCCTCCGGCCTCCTCTGCCCTGGCCTCTGCCCTCCGGCCTCCTCTGCCCTGGCCTCTGCCCTCCAGCCTCCTCTGCCCTGGCCTCTGCCCTCCAGCCTCCTCTGCCCTGGCCTCTGCCCTCCAGCCTCCTCTGCCCTGGCCTCTGCCCTCCAGCCTCCTCTGCCCTGGCCTCTGCCCTCCAGCCTCCTCTGCCCTGGCCTCTGCCCTCCAGCCTCCTCTGCCCTGGCCTCTGCCCTCCAGCCTCCTCTGCTCTGGCCTCTGCCCTCCAGCCTCCTCTGCCCTGGCCTCTGCCCTCCAGCCTCCTCTGCCCTGGCCTCTGCCCTCCAGCCTCCTCTGCCCTGGCCTCTGCCCTCCAGCCTCCTCTGCCCTGGCCTCTGCCCTCCAGCCTCCTCTGCCCTGGCCTCTGCCCTCCAGCCTCCTCTGCCCTGGCCTCTGCCCTCCAGCCTCCTCTGCCCTGGCCTCTGCCCTCCAGCCTCCTCTGCCCTGGCCTCTGCCCTCCAGCCTCCGCTCTCCTCTCCCTGTCCTCTGCCCTCCAGCCTCCGCCCTCCTCTGCCCTCCAGCCTCTGCTCTCCTCTCCCTGTCCTCTGCCCTCCAGCCTCCGCTCTCCTCTCCCTGTCCTCTGCCCTCCAGCCTCTGCTCTCCTCTCCCTGTCCTCTGCCCTCCAGCCTCCTCTCTCCTCTTCCTGTCCTCTGCCCTCCAGCCTCCGCTCTCCTCTCCCTGTCCTCTGCCCTCCAGCCTCCGCTCTCCTCTCCCTGTCCTTTGCCCTCCAGCCTCCGCCCTCCAGCATCTGCCCTCCTCTGCCCTCCAGCCTCCGCTCTCCTCTCCCTGTCCTCTGCCCTCCAGCCTCTGCTCTTCTCTGCCCTCCAGCCTCCGCTCTCCTCTCCCTGTCCTCTGCCCTCCAGCCTCTGCTCTCCTCTGCCCTACAGCCTCCGCTCTCCTCTCCCTGTCCTCTGCCCTCCAGCCTCCGCTCTCCTCTCCCTGTCCTCTGCCCTCCAGCTTCCGCTCTCCTCTCCCTCTCCTCTACCCTCCACCTTCCGCTCTCCTCTCCCTCTCCTCCGCCCTCCAGCCTCCACTCGCTTCTCCCTGTCCTCTGCCCTCCAGCCTCCGCTCTACTCTCCCTGTCCTCTGCCCTCCAGCCTCCAGCCTCCGCCCTCCTCTGCCCTCCAGCCTCCGCTCTCCTCTCCCTGTCCTCTGCCCTCCAGCCTCCGCTCTCCTCACCCCTCCATATGCAATGTACAGTATGTGTGTATATGTGTGTATGTACGCACTTCCGTCACTTTGTCCACACTTCCCTCAACTTTGTACACACACACACACATACACACACACACACACTCCGCTATACTTACCACCGGCCCTGCGTCCGCTGCCTGGATCCTCAGTCGACATGTTGCTGCCCCCAAACTACTGGATCCAATATAGCGTCCAAGATGTCTCGCAAAACTACCCGGACAACATATTGGATCCAGTCGTCCGGGGGCGGCGACATGTCGACTCAGGATCCAGGCGGCGGGGAAGACGCAGGGTCGGTGGTAAGTATAGCGGAGTGTATGTGTGTGCTTACCACTCTGCCCACGGCGCTGCGCTGCCCACTCTGCCCACGGCGCTGCGCTGACCACTCTGCCCACGGCGCTGCGCTGACCACTCTGCCCACGGCGCTGCCCTGACCACTCTGCCCACGGCGCTGCGCTGACCACTCTGCCCACGCCGCTGCGCTGAGCACTCTGCCCACGCCGCTGCGCTGACCAATCTCACCGCTAACCACTGAGCCACCCCACTCACTGCTAACCACTGAGCCACTGCACTTACTGCTAACCACTGAGCCACTGCACTCACTGCTACCCACTGAGCCACCGCACTCACTGCTAACCACTGAGCCACCCCACTCACTGCTAACCACTGCGCCACCGCACTCACTGCTAACCACTGCGCCACCGCACTCACTGCTAACCACTGAGCCACCGCACGCAGTACTAACCACTGAGCCACCGCGCAGTGCTAACCACTGAGCCACCGCGCAGTGCTACCCACTGAGCCACCGCACGCAGTACTAACCACTGAGCCACCGCGCAGTGCTAACCACTGAGCCACCGCGCAGTGCTAACCACTGAGCCACCGCGCAGTGCTAACCACTGAGTCACCTCTATACACACAATTAATTTCACCGCACTCCCCTAACTATTACTAAATAAACTATATATGGATTCTAGACTACCCGATTCTTTAGAATCGGGCTGCCATCTAGTCAGTCATAACTGTTCCCGCTCTGCCATATCATTTATGGATGTTCCAGCTCTGTAACATGGCTTTTCAAATCAATGCCTTCTCCATTTCTCCACTTTTGTTGATCATTTGAGATTGTGTGACTCTATACCCCCAACATACATACAGTTTAAACCAGACGTTTCCATACACTATATAAAAAGACACATCTCCATGTTTTTCTCACTATCTGACATTAAATTAGAATAAACCTTTCCCGTTTTAGGTCAGTTAGAATTACCATAATTATTAATATTTGCCAGATGCCAGAATAATGAGAGAATGTTGAAGGAATTTCTATTACTTTCTCAAAGTCACAAGTTTACATACATTTCATTAGTATTTGGTACCATTGCCCTTTAACTGAATGACTTGGGTGAAACGTTTTTGATATCCTTCCACAAGCTTCTCACAATAGTTGATAGGAATTTGGGCCCATTCCTCCTGACAGAACTGGTGTAACTGAGCCATGTGTGTAGCTCCCAGCATTTTCAGCTTTGCCCATAAATTTTGATTAGGACTGAGATCAGGGCTTTGTGAGGGCCACTCCATACATTGACTTTGTTATCCTTAAGCCACTTTGTAACCAGTTTGGCAGTATGCTTCAGGTCATTGTCCATTTGGAAGACCCATTTCTGCCCAAGCTTCCTGGCTGATGTCTTGAGATGTTGCTTCAGTATTGCCACATAATCCTCTTTCCACATGATGCCATCTATTATGTGAAGTTCACCAGTCCCTCCTGCAGCAAAACAACCCCACAACATGATGCTGCCACCTCCATGTTTCACAGTTGGGATGGTGTTCATGGGCTTTCAAGCTTCTCCCTTTTCCCCCCAAATATAACGATGGTCATTATGTCCAAACAGTCCAAATAGTTTTATCAGACCACAGGACATGTCTCCAAAAATGTAGGTCTTTGCTCCTGTGTGCTTTTGCAAAAAATAAGGACTATTAATAACTGCTCAAGCTTTTTTATGCAAATTACCTAAACATATACGTTTTTTATGATTAAATAAGTATCTGTTTTTTACTACTGTCCTTTCACGCACTATCTGTAATGTTTATTAAGTATGTTAAGGATTACTCTCCTATGTATTGCTATGCTGTGAGCTGCGATGTCCAGATTCATTACTAAGTGACTGCTGCATTCCCTGCCTTTGCTTTTATACTGGCTTTGATAACTTTTTTTGATTGGCTACTCTATACCATGTAATGGCATAGCTGCAAGACATAATGGGGAAGCATGGGGGGAATGTACTTGAGGTTGTGTGAGCCTTCTCTTGCTCACACAATCTTCTACTTTGAGGAAAATGATGATGTTCATTTTTTAGGCAAATTACACTTGCAAATTGTTAAAATTTGATTTGCTCAGTAGCTCAGGTATGCTACACCTGTTTGGCATCAATATCAGTTCAGCTCTTTGTTCTACACCTCTGACTCCAAATTATGTACCCAGCTGTACCAGTGCTTTAGATCAGCTGATTCAGTCCAGAGGCTTCATAGAGCCTCTCACCAGGTCAGACATAAGAAAAAGTCATGTGGCCACAGACCCACTGTCGGTGAGTGGCATTTCAGCTTTGTTGCCACCCACAGCCCACAGTAACGGACTTAGACAGATGGCCGAGGTATTTCAATCACCGTTCACTTGATCTGGTGCTTAGTTAGAGCTGCACTAAGACAATTGGAGAATTCTCTGGACTTAAATATGCAATCTGAAATCTGCAACTTTGCCCTTTGGGCTCACAACTGTAAGGAATCGACACCTGTAAATGGTTACCTGCACCTGATATGCCAAATTCTGAAAGTTGTACCCCCATAAACATGGCATTGTGTACTTTTCTGGCACCTGGTAATACAGTTGTGAATTCTGTACTCTGTAACCCATAGACTCCAACTGTCCTTTGCCAAAAGGGGGCAGGTTTATGTGAGTGTGAAAGAGCAGAACAAACGTCCCCACGAATTTTGATAATAGAGTTGTACTGTAAGCCTGCTAAGACCATGCTGCAAAGCATCAGCAGATCATCTGACGGTTGAACTTGAGCCATGAACACAACTCCACTGTATGATTTCTGTTGGGTATCCTGTACCCTGTAATGTGTGCCTCCACCCAGAAATCCAAGGCTGTGGAGTAGGAGTTATGGAGTTGGAGTTGGTGCCCATTTTGGTGCAGTCGGAGTCGTATTTAGTAAAATTGAGGAGCCGGAGGTGAATGTTTGGCTTATTGACTTCACAGCCATGGTTATGGAGTTGGACTTGTGGAGTCGGGGTCAGAGTGTATTTTGGTGGAGATGGAGTCAGAGTCCGAGTCGGATGTTTGTCTTATCGATTCCACAGCCCTGCAGAAATCCACTATGAGCCAACTAGAGCTTGGATTGCCTGATCACCTTTTTGGTGGCTTTGCTTGAGCCACAGCTATGGTTTTAGTCATTTTGAGTCCACTAAGACCCTGCTGCAAAACACAGATTGTCCGTCTGTCTTCCCGGTGGTTGAACTTGAGCTGAGGCCTGTTGTAGATGTTTTGCGCTATCTCAAAGTCAGATTATGGGATCACCAGTGAGGCTCAAATTGAGGCTCTAGGGCCTTGGATAACGAGCGCTCGGAGAAAGGAATGCACACTGCTTAGTGGCCAACCAATTCTGTTTTATTCCTCTGTGAGTAGCTTTCTTATACCATTTACAGACAAACATAGTTCCCAAGTGGATTTTTCCTCTTGCCACCCCCTTCTGACACACGTTCTTTACCTTATTATTTCTTTTCCCAATGAACTACCCATAACACACAGTTTCTCAAAAGATTACACATGAAGTAGGAAAATATTACACAAAATATGAGACTGTAAGAAATGAGTAAACACGTTGAGCCTACAAAACTGATTAATTTGACATAAAATATAGAAAAATGTTAACTCTTCTATATCAGGTTCATTGTATGGAATTTTGATTAAAACCTATCCTGAACATTGTATTATGTGAAACCGTAATGGCTTATCTCTATGATTCATGCTTGTTAGCTCAGTGTCCACTGCCCTCCGCTAGTAATCTCACTATGTAGCTGATCAGTCTATTTTCAGAGCTTGGGAGGTTCAAGTGTGAAAAAACCTTTTGCTCCTGTGGCGCCCCACTAAGAGTGCGTCACAAAAGGGTACTGCACCCCTGACTGAAGGTGCCATATCCTTTGTTCTGGTAATGAGTAGAAGAATCCTGAACCTCCAACTACACACACACACACACCTAGTGATAGGGGACCAATCAGACACCCGTTGCTAGGGTAACAGGTTCTGGTGGGAGGAGAGCTAGGGGATATAGTGAGTGGGAGAGCAGCAAGGAGTTAGACCAGGAAGTGAGAACAGAACCGTGCAGAAGTCAGTCATGACAGGAGAGAAGCTCAGAGAGGCAAAGTGAAAGTAACAGACTTAGCAGAGTGGAAGAAGTTGCAGAAGAGCACTGAGACAGCTAACTGGGAGGGCACCTCAACCTGGTGACCCAGAAGAGAAAGGGGTCAAGAGCAGAACGGGTAAGACAATACCCTTGCCCAGTCCAGAACCCGGAGTACCGGCTCCGAGGTGGTCCAGACGATTTAACCCTGCACCACGAACCCGGAGTGGTTGAAGGCTTCCTAGGAGTCCAACTCACAACCTAACCATCACTGCAGCTATACCAGGGGATACCCACCATTGAGGGCCTGGGACCCATTGAGAGTCAGGGCCAAGGCTCGGGAACCCCAATCGAGGACCCTCAGTACCCTGGCAAGGTATTCTAGAGCAGCGAAGAGAAGGGACAGATTGTGATAGAGAAGGAACATCAGAGGAGCTTCAGAGGGACGCTGCTCATGGCCAGAGCCACCCGGTCCACTACCTGAGTCGACACCATCGCATACCTTGTAAAGCTACCGTTTACCAGAGTAAAGAACCCGTACAGAGTGAGCAGCGTGTCCGAGCCTTATTACAGAACTGCCATTGATTTGCATCGCTTCCCAGAAACGACTGAGCTGCCCTATTACACCATTGCAGCTCTCAACTCCAGGGACCCACTCGTCCTGTAGGGAGCGGTTCCATCTTGCTGCCGTCCATCACCCCGGAGGATCAAGCAGCGCCGGTGCCATCACCGGAACCCTACAGGTGGCGTCATGAACTAATAACTTTATCCTTTAATTATTTTAATTTTCACCCTCTTTGCATTGACTACCGGGCCCACGACCTCAGGCGCCGGAACCGTGACTGACAGCCAGCGCCTGAGACCTGAGAACCCGGCCCACGGTGAGTCACTCCTATAACAACACTTCAAATCCAAACTATGCTCTACTATCTCCAAATTATCAAAGTGACCAAGGGCATGCATGAGGCACCGAATTTGGCTACTATATGGCATGTGGGTTGAGGAAGACCAACCTAGGTCCAAAGTCCCTAGAATATGGCATGTGGATTGAGGGAGACCAACCTAGGTTCCAAAGTCCCTAGAATATAGTAAACACCTTTATAGAGAATAAAGCTTGGATGGTGGGAAGAATGCAGCAAACAAGTAGCAGGTCTTCCTGCCTCAACTGGTAAAAAAGTTGCCCACTGTCATGAGTGTGTCACATCTTAATGTTACCTCTGGCGAACCTGGCATCAGGAGGTCTCAGCAATCGATTGAAGGTTCTCTATGGAGCCCACTTGACTGTTATCTTGTGTTTGACTGCCTTTCTGTGTTGAAGGGGTTAAGGAACCTTAGTCTTCTGGCTGAGAGTTCTCTTGGTCTTAATACCAGCTGCAGTTTGTGATTACCTCTTCCTTCCACTATATTTACCCTCCCCTAGCTTCATCCTATGTTGGATATAGTTTCTCTATACTGACCACACTGAAGGAGCTCGCCTCTGTACAGCTGAGGTGTTTGTTCCTTTTGCAACAGCAAAGCTTCTTACTGGAGAAGATTTGAAGTCCTTTATTATTTATTTCCTTGCCTATTTGTTTGTGTGTTTCCTTGCACTTCTGCCCCTTAATTCCCTTTGGGGGAGGAGGGCCATGTAGGTAAGTTGTATCTAGGAGTATAGCAAGGTGCAAAACCCAGGCATCCCTATCTTCAGGGATAATCTTGGGGACAGTGATAGTCTGGATACTCCTAGCATGATGATATGTTAAGGTGCCCTGTTTTTCTTGTTTCTTTATAGTCATACAGTGACACCCACACTTAGAGACACTTAAATGTACACACTGTTAACATTCGACTCTGCTTCCCAGTTCCCACCATCATCATGTGACCGCTTATGATTTACTTGCCTCATATGCTGACTAGAGTGTCAGCGACTCATTCAGATGGCGCTCAGACTCCAGTCTGCACATGACTTGAAATATGCAAATCGCAGACTTGTAGTCACGTTATAATCACTGGAACCAAAAATTAAAGCTGAATCCTTTATTACACACCGCCATGATTTGGCATGCTTCAATGCCTCTCAAAAGTCCCCCTGGGGTGGATAACACTATTAAGGCTAGAGACTGGGGTTCCTGGATTTTTTACTTGGTGGCTCAGATCTCTTAAAAATCAATGATGATCACATTCCATTATATTAACATTCTCCACTGCCCTTTGGTGCCCCAGGTATCTTCAGAGTCTACCAAAATTGTTTGTTAAGGGAATGGTGCCTATTATGAGATCCAGAAAGAGGCCAGATTATACCTTTCACCATGAGGACTTCCGTTTCTTGGAATACCACCGACATACTGGGCAAATTAGCTACCGATCAAAAAACAACTTGTAACTTAAAGAGGTTTTCCACTACTAAGGTGACCACCTTTCTTTTGTCCTAACTCTTTCCCAATATACTTCTACCTATCCTACTCCTGTAAACTAATCTCTACAGCTCGTAAATGCCTTTATTGTTGTTGTAGTTTTAATCTTTCTGATCTGGAGACTGGATTCAGACCAACTGAGCAGAGCATGTCACTGGTGGGGGCAGGCCTGTCTCTCTGTGGGTGACAGCAGTCTGAGCACACATGCCCAGATCGCACTTCACTCTCCTCTCAGATTCCACCAGTGCCGTGCCCTGGTCTGTTGTCAGAATCTGGTGTCCAGACCTGAAGGTTTAAAGCGAAAACAATTAAGGTATTTATGAGCGTCTTAGAGATAAGGTTACAGCATGCCCAGATCACAGTTCACCCTTCTTAGCCCACACCAGTGACACGCTCTGCTCATTTGGTCCGATTCCGGTCTCCAGACCTGAAGGATCAAAGTTACAACAACAATTAAGGTATTTATGAGTGTCTTAGAGATAAGGTTACAGCATGACCAGATCACAGTTCACCCTTCTCTCAGCCCACACCAGTGACACGCTCTGCTCATTTGGTCCGATTCCGGTCTTTAGACCTGAAGGATCGAAGTTACAGCAACAATTAAGGTATTTATGAGTGTCTTAGAGATAGGATTACAGGAGCAGGGCAGGAAGCAGAGGTATATTGGGAAAGTGATAGTTAGGGAGCGTTAGGATAAAAGAAAGGGGGTCACATTAGTAGTGGAAAATGTCTTTAAAGGGTTCTCCAGAGCCTGAGGCCACCACGTGATCGCAGAATAAAGGTGCAGTTACTGTGACTGTCCAGCGAACATCCTTACCCATTCACTTTATAGTAGCTCATCTTTATACGTGATAGATAAATTAAAGCTATCCAAAGCCGGCATTAGTGTTATGTAAATGTGTATGAAGTATATCAGGAAAAGGAATTTAATCTCCTTTTTCTATCTGGTAGAACCACATGAGGTCAAGAGAAATTGTGATAAAATATATGTGCTACTTATATACAATGTGAAAGCATTTTATCCTGCACTACAAAACCTTACATGCACTTAATGGAGCAAGAACTGAATACTGATGAGAGCGCACGTCTCAGACTGTAGATAAAAACCCTGGAAATTCAATGTTTATACTTAAAGGGAACCTGTCAGTACCAATATATATTTTTATACATGTGGCAGTACCGTAATGGCCAATAAAAAGTATCATTTATTAGAGATTCGATTTACCAGTCATGAGAAATCCAGAATAGAAGTTGTATGCAAATAAGGCAGGAAGTCCAAAGAGGGCGTGTCAATGCCCAGGGCTGCCTCTTCCTGGTGGACATGCTTTGACACGCCCCCAATGCACTTCCAGTCTTATTTGAATATGGCTTTTATGCTACATTTCTTTTGACTGGCAAATCAGATCTAAAAATTATCACTTTTATTGGGGGACACCGGTACTACTATGGACATATGTAAAACTTGCTGACAAGTCTCTATTAATGTACAAAGGTATTGCAGTCAAAAATGGAGAGTTGAAATGGGCACAGTTGAACCTGGTTGCCAACGACAGCTTCTGTAAAGGTACCTTTACAAGTCGCAACTTTTGGCGGCGATAGGAGGCAATCTAACGTGCACGTGCACATTTTTCATGGTTGCCTCCGAATGCCGATGGCGCATTTACACGCCGCAATTTCGCCCTCAACCTAAGGTGATGTGTCATCCCAGAAGTTCCCACACCAACAGTGGTAAACATCCGGTAGACTCCCGATGCCGCTTCACACGCCTCAATCCCCAAAGGAATGTGGGCGTACATGTTCAGCGCCGCAAGAACATAGGCGTGACAAACTTGTGTATTCTGCGCCCCAAACACGCTGATTAGACAACGCAATAACGTCATGATTGGTCAGCCTGCGCAGGAAGGGTGGCTAATACATGATGCCCTTGCAATTGTGTAGTGTGAATGGACAGCTGTTCAAATATGTCGCCCTGTGAAGGGACAGCCAATGGAAACACAGTAGCCACCTCCAATCATTGCTGACGGGGTGCGGTGTCCAGCACGCTGTGGCACACCTCCGGGAAATCAGTAGGCAGCGCTGATTCCATCCCTATCGCCCGTTCACACGCCAAAACCAGGGAAACTCACCATCAGGGTTGTGTCTGGTTTTTGAACAATGCTCTGAAATCGCAACCGGGAGCAACTTTCAAAATCACCACCGCGTTCCACAAATACACGCCGCAATTTTGTAGCAATTTCACGGCAACGGTGACGGAACTCCGGATTGCCTCTCAGTTTCCACACCGTAGTTGCGGCGTGTAAAGGTACCTTTAGGCACCTAGCACTGATCTGCTTCTCCTACATGTGGTAACATTGCAATAGTGGCTACCTATGGTCATCACTAGGGGGAGAACATTGCATACAGATATAAAAGCTCATAATAATGATTTGATCAGCATTTTTAATTTTGTTCCTCACCTGTCCATGCACCAGCCATGGGCCATGGGTGGAAAGTAGCATTGTTTCAGTTGCCCCCAACTTTGTCAGGAGTTTACCACTACATCCCTTTGTCCAGCTCCAGTCTGGTGTCTGTCATCTCTGTTTCTCCTGTCTTCCATACTACATAGATATTTCCAAGCTCAGACCGATTTACTAGGTGTTGTCCACACCAAACTCTCAGCAAGTTATCTTAACTATTCTCACCTGCTGCCTGCAGCAAGGTGATATGGTGGGTTTACACACACCAATCATTGTATCCAATCTCTGAACCAATCTCTGGTTGCAGTGAAATCATGGACACATAAGTTCCATTTTGTGGCTGTGTACAACATGGAGCAATTTGTCCATGATTTCACTGCAACCAGAGATTGGTTCAGAGATTGGATACAATGATTGGTGTGTGTAAACCCACCAATACACTTCTTCAAGCAAATCTCAAGATTGCCATTATGGTGGGTTTACACACACCAATCATTGTATCCAATCTCTGAACCAATCTCTGGTTGCAGTGAAATCATGGACAGATTGCTCCATGTTGTACACAGCCACAAAATGGAACTATGTGTCCATGATTTCACTGCAACCAGAGATTGGTTCAGAGATTGGATACAATGATTGGTGTGTGTAAACCCACCATTACTTTATTGCATTCCTGCAATCAATCATTGCTTTGCTGGAATATACCAGACTGCATTTACTTCTCCTATATTGCTGCAACCTAATCAAATACAATCCAGCAAGCCAATGGCTTGATACCATCAAGATAATGACAGAGAAGAAGACCCTGATGGACCTATTTAGATTGCACAAGATCAATCTTCACACAGAGAGTTCATCTATCAAGTCACCATGGTTCAAGATCGAGCTTAAGGCCAGTAAATAATAAATACAATACTGCTGCTATTAACCATTGCCATTCTGGAATCGACCAGACTTCATTCACTCTCGGGTACAGCTGTAATTAACTATTGCCCTGCTACCTGCACTACTTAAAATGAACAATATGTCCATATGTGGCATTATCAACATAACCATAAGTGAACAATCTCACTCCATCAGGGTGTTCTGCATACATATAGGAGGACACTGAGTAAATCTTGCAATTAAAAGTTAGATTTATTACATGAACAAAGTAGACAGTAACCACATTGCTCAGGATTATACATCCTGAGCAATCCGGTTCCCATATTGCGGTTTGATAGAACCGCCCCGAAAACTGCAGCCTGCATGATTTTTAGCGCAGGCTGCAGATCCAGAGACGGTAACCGGATTGCATGTAGAGCAATCCGGTTACCATAATGGGCTCCGATGGGGAACAGTTGCTGATCCGGTTTTGAGCTTTTTGACAACTCAAAACCGGATCAGGATTTCTAGTTCCTGCCGCATGTGTGACCCTAGCCTATGTGTGGCGCCCCACTGGTCAGGCGCCACAGTTGGGGTACTGCACCCATAAATGAGTGTGCGGTCACCCCTGTCACAGTGGGAATGCAGGGTTTGTAGGAGGCTCCCATCCCAGCACTTCCACACCCTCACCTAGGCAAATGGTAAGGGCCCATACCCTGAGGGGGGAGATACGGGAGGAGGGAGGTAGAGAATGGGGAATTCTAGTTTTGCCTCGAGGGAAGAAGGAGTACGGGAGCCCTGAGAGATAAAAGGGGACTCCGAGAGAGGGGGCTTGGAGAGAGAGAGAACAGGCAGATCACAGACTGAAGGAGGGGACCCCCCAGATCAGAGCGACCATACTCTGGGAGGGAACCCTGGTCCATACACTGGAGTGCTGGTTCCGAAGACGCGGCACAGGGAGTTCAGCCCCTGAGTCGTAACACCAGTCGTCGTGGGTCCGTCTACCGGACCCGACACCCTGTCTCAAGGAAACCAGTCACATCAGGATAACCCACCGGGGTCGATTCCCAGTGCAGGAGAGAGGGAGAGCGGGAAGCAGGGATACTCAGAAAACACCCCAACCGGGCCTGGTACTTGTAATGTTGTTATATCTTCTGTAGTTTTCTTGTTGTCTTCCCTGTTTGCTTTTTCTGCCTAGTAACAGTGATGTAAGATAGAGGAGGAGCTGTAATTAAAAGAAAAAACAGATATTGCGCCACACTGCAACTGGAGGAACTTAATACACGGTTTTACTATGTTTGTACTAACCTTTACTGGTTGTGCAACACCCCGCACAACCAGACTGATGGCTTAATGTGGATCACTGTAGTGACAAGGGCCAATAATCCCTCCTCCTCAGATACTCCGGGCCTGGTGGTCGGCTCCTTAGTTCCTCTGGAGATGGAGGTGGGCTCCTTCACTCCTCCACCCGAAGAGGCAGACTCGCTGCACTGGCTTCCGTCCCAGCTCCACACTGTGTATCAGTTGATCATTCAAGGGTGGGTCTTTATGATGTACTGCCAGGTACTGTGGATCTTAGAGCAGCTCACACACCGCACTCCCAACAAGGGAGAAGGGGATTAGCAAATAGAAAAACAAGCGGTGTCAGAGGATTGGAGCGCTAAAGAAACCACGGGTTGGTGATTAGATTACCGATAATTTATTGCACGAACAGCAGGGGTCCAGTATGCCACAACGCGTTTCGACGCACAGATGCGTCTTTCTCAAGTGGATGAGGGATCCCTGATTACCTCTTTCTTATAAACCTACCCCCCACCCCAGATTGGATAATGGTTGTGACAGATTACAAAAGCTTGTTACTAGTAACTGTTTCACTGCTGCCCATTATATATCTATATATAAAAACACATAATAATCCAAAACATATAAAAATCGCAATCGAGAAACTAGTAGTGCCAAAAGATTAGGTACATGATCTCCTATGATTTCATTTTTATGGTTTTATTATTACTGTTTTTTATATATTTTGTATCACATGCCATTGTAATAAGTTTTTATCAGGCTCTCGATTGCGATTTTTATATGTTTTGGATTATTATGTGTTTTTATATATAGATATATAATGGGCAGCAGTGAAACAGTTACTAGTAACAAGCTTTTGTAATCTGTCACAACCATTATCCAATCTGGGGTGGAGGGTAGGTTTATAAGAAAGAGGTAATCAGGGATCCCTCATCCACTTGAGAAAGACGCATCTGTGCGTCGAAACGCGTTGTGGCATACTGGACCCCTGCTGTTCGTGCAATAAATTATCGGTAATCTAATCACCAACCCGTGGTTTCTTTAGCGCTCCAATCCTCTGACACCGCTTGTTTTTCTATTTGCTAAAGAGGAGGAGCTGTGGCAGGAGAAGGGGGAGCTGGGAAAGGGAAGAGATTCATTAAAGTATGGCCGCTCGACTGAGCAGTTCAGCATATCTGTGTGTGCTACTGGATTCATCCTCATCTGCACTACAACACTACAATTGGCGACGAGGAAGCGTTCATTCATCAGCTAAAGGTATTTCAGTGCCACAAGATCATCAGTGCTCACCTTGGCCTGTCTACCTGCATTCCCAGCTTTTGATGTGCATCAGTCCCAAGCAAACCTAGCAGCATGTTGGGATAAATGGCTGAAGTGCTTTGAGATATTTCTGCTAGCCATGAACATAGCCGATGATACAAGAAAGAAAGCCATGTTATTACACTATGCAGGGGAGCAAGTCTATGATATCTTCACTACTCTGCCTAACACAGGGAGGACAAGGACTATGAGCTCAGCAAAACAGCACTGAGCAAACACTTCTCCCCACACAGAAATGCAGCATTTGAAATCTTCAAGTTTAGACAATCAAAGCAATCAGCCACAGAAAGCATTGATGAATATCATGTCCGGCTACGGCACCTTGCAGCTTACTGTGAGTTTACAGACGTAGACAAAGAAATCCAAATGCAGATATTACAAGGATGTGTTTCTTCAAAGTTAAGAAGACAAGCACTCAGAGACCCTACCATGACCCTAGCAAAACTATTAGACACAGCACGTATAAATGATACTGCAGAGACACAGGCAAAACTCATAGAGAGCAGTGAGCCAGAAGCACCATCTTCTATAGCAAAGCTTACACAGAAACCACAAGTACAGGCGGCAACTTGTTACAACTGCGGTGGGTCGTATCCTCACCAGAACGTTTGTCCAGCAAAGGGTACAACCTGCCATAATTGTGGAAAACGAAACCATTTTGCAAAAGTGTGCAGATCTACACCGCAGCAATCTGCTCGTCCCACAGTACAGCCCAGGTCACAGAAGGTCCAAGCACTGCAGCTTAATGACGAGGCTCAAAGCACTTACTTATTCTCAGTGACTGAGGAAGGATCTCGGGCTGTGCACATGATTAACAATCCAAAACGAGTCATCCTCATAAATGGCAATCCAGTGGAAGCCCTGGTGGACACATGGGTGTCAGTCAACGTCATCAGTCATACAATCTATAGTCAACTCCTGAACAGACCTGCTCTACAAAATACCAGCCTACAGATTTTCCCTTATGGTTCCACAGCTGCGTTGCCCCTGTGTGGCAAATTTCAGTCAGAACTAACAGCGGAAGGGAAATCCATCACTGACACTTTTTACGTAGTGGAGTGCTCTGCAGATACGCTTCTCAGCTGCAGCAGCGCAGTGTCTCTAGGCCTGGTGAACCTGGTCAACAGCATTACAGGCTCTTCAGTCCCACATATTATGCAGAGGTACCCCAGTCTCTTTAAAGGCCTTGGTAAGTTAAAAGACGTTCAGATAAAGTTACATATTGATCAGTCGATACAGCCCTCCATCCAACCTCACAGGCGCATTCCCTTTCATGTCCGCAAACTTGTGGAGCAAGAATTGCAAGACCTGGAGGCATCTGATGTTATTGAACGGGTTGAAGGCCCAACTCCCTGGGTCTCGCCAATCGTTGTTGCACCTAAACCAAAACAGCCTGGTAAAATACGGCTTTGTGTGGATATGCGGCATGCCAATCTAGCTATTCAAAGAGAAAGGCACATCACGCCTACTATTGATGACATTCTCACAGATCTGAACGGTGCAAAGGTATTTTCAAAAATTGATCTAAAATCTGGCTATCATCAACTTGAGTTGCATCCAGACTCCAGGTACATCACAACTTTTAGTACTCATATGGGCCTGTGTAGGTTCAAGAGGTTGAACTTTGGTATCTCATCAGCTGCAGAAATCTTTCAAAATGTTATCAGTCAGGTCCTGTCTGGAATAGCGGGAGTCCTCAACGTCAGTGATGACATTCTCATATACGGAACAACCCAAGAAGAACATGACAGTCGCCTGGAGCAAGTGTTTCAGAGACTGCAAGTCTGCAATCTAACTGTCAATCCATCTAAATGTGAGTTCAACCAAACGTCATTAACTTTTTTTGGATACATCTTTTCAGGACAAGGTGTGTCAGCAGATCCTCAGAAAGTCACTGCCATCAAATCTGCTGGTCAACCTCAAAATGCCTCAGAGATTCGCAGTTTTCTAGGACTGGTCACATACTGTGGACGATTCATACCCGACCTAGCCACTATTTTTGAACCCCTGAGACAACTCACAAAGAAAGATATTCCTTGGTCAGGGGGTACTGAGCATCAAGCATCGTTTGACGCGTTGAAGTCCAGCCTAACTGGTGACACTCTCATGGCTTACTTTGACCCATTAAAGTCCACAGAACTGATTGTAGACGCTAGCCCGGTAGGCCTGGGTGCAATTCTCACACAAGTGTCGAACAATGGCAACATTTCTACAATTTCCTACGCAAGCAAGAAATTAACAGATACAGAACAGCGCTACTCACAAACTGAAAGGGAAGCTCTTGCAGTAGTGTGGGGATGCCTTCACTTTCATCTGTACCTCTTCGGACACAAGTTCACAGTCATAAGTGACCACAAACCGCTTGTTCCCATTTTCAACAAACACTCTTCCAAACCCCCTCCACGAATTGAACGCTGGTTGCTCCGCTTACAGAACTACCATCTTCAACTGAGATATGAGGCAGGAGCTGGAAACCCGGCGGACTATTTCTCAAGACACCCAATACCACAACCTACTAAGGACAACATTCCAGCAACTATTCTAGTGGAGGAACATGTAAATTTCGTTGCTGCACATTCAGTGCCAAGAGCTATGACCATGGAGGAAATACAACAGGCGGTGGACTCTGATCCCCAACTTCAGTTGGTTATAGACTCTGTTCGGTCTAAGAAATGGAGCTGTTTTCTTGCTGAAGCTCGCCTTCAACCACCAGATCGAGTAGGTTACTTGGAGGCTTTCTTTAATGCACGACATTCACTCTCAGTGTTGGACTCAAATCTGCTGTTGCGTGACAATCGCCTGGTGATACCTCAGAATCTGGAGGACCGTGTACTTGATCTGGCCCACGAGGCTCATCAAGGGGTGGTAAAAACAAAGCAACTACTTCGAGAAAAAGTATGGTTTCCAGGACTGGACAAAAGAGTAGAGGCATTGATCCAAACATGCATTCCTTGTCAAGCAACTATAGTTGACCATAGGCGTGCACCTCTACAAATGACACCCCTGCCAAAGAGCCCATGGACTGCTGTCCCATTCCAACTACCCCTTTTTAGTTGACCACCAGGGCCACGGGTTTCTGTGCAGGCCACCAATGACATCCCTACCGCAGCAGAGGGCCTAGATACCCGAGTCCCCATACCCCTGGGCTAGTCATATGTTCTGTATTTTTCCAACTGCTTATAGTACTATTGTCTTTCCTTTGCTTTTCTGTTTTATTTCCACATGGGTGTTTTCACTTCCTTGTTTTTTTGGACCTACCACATCTTGGGAGTGGCTATTTATACTCGCCATGCACATGCCTTAGTGCTAACTATATTCCAGGGTGGATGGATATTTGGAGACCCAGCTCCTCAGTTCAGGATAATGTTGCTAAGTTGTCACTTTTGCTTTTCCCGGCAGGTTGTTTGTGTGTTTCCCTTTCCAGCATTCTCCCATTCTGTTTCATTCGGGATTTGGAGGGATTCCACTTAATCTGTAAGTCTTTTTGGATTTCTTTCAGTTTCTTCCGTCTTCCCTGTATGTTTATTGAGGTGTTGTGTTATGTTTGATTTATAGTTTAGGATATAGTTAAGGACACTCAGGGACAGTTGACGTTGAGTGGGGGCACCATTGGGTTACTTTAGGGTTCCAACCTCCATGACCTGGCAGGGACAAAACAGGGTCAGGTTTAGGGCACTCCTAGTCTGTATAGGGCCCATAATTAACATCTTCCCTGGTTCTTCGTCCCCGTGTTCAGTCGTACCAATAAGGACAGGGGTTGTCTCATGAAGAAAATCTAAACACATATCTAACATAAGTGGATTTGTAATTCCAATATTCCCCTTTAAATTCTTACATTTCTATCTTCCAGGATACAGTTGCAATACATTAGCATTAACTTTAACTCGTTAAATTAATTTTGGAAATGTTTTTAAACAGAAGCTTTGAGCAGCGATTTTTAAACTCATCAGTGTAAAACAAAAAAACCATTAACGCCAAATTAATGAATTTGTACTCTACAATTCATTAGATAATTACGGCATGAAAATCCTTGCTCATTAAGTCTATGCCTGAGATTATATTGCCCCCTGTAGAACTCTACGGGCTCGTACACCAGACGCTATACGGGCAAAAGTGCTAGAACCTCTGCACATTATACCTCCCGGAGTTTCTCTGACCTCCATCATGAATCTATAGGTGAGAATATGGAGTCAGCGCCTCTGCAGCTATAACAGCTTCCGCACTTTCACGAGGACGTTCAAGATTTTAGAGTTGGCTATGGATATTCTTTCAATTCATCCAGAAGAACATTTATTAAGTTAGACATTGAGTTTGGCAAAGAGGCCGGACACAAAATTGGCATTATAGTTCATCCCATGGGTGGGGCTGATGTTTTTGCCACCACCTCCTGTCACATCCCCGGAGTCTGCTCCTGCAACTTCTGCTTCTACCACTAGGTGCCACTGTATTCACTCCGAAGATGGGGCTGGATAATAACAAGTGAACCAGGGAATATATCTGGCAACACACAGAGCATTCAAATAGGCTGCAGTACTTCCAAATTGGCTGAAGACAGAGTTAATGACTGCAGCTGGGCAGCCATACAACACATTCACACATTGAGACTTCTACTTCACCTGCCCCAGCTTCAGCGTGAACACAACGGCAACTGGTGGCAGAAGCAGAAGTCGCAGGAGCAGAATCTGGGGATGTGACAACTCCCCCAACCATGTCTATGGAACTTGTTCAATGTTACTTCCCCAAACTAGTGTCAGGTATGCCGAAGAATTAAGATTTTCCTTCACTAACACAAAGGGGCTGAGGCTGACCCTTGAAATAGCATTATCCCTTCTACAACAAACTATACAGCTGGCATAATGAAGTCAAGCGGGTAATGTTATCCTGGCATTAACAAAACCCAAACTTGTCCATCTGATGCCAGATAGAAAAGTGTGATTCATCATTGCACAGAACACCTTTCCTCCAAAGTCCAGTGGTGGCTGCTTTACACCACTCCATCTGACGCTCCGCATTGTGCTTGGTGATGTACGGCTGCAGCTGCTTGGTCATGTAGATCCTAGTGGGCGCAGTGTTTGTGCTGATGTTACCAGTGGAGGTCTGGACTCTGCAGTTATGTAGTCCTCAGAACTCTTCTCTTCAGCACTCGGTGACTTCACTCTGTAACATTACGTGGTCTCCACTTCATGGCTGAGTTGCTGTGGTTCCTTCCACTTTGTAATAATATCACTCATAGGTGATGGAGAAGATGGGACTCTGCTGCCATCAGTAAGCTCTTTTTTAGAATGAGCTATTTTATCACGTTAGCAATAGCAGAGAACATGGTGAATGGCTGGATGTTATACATCGGGGCAAAGGTTTGTTGTAAAAAACTTGAACACAGTGATTAAAGGGGTTCTCCATTTCTAGGACAACCTCTTCTGATTCCACTTATTTCCCCCAGTTTAAATAAAAGACACTGTACTCACCTTCCATTCCAATGCTGATGATAATCACGGTTCAGGGCTCATGTGACATTGTTACGTCAAGGGAGCCCCTCATCCAATCACTGCTGACCTCTCTCCACGCCTTCAGACCAAATGAGTTAATCAATAAGAAGTGACACTACTGTAACTTTCTCATTTGATCTAAAGGCGTGGAGAGAGAAACTGGTGGTGATTGGACATGGGGTCATGTGATGTCACAATGTCACGTGAGTCTGGCACTTTGATTACCAACACCACTGGAACGGGGCCAGAACAGGAAGTGAGTACAGAGTCTTTAATTTTAGCTGTGGGAAACAAGTGGAATCAGAAGGGATTGTCCAAGTAGTGGACAACCCCTTTACAACATGTTTATACAAACCTTTTGTCCCTATTGTGTATCTGTGTTATAGTAAAATATATTGGTGCTAAAAGGACCGTTCTTGTCTAGATTGCGGTAAAAAATTAACATTGCAAAAAAACAGACATATTAAGCGATAGAGTGTGAAGATCATGCTGTGAGACATATCTAAAAAATTCCTGTGTAGTCAGAGGCAGGAGGGAGGGGGAGCTGATGAGCTCAGACACCACTGGAGGCTACACCCCAGAGGTGGCATGGTGGGGTACCAGGAAGTAACATCGTAGGTGGCCTCAGAGAGACATTACATCGTTCTATGACTACCCGACCAGTTACTTCGTCCTAAGACTGTTTCTGCTGTGAACTGTATCATCATCTACATCGTTCCAGTAAAGTACCCGGGCAGAGTGAACGAGTCTACGTGTCTTTGTCTCTCTGCTACACTGTGTTCCTGCTGTCCATCCATCCATCACCAGCACCCCTATCATCACCGGTGCATCCCTGCCACGGGGGGGTTAGCTCCACCTGCAGGCAGCTGTACCATCAAGGCCACTATACCATCGCCCTCCGGAGGACTGAAACGGCGATTGTGCTCAATCATCAGAAGCTGCGGGTGGCGTCACGAGAACTACATTATAAACTATTATTTCTCCAATTCCAATTGCCCCCTTTTTAAAAGTCTGTTTCCCGGGCCACGGGTCCGGGCAGGCCACCAGTGACATCCCCCCCCGACCACAGTGGAAAAGGGCCCGGATACCCGAGTATCCCACTGCCCCGGGCGACACACATGAGAGTCAGAGCACTGCGACCAACGCTCGGTCACGCTCGCAGCAGAGTTTGATAGGCTTTATGTGTTCCATATATTAATATAGGTGGTCCATACATGATAGAAAATATCACAATTCATGACTGTATAGTAGTAAAAGGCACTCCCTGTGTCAATCCATATTAGTCATACCCTTTGAGAAGGTCCACATGACCAAATTTTTTTTAATTCGACAAAACCAGTCCGATTAAGCTAATCGGACTCTGATCAGAGTGGGGTCCGTTTTACGAAAGAGCACAGTAATAAAAAAAAGAGTGCCATACTATTCTTGGAGACAAAGCGTGCATGCTGCACTCCAAATCGGAGTGTGAATAAAATCTTTTATATGCACTGCCTCATTGAATAATATTGACTGTGATCTGATTTTATTGACAGATAGCACTCAAACTGAAAATACAGTCATCTTTACAAGCCCTTTATCAAATCACTAGATGTGGGCCGATGCTATCACATTGGGAGGGTGGTGACGTCACTGTGGGGGCAGTGGCTGTCTCTCCCTGCCTGTGTACGCTCTGTGCCCCCTAGTGCACTCTGTGCCCCCTTGTGCGCTCTCTGTGCCCCACCCTTGTGGCTCTCCTCACTCTGTGCAGCCATCTTTGCATACCCAAGTGTACAAAGATGGCAGGCGTGTGAGGAACTGCACCTGCGCACGCCGTGTAAGCACAGACGCAGTTCCTCATTTGACGTTGTGTTCACCGGGTGGCGTGTGGCAGCGAATTAATAGCTTCAGTTTCGGGTTTTGTTGTGTTCGGGTGTTGGCGGCACCACTTGTGGTACTGCACAGTGGGCTGGTAACACTAGTGTATTGTGATGACCATCCGCTGTGAGGCTGAGTTGCTGGTAAGGCAGCACCCCGTGAAACCCTTTACCCCTATACAGGGATCTGGAATTACAGCGGAGCCCAGTAGGCAGCTGCCTATGATGAGCAGCAGGCCGGAGCAGGAAGGGAATATCAAATAAGGACCCAAAAGTGTAGTCAGGAGTCACAGTCAAAACCGGGAGGGAAGCAAATGTACAAAATCGTCAGGCTGTAGCAGGGTCAAAAATCCAGGCAAAAGTCAGAGTCAAAAGCAAACACACACTAGATCGCTGGGGAAACCAAGTCTATATCTGGTGGCCTGCAGGACAGACTCCAAGGTATTTGAAGGGCGCGGTTCCCTCCCATAGGCTGGAGCTCACAGCCTGATGATCTCATCTGGACAGCCTCTAGAACCAGGCCAGATGGTGATGCAGGACTGGCACCAACCACCCCACTTCTGATAGAAGAATGAAGCCTGCACCTACCAGACACCTCTGCAGGACCCTCTCTTCTGTTTCCAACATCACCCACAGGAGAAATACGGAAATGCCCAGCGACAGAGGCCGGTGTCAAAGGAGCAGGTCCATATGAGGACATAGCCCTCCTATCACCAGCACCACCAGCCGAAGGAGTTCGGCGCCTCCCAGCGGCTGAGGCAGGAACACCAGCCACCGAGTCCAATGGCGACGTGACATATGTGCCATATTTGCACACCCACCACTTGGGTGTGCAAATATGGCTGACACCAGACTGTGATAGGAGGTCAACCTGATGCCGGAAGTAATGACGGACGAGACTTCACGATTATGTAAGTAGATTGTTTCACCTCTCTCAGGAGAGCTACCACACCCTACCTGTAAGATTTGGTAGACCCGGCATAACAAACATGTGCAGAGATACCTGTGCAGGGAGAAGAATAGCTCTATTATCTGCCTCCAGCTTTATAATAAAGGTGTTATCTTTCATTGAGATTTTGCTAAGTGATATTATGGATAAGACTTTACAAATTGCAATATTTCAGGTATAGAGGATTGGGTCTAGGGGAACATGAGCTGGAAATCTGACCCCCCTCCCCCTAAGCCCTACAAATTATTAGCTTTCTTCAGCTAAGGCTGGCTACACACCACAGATTTTTTTGTTCCGGGCTGTCCGGTGTAAACCAGACAGCCCCGGAACATTTTTTGGCCCCATAGAAACCTATGGGGCCGGATGGAGCCGGATGGCAGCTCTCTGCCATCTGGTTTCATCACTCCGTGACGCTCCAGAGGAATACAGATTATTCTCTCCGGACACAAAAATGATGCTTGCATCATTTTTTTGTCCGGGGAGAAAAATCTCCCCATTTGCCGGATCTTGGATTCGGCTGGATCCTCCCGTATCCGGGGCAATCCGGCGCTCCCTAACATGGGAGCCTATGGGGCTGGATTGCCCCAGTCTGGAAGGATCCGGCAAGCGGACACTGGCGGCTGCACGCCACTGTTCTTTCAGGACCGCGGCTGCGGCTGCAATTAGCAGCATCCGGCTGCACACAGGACCAGAGGGCACATTTGGCCCTCCGGTTCTGTGTGCTGATCCGATCCGGGGCTGTCAGGGTCATCCCAGACAGCCCCGGACTGGATCACACCGTGGTGTGAAGCCAGCCTAACAGAGTCTTATCAAGGAATTGCTATATCCATTGGCGTAATGATCACGGTCGCAGGGGTCACAGCTGCGATGGGGCCTGTACATACAGGGGCCTGCGCTGCCCCCTGTGACCGCCAATCCCATCACCCGCTTCACAGGGATGTGCATCCCCGAGGACGAGCATCCATGTCAGCACATGACACCATAGGGCCCGTGAGTCAGGGATAGGAGGGGAGCCTCCTTATTCCTACTGCTGCCACCCCTCCCCTCGCTTCCTCTTATCTGCATTCTTCTAAAGAGGAGGCGGAGACTGCCTGCGTTCCACTGTGGAACACATATAAGCAGGTTGGTACCGCCTCCTCCACACTAGGAGTAGGCTGCACTTCCTGCTTTATGCATTCCACGGTGGAACGCACATCGTCACCGCCTCTTCCTCATCAGTCTTCTCTTTAATTGTTGCAAGACTGGAGCAGCGGGGAAACGGGGAGAGGTGAGAACAGATTTATCTTTTTTAATAAGTGAGTGCAGGGTGGCCATGGAAAGTCCGCTCACCAAATCTTGGGGGAAGGAGGGGTAGTGCATTATACTGTATGGAGAGGCTATGAGGCTGCATATACTGTATAAGACTGCACTATATGGAGAGATGTGAGGCTGCATTACACTATATGGAATGCTATGAGGCTGCATTACACTATATAGAGGGGTATGAGGCTGCATTACACTATATGGAGGGATATAAGGCTGCATTACACTATATGGAGTGCTGTGAGGCTGCATTACACTATATAGAGGGGTATGAGGCTGCATTACACTATATGGGGGGATGTGAGGCTGCATTGCACTATATGGAGGGATGTGAGGCTGCATTACACTATATGGAGGAATGTGAGGCTGCATTACATTATAGGGAAGGATATGAGGCTGTATTATACTATATGGAGGGCTATGAGGTTGCATTACACAATATAGAGGGATGTGAGGCTGCATTACACTATATGGAGGGATGTGAGGCTGCATTACACTATATAGAGGGATGTGAGACTGCATTACGCTATATGGAGGGATGTGAGGCTGCATTATTCTATATGGAGGGTTGTGAGACTGCATTATACAATAAGGAGGATAATGGGTGTACCTTATAATAATTGGATGACTATTCGGGCTATCTTGTGGTGGACAATGGGCTGCATTATAATACATAGAGGACTATGGGGGTACATTATATATATGGAGGAATATGAGTTTGCATTATAATAATTGGAGGACTATGTTGGTTGGAGGAGGAAGACCATGTGAACCATGATGGGGGAAATATACACCACGATAAGGGCCATATTCAAGGAGGAGGACCACATATAGCAGGATGAGAGACATAAATACATAATGAAGTTGGACAGGGGTCAATTTGTGAGTCTTTAAGGATTTAGAACGTTACACAGGGCCCATACATCTGACCGATGTGTGCGCACGCGATGCCCAGGTCTAAATTTCGCACCGGAACCCACCAAACTCTAGTTACACCACTGGCTATATCTATGCAGATGTTAGCTCTCCGTGGAGATATAATGTTGTGTTTGTGCATTTTGCATCATCCAACAGGTTGGAGAATCAGTCGAAATTGATTATTAGATTATTAGCTAAACTCGCAAAGCTAGGTCTCTGAATTGTAGGGTGGTCAACAGAGTGTTAACCATGGTGTGAGCTCAATCCTTTTTTTCCCTCTTACTTACCCCATGGTGCTTATCTGCAGTGGAAAGAAATCTGTCTATATTGATTAATTTTTAAGAGCTGGCAGTGTTTAGCCCTGTAGCAGAGCGATCCTTTGAGGATGAGGTAAAGAGGCAATGCTGTTATTTACAGGCGGCCAGATAAATACTGCGAATAGCATGTATTACTGGTAGTGGTCATCTACACAAGACAAGGTTTTAAAAGTATACTCCTATTTTTCGGCCCATAAGACACACTTTTTTCCCCAGATTGTGATGGAAAGTGGGGGTGCGTCTTATGGTCCGAATATACAGGGCTGTGCTGGCTGTGAGGCTATGCTGGTGGGGAGCAGCAGTTTTGGAGCAGGCTGCAGAAGCAGCCCGTGATCACATGTCTCCCCTAATTAGTCTACTGTAATATTCACTGCATCCTGCTGTCCACCTCTCAGTGCTGAAGCTAGCGCTGAGTGGGAGACAGTGCATATTACATGTACTGACCCCCTGCATCACTGTATATGCCCCCCATCCTGGGATATTGCACCACCCCATCACTGGATATGCCCCCTATCCTGGGATATTGCACCCCAATCACTGGATATGAACTCCATCCTTGGATATTGTACCCCCCTGATGGACCTCAGGGCCGTGGGGTATTCAGAACCGAACTGCGGCACTTCTGGGTAGTCACAGGGGTCGAGACCCAGTTCAGTGATCCTGGGTCCAGCTCAAAAGGTTTTTGGGGAATTATAGAAAGGATTATTCGTGATGCCACCTGTGGCTTGCGGCTATGAGTAGCCACCACTGCTGCAGAACCTACGGGAATGATGGACAGGCACCTGAGGTGTGGCGGCTCCCCAGGGCAGTGAATGTTGAAAGAGTGTAGGGTGCAGGATGGAGGGCGTGAAGTAATTGACAGAATCAAGGTTTGTTGGTTACTTAGATCCTTTACTGGTGATTCTGGCACAAGGACAGATGATGTTACTGGGATCCGGCAACCTGGGAGCAACCCGGGTTCTCCTCACCCGGCAAGTTCTGACGCCTCCCTGTTGTGCTTTCTTAGCGGGTCTTTGCTGCTGCTAAAGCTGAGCTGTGGCCCTCTCTCTCCTGCAGTGTGCTGGTATGACAGGCAGCACGAGTCCTTCTCCAGCCCCACTTCTCTGGCGGCTGCTCCTGGACACTTCACGCTGCTTTGCCTGCCGGCACTTTGGTGTGGATGGGGAACTTGGAATTCCCAACACTCCGGTATTGGCTGCTGGGACGTTAAGTCTTGTACAGCCTCGGACTCCAGTGTCCATCTCTTGGCACTTTCTCCTCTGGGGTGAGCTTGACACCGCTCTGCTCCCCAAGCTCTCCTTCACTTCCTCAGACCCTTGCCTACGGGTTACTCAAGCTAGGTCTAGCTAACCTGCGACGAGCTTAGTTCCAGTCCACAGGTCCACTTCACAATTCTCCCAGGAACTGAACTAACTCCACCCCAGGCCAGAATTTATAGGGGAGCTACCCCGAACCCGGGCGGCTTTAGAGCTCCCCCTTCAGACCTGGAGGCAGAAAGGTGTTGTGTGCTTTGGTTTTGCCCAGTATGAATACACTATGTTGCTCTCAGGTATGACACTACCCCCAGAGGGAGATAATGACACCCCGAACTCTGGGGTGCCACATTCCCCTGTAGTGAAAGTCAGTGCTCCCAGACGGAGGTAACCTTTTTGCAAAAACATAATAATGGTTAATAACAATGAAAAGTGTACAAAGTCTCAAAAAAAAACAAAAAAATTACAAAAAACAAGAAAATGCGAAAAGCAGTCACTGTCTGGAGTGTCTACTACAGGTGTACTGAGCACTATGGTATGTGTAGTTCTGTACAGTGCTGATGCCTCTATATGGGATCTTAGTCTTAGTCATGTGCCTGCCAAATTTGCTGTTAGCAGGGGGTTGTTCTTCCCATTCTTCTATAGGTGCTGCTTCTGATACCTCAGCTTGCTGTTCTTCTTGTCTTGCTGGTTCTGGTACTACAGTTTGGGGAAAAGCTAACGTGAGCTACTACTGCTCCATTGTACTGTGTCCATGTTTAGGAAAGTCTCCAAGTACTGTATGAATCATTTCTTATTTGGTTTCACAGGTAAGGGTACTTCTGGGACTCTTTCTTGGTACTTCAATGTATCAAGACATACCTTAAGGTAGTCTCTGGAAACTGCTGTTTATGTCTTTCTGTTGTCTTTACTAACAAAGCACACTTTGGCATTGTCAAAATTTGAAGGTAACACGGTGCATGGTACTGTTTCCCATTGGTCATCAAGCTTGTTGGTACTTCTCTTTCTCTTGAGCACCTGGTTTTATGGGTACTGCAGGGACATGATTGTTATAGAATCTCTCTTGTCTCTCTCTGGCTTGGGACAAACTTCTTTCTTCGCATTCTTGTACTTTACAATACTGTTGCTGGCATTCTGTATCCCAATCAGAATCTGGTGAATCTACATCACGATTCCCATATCTACAGCTGTGGCCAAAAGTATTGACACCCCTGCAATTTTGTCAGATAATACTCAGTTTCTTCCTGAATATGATTGCAATCACAAATTCTTTGGTATTATTATCTTCATTTAATTTGTCTTCAATGAAAAAACACAAAAAGAATTGTCCTAAAGCCAAATTGGATCTAATTCCACACCAAACATAAAAAAGGGGGTGGGCAAAAGTATTGGCGCTGTTAGAAAAATCATGTGATGCTTCTCTAATTTGTGTAATTAAAAAAAATTTTAAATTTCTCTTAGAAAGAGATAAAAAAAACAGACAGCACTTCCTAGAAAATTTTAGCACAGGTGCAGAGCTATAACACTGGAAATTGTATAGAAATAAAAACTACAGTAGCACTTTGTGAATGCCAACTATATGCCGATAAAGGTGTTTTAGATGGTAGTAAAAGATTTTTTTTGTTTGAGAAAAAATAAAAATATACAAAAAAAACTCAAATGGAAATTTTAAGTGAGGTAAATATACCTATCTTATAGAATAAAGTGCTTATCGCATATATTAGCCAATAGATTCATAGCTAGACCTTACACTCCTCCTTTCCCATTAAGACACGGGGGCTGTCTGATGTGCTTGTATCCTACTACAGCCCAGGTAACAGAGACCTCAAGAGGTCCGAGAGAGGTTTTTAATGTGGTTAGTATCCCATCAGATTTAAGGTCACCTTGCCGCGGTTGATGGGCAGGCATCTATTGGCCAATAGAACCTTATCCTATAAAATAAGTATATTTCCCCCAAAAAAATTTCCATATGAGTTTTTTTGAAAAACCTTTTTTTCTCTTTCCCCCCCCCCCCCCCCAAATTTTTCTTAGTACCATCTATAACACCTTTATCTGCATATAGTTGGCATTAACAGTGTGCTGCTGTAGTTTTTCTTTCTATATCTTTGTATGTATGTATCTATCTCTCTATCTCTCTATGGGGGCCGTCACACGCTACGATATCATTAAAGATATCGCTGAAACGTCACGGATTTTCAGTCATTCTAACGATGTGTTAACAACGTTGTTGCGTGTGACACGTCAATCTGACTAGCGATAAGTGGTCAGATCGTTCATCGCAGATATGAGACCCGGACCCCAAATCAGACGATGTTGGGTCTTTGGATGTGCCGCATTGACATGCGTGACAAGTCGATATCGAAAACTAGTGTAGAATTCAGCGATGCAGAAATGAAGCACGTAGGCATACCTGGGGGTTATGTGTGCCTCGCCTCCCCAGTTGCGGTTCGTTAACATTCCTGCGTTCGGATTGGCTGTTGGTGTATGGCACCAAAAGAATTTATTTACACGATGGCAGTTCCGTGCGTGCTGCCATGGAAGCATTGTTGTAGTGATCCTATGTGCTCTCCGCCTATCAGGGCGTCTGGTAACGTACCAGAAAAATATGTTTTTTAAAAATTGCACGAATACACAAATATGTCCTGTCACATATGGTGTGTGAATATTTTAGCCACATGTGTACGTCGAATGTAACCTTCTCTAGCTGTCTGTGTCTATCAATAGCAATGCTGGCAATTGTAGTTGCTGTGTTGCATGTCACGTTGGGCAACTGTCTGAGCATGTATGCCAAACCGGACATGTCTGCCACACACATGAAACATAACAACAGGAAACATAATGTGCACACACATGTGGACATAGTGTTGTGTGTATGGTGAGTAATAAGGATGGGTATTCCCCATCCTACTATATCCCCACCCGCCCCTCGTAGACTGTGAGCCCTTGTGGACAGGATCCCCTCCCTCCTGTACCTATATGTCCTGATTGTCTAGAGTTATTGTAATTGTGCTTGTCTCCCCTATCCTCATGTAAAGCGCCACGGAACCCAGGATTACACTTGGACGCTCGTGTGTTTGCCAGCCGGTAAGAAGATGAGGCAATACTTTAATTACGAGACAGTTCACAGGACAACAGCAATTATATAGTGTCCAGCTTTGTACGCAAGCCTGACCGATGGCAACGCAGTAGTGTACACCAATCATAGGTGCTAGGGGTGCGGAAACGAACCATCTGGCACACCTATCTGCCAGACTGGGACAACAACTATGCCCACATTGAGCAGTGAGTCATTGACGTTGCTGCTATGTGACAGCGTACAAAATTTTGATCGCTAGGTCGTCCAGACGAGCGCTGGATCAAGCCATCGGTGAAGGAACTTTAACGATATCTGTGCATGTTACATGACGATAATGATATTTTAACATCGCACAAACGATACGCCAATATTGACATCGTTGGTGACATTGTTACTGATATCGTAGTGTGTGACGGCCCCCTATCTATTATCTATCTATCTATCATCTAATTATCCATATCTATAGGGCCGGTTACACGCTTCGATGTGTCAGCGATCAGACCAACGATCCGCCTTGACCTGGATCGCTTGAACGACATTCAATGAGCGCGGGTGAGGTGTCACACGTATAGATATCGTGAATGATGCAGCAACGATTCCGCGTCAAGCGAGCGATGCTTGCGGTCGTTAGATCGTCTACGTCCTTCAGTTCTGAATAGGCGAAGTCATAAATGACATCGTTAACAAGGTGTCACACACACCAATGCTCCAGGTTGGACGGACCATAAACGACTGATTATGGTCCGGTTCATAAACCTCCAATCAACGATCAGCCGACTTATTGCTGGTCATATCGATGTGTCACACGCAACGACATTGTTACGACGTCGTTGAACGTCTCAAAACCCGTGACGTTTCAACGATATCGTAGCATGTAACGGGCCCTCTATCTATCTATCTATCTATCTATCTATCTATCTATCTATCTATCTATCTATCTATCATACGCACATAATATTACACACGGCACATTTGTAGCTTGGTTTCTTTATTCTGCTTATCCCTACCTCCATATATCCTCTAGCCCCCTACCCTCTGCCCCGATGGCTCTCCCCCTTAGCTCTGCCCGTGATACACACAAATCTTTCTTTTATATTGCATTAATACATAATTTACAGCTCATTCGTGGATCGGACATGTTAATCCTTTCAGTGTTTCCCGTGGTCTTGTCGTATCGAATGTTGCCACATCTGTCACATAATGCCTTTTTTCTGCTGAGGCGGCTATTCCTCCGGCCCCCGACCATGGCGGTGATTACTAATCTTCGGCCCTCTGGTTGGTGAGACATTCCTGGTAAGAAGCAGTTTGCGCTCCTCATATCACATCTGGAGGATTTACAGAGACTAATGTATTTATTGCTCTTTCATTACCCCGGCAGCTTTCGGAGATGAAATATCACAGCAGTGGAAATGGCTTTTGTGTTTTGATTTTTATTTTTTTTTTCTACTTATTAATTTGATTTAGAATTATTTAGCTATAACTGCTCTTGTTGGTAACCATAGCGACCGGTTTTATCACCAAGGCCTAGCATCATATGAACATATTAGCATAACTTTATTTGTCTTGTCGGTGTAACACAATAAGTACACACATGAGACTTTCCAATTACATTCCTAACCGTGCGAGGTTTAAATGAAGTAAATTGGCATTATGTGGCGGTATGACATGGATTGCATGGGTCCTTGGCAGCGAAATATGCCCAAGGGTCTATGGGCCGGCAGCTGGTGCAATCTATAAAATAATGTCAATCAGTCACTCATCAATATGTTGTTGGGAATCATGCACACTGCTATATTTTGGGTCAGTATAAATGAGCAGAGTATAAGAAGCATCTCATCACCACTATTTTAAAAACATCCTCAATCTTCAACCACCATTAGGGATCATGGTGAACTAGCCTACATCCAATTTTCCAATCTACATTGGGTACCATGGTGCTTATCTGTTACGGGTGGCTATAATGGACAAAGGTATAAAGGTAGCAGGATGGTAGTGTTGGACAAAAGGCGATCAGGAGAACTAATCTAACCCTTAGAATGGGGGTCCCTGGCTGTCCCTGTTCCCATAAGTACCTCAAAAGGTGAGGATGTCTGGGCCGCTACCCTTGCCCTGCTCCTGATCAGCCCTGGTCTAACACCCCCTCACCTCCACCCAGGGACCAGGATAAGCACATCAACTCCAGACAGATGGCAATCTCCACGAAGCTACAAGCAAGGCTTCAGCAGAACAGCACATGGAGTCTACACAGCACACTGTCTTTGCAGAGAATGAACACTTTCACTGACACCAGCTGATGGGTAATAGGATTATTAAAAAGCTGTGGGAGTGGACACACATAGCAGCTCACCTGGAGAGCCACATAAGTTAACATTTAATAGCCTAAAGGAAATGAACTTCATTTAATTACTGCAGAGCTAATCACAGAGACTGCAGAGCAGTTTACATGTGACACTGTCTAAAGGTACCGTCACACGCGGCAATATGGCTTCCATATTGCCATAAATTTGTGTATTTCGGTGATGTAGAAACTACATCGCTGTGTGTTGTGGCGTGAGACAGGGAGATTTTACAGCGAGAAATCACCGGTGGAGCGTCGCCTGATCACTCTGCACTGCAGTGAAATCAGGCGATAACCACCAAGCAATTTCTGCGCATCTTGGGTGTGACAGGGAAGTAGCAATGTAGAAAACGAGCGCAGACCATCTGGAAGCAATTCCAGAGGCGTGCCTGAGTGTTCTGTTTGGCTCGCCCCGTCTGCCGCGATTGGTGGTCACTCCTGTGTTCCCATTGGCTGGCCATAGCTAAGGCGCCATATTTCAATAGTGATATAGTAGAAAGGACACATGCATCATGTAGTGAGCAAACATCCTGACAAGGCTGACCAATGGTTACGCAGCTGTGTCGGCCAATCAGAGTGGTAGGGGTGCAGTGAAAAACACTCTGGCACTCCTTTCTCCTCGCCATACTCACACTCTAAGCCCACATCACTGATGAGATGGTGGTGTCGAGCCCCAGGCCCTAGGGTACTTGGGTATCAGGCTCGGAGGGGTTCGCGGGGATGTCAATGTGTCGGTGCCTGAGCCCGTGGCCTGGGTGACACTTCAATAAGGGGTTATTACAGGGGATAAGAGTTATTGTCACGTGACGCCACCTGTAGTACCTGGTGAGGGATCACAGCACCGCCACAGTCCTCCGGAGGGCGATGATATCGCGGCAAGGATGGCAAAGCTCCCTACAGGTGGAGCTGGTCCTCCGGGGCAGCGTTCCTGGAAACAAACAGGTTGAATTCTGTAGCACAAAGACACGGAGGCAAAGTCACTCTCCCGGTACTTTACTGTAAACAGTCATCAGCATACAAGTCCACAGTTCAGCAAAAGTTGTTAAAGAAACAGGTAGCTCTACGGGTGGCTGCAAGTGGATACCAGGTGGTGATGGTGGTACCCGTGGTATGCCTTAGTTGACGAACCTGTGTCCTTTCTTCCCTGCATAGGATGAGTCTATACCCAATTACTCCTTGAAAGTAGTCTTGGGGCTCCCCTCCCTCGAAGTGAAGAAGCAGGCAGACCGCTCCGTCTAGGCAGGGTGCCCAGCGGTGAACAGACCGCAGCAGCGGTTGACGACTTCAGAGGTGGACTTCAGCCGTTTCCTCGGGTCCGGCGTTCCCGTGGTGGACTGGGGAAGCTCCCTGGGTATGGTCGCTCCACGCTGGGGTTCCCCCTTTCTCTCTCGGGCTCCAGACTCACTCGTCAGGCAACCTCTCTCAGGATCCCCTCACGATCCCCTTTCATCTTCCCTCAGGATCAGCCTGGAGCTGACCTGTTAGACCTTCGCCCGCTCCACACTCCTCCTCAACTCTCTCCAACTCTCTTCTCCTCCTCTCCCACGAGGTGCTAGATCTCCCTCGTGTAACCTCCCACCACTAGTCTAGTGTGGGAGAGCAGGAATGGGTCCCACCCACCAGCCCAGCATCCACCTGAAGTTGGGGAAAATTACACCACTTTTACGAGTGCAATACCCCACTGTGACGCCTGACCATGTGGGGGCCACAGTGGTGTGTGACGCGGCGATGTGGAAAAGGGAAATTGCTTCCGTTGTTCTGCAGGCGATTTCCGGAACGCAGGATTGCCGTAGAACGCAGGCAACATCTCTATGTGTGACAGGGCGACAGCGATGTGCAAAAAAGTTCCCGAAACGTGCGCGCTCACGTCAAGTTGCCAGCGATATGGAAGCCATATTGCCACGTGTGACGGTACCTTTAGGTTTCGTTTGGCCAAGTGATATGTACAAACTCTGAAACCAGTGAAACACGTAATGCAGTGACCATGTCTTACCTCATACTTACAAAAACCCACTCCCTTGGGGGCAATGGCCTGTGATATGATGTGTTGGAGGGGATATACAAGGAAGCAGAAGAGCCCATCATAGTTAATAACAGAAAGTCTTTTACTAGATAGAAATTAAAAAGACAAAATATATAAATGGTATCAGACTGGATGGTTTTCACTCTTTATATTTCTTCTTCAATACAATCTCACAGTCATATGAATCCATTTTAGTAAAATCCATCTTTACTACTTCCTGCACAGAGGCTTCAGCAGATATCTGTTCAGATGCTCCCATGAGGCAAGACATAGAATTGCTTCTCTAAATCTTCCAAACTACATTGGTAAATTGCAATCCACCATTGTTACAGGGCGACCTGATCCAGCCCACATCGGTCTAAGGGCTACCAGTAACTCAGCTCTACCATTGCTCTCACTTATGCTCCCATTTGGGCTTCTTCAAGCTTTCCATTTCCAGAATCATTCTTCTACCACTTTTTCTTGATTCATCTTCCTTAAATCTGCTTTTGTCTGGATAATGCTCACTGTGAAGTAACTACAGGCACTCTGGTGTACTAGGCCTCTATATCACCTTATATGGCTGATGCTCACTGTGATGTAACTACATGCACTCTGGTGTACTGCTTACCAGCTCTATTATGCTCATTGCTCTCAACTTCGATTGTCACTACAGCCACTCTGGGTTCACTGGCCTTAAATCTCTTTTGGCTGGATATGCTCACTGTGAAAGTAACTACAGGCACTCTGGTGTACTAGGCTCTATATCACCTTATATGGCTGATGCTCACTGTGATGTAACTACAGGCACTCTGGTGTACTAGGCTCTCTATATCACCTTATATGGCTGATGCTCACTGTGATGTAACTACAGGCACTCTGGTGTACTAGGCCTCTATATCACCTTATATGGCTGATGCTCACTGTGATGTAACTACAGGCACTCTGGTGTACTAGGCCTCTATATCACCTTATATGGCTGATGCTCACTGTGATGTAACGTCAGCACTTGGTGTACTAGGCTTCTATAACACTTATATGGGACCATGGTGCCTTCCTACCTTACACCATTGATGACTAGTGCCCTGGGGTCTACACCACATTGGAGACCTTGATGATCTACACCACAAAGGCTGAAAGTTCCCTGATTCAAAACCATGGGAACCTTGAAAGTGTTCACCACCCATCTTTTGTGACATGTCTCCTGGGTCTTCATCTACTTTGGCGCCCCTGCGGTTTGGCTGCCACAAAAGGTAGTTCATGTACATCAATTGTAATCCCATGTTTGGGGAGAATTGGAGCACCCTCTGTTGGAACCCCGAAGCATCAAACACAATCCAAAGTTCAACCAGGAAGCTGAGAAAAGGTGCTAAAGGGACAGGCCCCGGTTTCTGGTTGCAGGGAGGAGTTAGGATAATAGGGTAAAGGTAGGCAAGAGGTTAGATTAGAGGTTAGGTTAGGTCAAGATCTCTGAAGAGATTCAGCTAGAAGGAGGCCAGGAGGCCACTTTAATGGACCAGCTACAGTCCAGATTTCCTGACCCTAGATTCCTGGGTTTCCATGGCCCAGACTCAGAACCTGGAAGCTGCTGGTTTTCATGTCCAGTAGCCACACTCTAGTCAGTGGGACTTTCCCAGGCACAGTGACCTAGAGGATCAAGGACCTGCACTAAAAAGAGTGAGGTTAACCACAGGGTTTGCATTACCTGCCTGGCTGGAGGTACCTAAAGTTAATGAAGGGAGTACAGGAGAACTCGCAAGCAGCTAGAAACTTTAACTAGAGAAGTCAGCAGAAATGCCACTATACCTCTCCCAGCAAAGCAGACTACAGTTCTTCCCAGACTGGCTGGACCATGAATATGCAGTTCTATCAAGCATTGCTCCCACCCAGCCAGAATCCTGCGCCACACTGATGAGGGCAACAACCCCGAAACAGCTGTCTGTGGTTGGATACCTAGTCCATGGTAAACCCCTGGCCATATCTTCAAGCTCGCAAGGGCTGGATAGTGACTTAAGTGCTACTAATACCCTGGGCTAGGTCCTTCCCTGGTGGGATAACTGGCTGGTGTCCATGTTGTAGACTCTTAACCGAGGCTCCATGGACTTCATCTGCATATTCAAATTCTAGGGAGCAATGCACCTTGGGTTTCACTGTGTTTGAGTGCTTTAACTGGTGCCCGCAGTGTTATCCTCCACTGGTCTCCACAAGGTCAGTGGGTGCTTTGTGATGGCTGAACCATGAACCTGGTGGTGCTTGTACACTGGACCTGTTGTGACATCTACAGTAAAGGTAAAGAGCAGAGTCTATCTTATGTGTTTCCTTTCCACCTGCACCATCACACACACCTACTATCACCCTCATCCTCCTCATCCCTCAGGAGCCAGCCCTAGTTGAAGAGCGTTAAACATAACACTGCCATTCCACCTATCTCCTAATGGTCACCTGCAGTGCCGGCCACCTACTGGCTGGAAAC
This sequence comes from Allobates femoralis, assembly GCA_033576535.1. Classification (NCBI taxonomy): domain Eukaryota; kingdom Metazoa; phylum Chordata; class Amphibia; order Anura; family Aromobatidae; genus Allobates; species Allobates femoralis. Next base: position 585,890,347 of record JARQOC010000004.1, on the reverse strand, counting down.
TCCTACAGGCATCACAAACACTTATTATTTGTCTTATATCTTTATTTTCTTTATTTTTACTCCCCTTTTCCAATGTGAGCCTTAGCTGCAGCACTGGGCGCAGCCACCGTAATCCTGTCGACTGGCCTAGCTGCTGGGTGCCCCAGCCATTTGTGCTCTATAGGTTTTCATCACCATTCACTATTTGAAATGGATGGTGAATCTATTTAGAGCTCCTACTTGGCCAAGAAGAGATAGGAAAGTGGCCATATAAGCTTGTAATGATCTTTTTGATTAATAAATTCCTTTAATATTGTGGGAGAAAGCAGAGAACCTCTCCTATCTAGGTTGGGGTCTAGGTCCTGGTGACATATTGAAGGTCATGCGCTGTTCCGCTCTTCACTCATTTGGTGTTTTGCCATCTTCTGACTCTGTTCACACTGTGGTGTCTGATTAGCAACCTTGTGCTTCTTCTCATCCTGTGTTTGGGCGTCATCTGTTTTGTGCTCACTGGTCATTAGTCTTGCAGGAGTTAACTTTCTGATGGCTGGTAATCTGCTGCTGGAGTTCAGGTTGCTTCTTCCTTTCATAGCTGTCTACACCCTTTAAATATGGTGAATCCCAATCTTCTATGTCGATTATAGCTTCAGCTTGCTCCAGTGATACTGGTCTGTGGTGTAGTGTTCTAGTTTCTGGGAAACAGTTGTAACTTGTTTGGGGTATGGTGGAAACGTCTTTGTTGTATTTTTATCTCCTGCTTGTATTTGATTTCTCCCAAATCACATATTGTAGTCTCCCTGTGAGTGCTGAGAGCTTATGTTTTGGTTCGCCCTGTCTCTCTTCATCTGCAAGTTTCATTACCGCCCTACTCAGGGGAAGGGGGAGTGGGAATCAGTTCAGGGCTGAGCAGGAGCAGGGCTAGGGTGGAGACTCAGGCCTCTCCACCATTAGGAGTACCCCTGAGAAAGAGTGAGTTCAGGGATTCATAACTTTAGGGGCAGATCAGGCGCCCGGTTCCCCTTTTACCCTAAGTCATCCTCACAACGTGCCACTTATGTTATTGTATAACAGTTACCATATCTTTTTTAAAGAATGTTTAATGAGTATAAGATTTTTTTCTTTGCCATGATCAAGTGGTGATGCCATAGGTTGAAAAAATCAGACCTGTATGTACAGTATAGATCCATTTTTTCCCAGTGGGAGCCTATAGGTACTTTTTCCACCAATCCATCATGATTGATTAGCAAGATTGTGCAAAACAGAGTGCAGCGTTATTGGAGACTATGATAAATTTCAGGGAAATTAGTGTTTGTTGGATGTCCTGGGGTTCCCTGATGGATAGGGGACAGGACTTAAAAGTGTCCTGTGAATGGGAATACAAAGGTTCGTAACGTAGTCCGAGTTAGGGGAAGACGGTACAATATTTTTTCCTAGCTGATCACAAAGGGTTAGAGTAGCCGAGTCAAACCTAGATCTACCAGCAAGTTTTTGTTCTTGTTTTTACTTTAAAAGAAGATACTTTATATGGAATAAAATGTGAAGCTGCGAAACGCGTCATGCATCATTTAATGTGCGTCCCAAGACACTTTATTGCTTTGTGCTTAGAGGGCATGAAGGAGAATACAATTCTTTTCCCCTCTTTAATGTTGTACTAAACTTGTGAAAAAATAAAGCATTGGGAGAATCCGCACTCCATAGAACTAATACAGGAGAGGAATTCAATCCTAAAATCGCAGTCTTGCATCTGAAGCAGTTTCTTATCATTTCGCCATAAGAAGTACTGACGGTTGTTGTCTGAAGAGTGAAGCTTACTAGATAAAATGGGCACATGCCAAGGATGCAAGGCAGCCAGCCTGATAGCATTACGGTTATAAATGCGGCAAATCATAGCTGAAGGCAGCCAACTGGCCCCATCACAGCTTGCAGGGTCCAAAATTGGCCATGATGCCGGATAATGATCCATTAAAATTGATTTTATTGCACATGTTGATAGTCTGTGGACAAAAGATGACTGCAGATGAACCACATCTGTCTGTATAACTTGTCATCTTCCAAGAGCACTAACAAGTCGCAATGAGGTTGGAAGTGATTTGACCAAAGGGAACAAAGTCGGAATCTCATACAAAATGCACATAACAGTGTCATAGATTGTACATGTCAAGCTCTAAGTGGCAGAATTTACAGCAACGTGCCCCAAGGAACCTCTAGTTATGGAAAATGCCTGCATACTGCTGGGAAATTTCAATAATGATCCATATATGAACAAAGCATTGGGAGCAATAAATGAGATGAGGTCCCTTAGGCTCACAAGAGACCATGATACTGAGGGGCCTACTCCATATATACAGACTTGTTATTATCATTGTACTCAGAGGATGTTTTATCCATAAGGTCTAATGTGTCATCCCTTTGGGTACCTTTACACGCCGCGACGGCAGGCTGGAAACATCGCGCGACAAGCTACAATTGTAGCTTGTAGCGTCCATATCGCCTGTAGTAGCGGCGTCTGAAGAGGCGACGCTACAGCCGGCGATAGATACATCTGTTTATGGTCTCTGCTCATAAACTTAAGGCAACATCGCCGATTGTAGCGAGCTGTATCGGCGTGTAAAGAAGCAACGGAAGGCAACTCTGGACACCCGGCGATGTGGCTGCCATGTATCTAAGGCGTGACACAGTCGCCATGTTACCGCGCCCCATCTGCGATCATTGGAGGTCGCTCCTGCTTTATGATTGGTAGTCGCAGCATAGGGCGGGATATTTAAGGAGCTGACCAGTCACACTACACAATTACTCGAGCGTGCTGTATTAATCAGCCTCCTGCGATGCCTGCCCAATCCTGATGATATTGCGCTGTCCTATCATCGTACGGACGGCTCGTAATCCAAGATTGTTGCACGCCTATGTGCTATCCCTGCTGCACCGGGTCCGCCCATAGTAGCTTGTTGGAGCGGTGTGTAAACATGGTACGCTACGCTACAGATGGCTACTTCCGCCACCCGGCGATGTAGCCAGCTATAGATGTAGCGTAGCGTAGCGCTCCTTATGGCGGCGTGTAAAGAGGGTGCGTTTACCGTTTGTAGCCGTTCGGGCGTGCTCGTGCACGCGAAGTAGCGCGATGTATCCAGCCTGCCGTCGCGGCGTGTAAAGGTACCCTTAAAGGAAACCAACTAAATGGGGCTTTAAACTGAAGCCAGAGCCTTATGGTGGGGTTACACGTCCCAATATCGCGGCGATATCGGAGGCAACGGCGCGGGAGCGCGCATTTTTTCAGCCACGTTGTTTCCCGATATCGCAGCGTGTAAACCGCCGATGCGATATCGGGAAACAACGTCCCTGCGATGTGTACGCCCACCAACCCAGTAACGACCATTTAACATGGGAGTTAATGGGTGAGGTGCGAGTACACATCGGAGTTGGGCTGTCACACGCTGCGATGCTGCTCCAATGGCCATGCGATATCGGGGAGTTGAATAGCTCTGCTATTCAACTCCGATATCGTTTTGGCATCGTTCCAGCATCGCGTTGTACGCTCAAACCGTACAACGCGCACACGATATCGGGTCCAACTCGCGACCTACGTGACTTTTTGTCAGAGTTGGGTCGGAGTTGGACGCCGATATCACGGCGTGTAAACCCACCATTACAGGTACCTTCACTTGAATGATTGTGTTTTTGATTTCAGAGAACAGTGTCATAAAACTCCTGGAAAACAGGTCAGCAGATGATTGATGTGTGCAGCACTGGGTCACTACTTAGGGTTGTCTTTCGGCTGTAAGTCAAACCCTCCCTTACCCCTTCTTACCTGCGCACTGTCTCTATACTCCAGCCACAGTGTGCTGGACAAAACTGAAGGTATAGATGAAAGGGATGGGGGGAGGGTTTGGCTTACAGCCAAAAGGCATGTCCACAGGGGAGGAATAAAATTACAACAACCCCAAATAGTGACGCAGTGCTGCACACATCAATCATCTGCTGCCCTGTTTTACATGAGTTTTATGACAATTTTCTCTGTAATCAAAAATGGAATCATTTAAGAAAAGGTATGATTGCATTTAGCACTTGTTTCACTTAATAGCCCTTATCATGCTATTAGGATTTATATCCTTTAAGGCCGGTTTCACATTGCGGGTCAGATCCGATCCGAGGCTGTCAGGGTGAACCTGACAGCCCGGATCAGATCAGCACACAGAACCGGAGGGCTCATATGCCCTCCGGACCGGTGTGCTGCCTTACACAGCTGCCGCCACTAATGAATCAGGAGCGCAGCTCGCGGGGAGCTAGCTGCGGTCCTGAAACAACTGCATCGTGCAGCTGCAGGTGTCCGGTTCCCGGATCCTCCCCCCATGTTAGGGAGCGCCGGATTGCCCCAGATCCGGGAGAATCCGGGAGTAGGCAATTAGAGGAGATATTCTACTCTCAGACACAAAAACGCTGCAAGCAACGTTTTTGTGTCCGTGAGAGAATTCTGAATTCTCCCGGATTGTCCCGGACAGATAGAAACCGAATGGCAGAGAGCTGCCATCCGGCTTCTATCCGGCCTATGGGGCTAAAATCCGGTCCGGGGCTGTCCGGTTTACACGGACAGCCACGGATCGAATCCAACCCGCAATGTGAAACCGGCCTAAGATCTAGATCCTAATAGCAGTAATTGCAAATGATGGGCCCCAATGTTCGCTTTTTCCCCTTGCAGTACATTAAGGCCATTAAAGACCTCTGGTATAATAGTGGGCCTTAAAGAGAACCTGTCACCTGGATCTAAACCTCTGACCTATCACTAGCTGTCCCTACACCTTCCTAGCTGTTCCCTAACCATCTCTCTCTGCTGTAAATCAGTCACATAAAAATTAAGAAAAATGACTTTGAATTTACTGGGTGTCGCTCTCTCTGTATACTGGAAAGGCAGTTCCAGGCTCCTTTGACCCCTCCTCTGTGTTTTACTTCACGCCCCGCTGGGCGGCATTATTATTTCTTCCTCTCCTGAATTTGGATTATCCTGCCCTCTTCCTTCTATGATGCACCGGCCGGTACGTCACATCCGGCCAGGTGCATTATGGGCCCGATCACGTGATTGGCCCAGGTGCATTATGGGCTGGATCACGTGATCGGCCCGGCTCCGCCCATGCGCAATACGCATATAGAAGCTGGGCCGATCACGTGATCCAGCCCATAATGCACCTGGGCCAATCCGGCTGCTTGCAGCTTTTTTTTTTCGCGGCCACAAGTGCTGCATAGGACCGGAAGTGCGTCCGTTTAGGCGGCAGATCCGGCAGATGCGGTAAATCTGCCGGATCTGCCACACATCAGTGGAAATGCTAATGTGAAAGGCACCTGAGTGTTTCAGAGTGCCGCTGTTTTTTTTGTTACAATGTATCATGTTCTGTGTTGCACTCAAACGAATCATCATCAGGGGCGCTGGTATCACTTACTCTCTCACTCTGCTTCTATTCCCACCCCTTGATGATGTCTCTTTTCAGACCTAGCAAGTCAGCACCTATCCTGTGAATAGGTGATAACTTCCGTTCAGTGAGCAACACCTTTCAATTCTGTCAATCCTCATTGTAAGGGGGTCAAGAATTGGTATGTTCTCCATTGGGAAAATGTGATGTATGTGTGTTATGGATTGATGTCTACAGTTGATAATTGTATGTTTATGGCCATCTAGCAGTCAAGATAAAGACTGCTCCTCCTTCCCCTTAAGGTATGAACATTATTAATAGTAATTAGTGATGTTCCTTGGGGGTGGGGCCTAATAAGCAAAAAGGGCCTGTGGTGTAGTTTTAGGAGGAGAGTGCCCAAAAAAGAAGAGCTATTAAGCTAGAACAGGAACCGAAATCCCATTTCGATATGGTAAGACCCTCTAGGTCACCCTGAGATTCTGGCTCTGGATCTGGGATGTTGGAGCTGAATATACAGCAATTGTGCTCCTCCTGATATTGGTACTCGCTTTCTACCTCAGGCAAATCCACGGACCATGGCTGTTTCCTCCGTTACTGGTTCAATGGACCTTGGCATAAACTTAGGCATATGGGTCGCCACAGTGCAAGCTGTGAAAGAACTATCTTCTATTCCTCTGGATCAATCCCTGTGGGTTAGATAGGACTGTAGCCAAGAGAGACTGTATGAGTTTACAGCGGGCTGCAGTGATCTCGAATGACGAGAGTCTGTAGGTACCAGGACAATGTGGCACCCCAGGGTTCATGTGCCACAGTAACACCACAAGGGGATAACTCCCCACACAACCCACAACACTACACTAGCGCCTCCAGGCCAGAAGGGGGAGCTAAAGCTGCTTCCCTATATATTCTGGTGTGGAAAGGAAGTGGGCAGTTCCGTGCGGAGCAGCACTGAGGAAGAAGGTCCTGGGTGTAAATGAGCTGCGTTAGGCTCATCCCACGGTCCACTGTCCAGTTCCAGGCCGGCCAGGGTCTGAGGGAAGGAGAAGGAGCAGAGAGGAACATACCTGCGAGACTGAGTTACCTGAGACTTGCCCCAGAGAAGCACAAAGAACGGATACCGGATCCGAAATTGTGCCTGACACAAGCAGCACAGTGAACCCCGGATTAGTGAAGGTCCCACATCTTCACTGTACCACAGCAAAGCAACATGGCGGGGTCAGGAACACAGAATAAGACTCAAGTTGCCTAGCAGGTTGGTACCCGTGAGGGGAGAAAGGGCCGGCAGCTTAGCTAAAGCGGCAGCAGGGCCACACACACAGCGCAGAAACAGGGAGCCAAAGGACTTGGCCAGGGTGAGAGCAACCCGGCCCCTGCACAGACTCCGTGGTCAATACTCAGCTGATGTACCATCTTCAGTAAAAGACTTGGAAAACTTCAAAACCGTGAGTCTGTGCAATCCTTGTAAACCCTGTTCTCCCTCACAAACTGTTTCATTACTACTGCCCCGGGGACCAGGCTCTGCCCGTGGAGAGCCGTCACATCACAGGCTGCTATCCATCATTCCCCGGAGGTTCTGCAGCAGCGGTGGTCACGCTGACCACATACCACGGGTGGCGTCACGACTCTATCCCCTGTAAATAACCCCCAACCTTTACTTGTGGGCTCGGGACACGGTCCGGACCAAGACCGCCGTGATAACCCCCGTGATACTCCGCTCCGGAACCGAGTACCCCGTTCCAGTGGGCTCCACAACTTGGCGTCACGAACAGGATCTATTGTGCCCGGTAAACCGGGCATTGTGTGCCGTGATTTGTGAGAGAAACAGTTTTGAAACTGCCGCCATTACAGAGCGAGCGGCGCACAGAATTTAAACTGCGCCACAAAGACTGTATTTTTTTGAACTGCCGTCATTACAAAGTGCACGACGCGCGGGAAGAAAAGGGGACGTGTCATTGTAGGTGGCACTCTGCAAACAGCTCTGATGTCATCCAGTGGGAAAGAGAATCCCTGTCCCACCGCGCAACCTTTAGTAGACATCCAAACGGAAGCGGAAGACCAGGAGGGTCGACATTAACTAAGAGGGCACAAGATGTCACAACCAGGAGATGCTGTGGTACCAGAAATCAGCGGAGCACCCAGCGGTGCTGCGGCGCAAGGAGCAGCACCCATCATGCCGCTTCTGATGCCGTACACTCCAGGAGCAATGTGGCTACCACAATACTCAGGTGAGTCCAATACCCTCAATGACTTTGTTACCAAAATCAAAGCGTACTACGTTATGTACCCCCTGACAGAAGCCCAGCATGTCGGTATGATTATAGGGGCAGTTAACCGGCAATGCACAGCAGAACGTTACGTCCTGGCCGGACACAGACAAAGACACTGTAGAGCATCTTGTGGCTGGACTGAAAGCAGCATTTGAGTCCAGTGCTGACACACGGGCTAAAATGAGGTTCTTTGGATGCCAACAAAAGCCTAAAGAGAGCGCAAGAGATTATGCCTTAAACCTACAGGAAGCGCTCAAAGCACTCAAATTAGCAGAACCTGCCTTAGCCCCAGGTGCTGAAAAAATGCTGACAGATCAGTTCATAGAGGGCCTTCTATCCCCTTCTCTCAGAGGACATTTGAGCATGATGACCATCCAGACTCCCGGAAAAACTTTTGCCCAGCTAAAAGATAGAGCCATCCGCCTCCAGCAGATAGAGGAGCCCGGGATATAAACTATTCAAGGCCCTACAGCAGCACCTCAGCAGCCAGGAGCATCAGTGACATCTGCCATGTTAGGGACTGCTGTTGACCGTAAAGAGCCTATCTCTAATGAGGCCCTCAACCAAAAGCTAGATGCCCTGACGGACACTGCTGTTTCCATGGCTAAAGTCATCAAGGAGCTGCGTGGATCCAAGCCTGCTCCCAAGATCGAGTTGGTGACCAGTAAGGAGGATGTCCCGTGTTTGAGGCCCAGGAAGTACCTAGCGACGAGAGGACGATCCAGTGACCGCTATCAGCCGGATGGACAGCCCATTTGCCGCCGTTGCAAGCAACCAGGTCACTTTGCCCAGGAATGTGCTTTAAACGAGGATCCCCTGGGAAGGCGGGCCGCTCCTCAGGTATAAACTCTCAAGGTCCTGCAGTCTGGCATGACAGGTTCATGGGAGGACGTCCAGTCATCCCTATCGTGTTGGAAGGCATTCCCTTCAGCATCTTGTTGGATACCGGGTCCCAAATAACATCAATTCCACATGTTCTCTACAAGAGTTACTGGGCTGATTCAGATATTATTAGTGGTCCATCTAACGTTGTATTGAACATATGGGCTAGGAATGGTGAAATAATACCACAAGTTGGGTTCAGAAAAATGGCCATTCAGATTGGGAAGGAAGAATTGAAGAATCAGGGTATTATCATTGTAGATGTTGACCGGCGTGAACGTGAACCATTAATGTTGCTAGGAATGAATGTAATTGAAAATTGTTTTTCCAAGGTAATTATTGTCTTACAGCAGATCACCGAGACTGCCAGAACCGGGCAACAGAGACTCCTGCAAAAGGAAATAAAAGCACTGATGCTGAAACAACAGGTAGAAATATGAGGAGGTGAAATTGGCAGTGTAAGGGTAAGTGATCCGGTACCCATTGTAATAGCTCTCAAAACTGAAAAGTTGGTATAGTGTAGAGCTGCAATAGGCATTAAAGGGCGAGACTATCAAGCCCTGGTAGAACCCGTGTACTCAGATAGTAGGCCCACTATACTGATGGCCAGAGGAGTAGTTGAGGTACACTGGGGAAGAGTGCCATTACGCCTTCTAAATAACGGGGAAGATTAGGTCACCGTACCAAAGTATGCTACCATAGCTAAATTATTTACAGTTGATAACAATGCCATCACAGCCGTCAAGCGCTTGAACCCGTCAAGGCAAGTGGATGACAATGGCTTAGGGGAAAAGCTGGAGGATTGGTGCCAAAAACTACACGTGGGTACCAGTTCTACACCTCCCCATCAAAAGCATGGAGTATACCGGGTAGTGAAAGAATATGAGCAAATATTCAGTAAACACCCGTTAGACTTTGGGCAAATTAAAGGGGTAGAGCACACTATACCCACAGGTAACCATCAGCCTATAAAAGAGAGGTATAGACCATTACCACCTGCTACCAAACCACTAAAGATATGCTCAGAGAGATGAAATCTGCAGGGGTAATAAGAGACAGTTGTAGCCCCTGGGCAGCACCTCTAGTGTTAGTTAAAAAGAAGGACGGGACCATGAGAATGTGCGTAGATTACCGGCAGATTAATCGCATCACACATAAGGACGCATACCCATTACCTAGGATTGAGGAGTCATTAGCCACATTAAAATCTACCTTAGATCTGACTAGTGGGTACTGACAAGTTCCTGTGGCAGAGGCTGACAAGGAGAAGACAGCATTTACCATTTTTGGGTAGATACCATGTTTTGATCGCTTGTTATTGCATTTTATTGTAAAGTTGCCGTGACTAAAAAAAAATCAAATTTGGCGTTTAGACGACTTTTTTTCTATTCTGCAGTTTACAGATCTGATTAATAGATTTTATATTTTGATAGATCGGGCATTTCTGAGCGCAACAATACTAAATGTGTGTATTTTTTATTTTTTTAAAGGGATCCTGTCACCTCCAGAACGCCTCCTAAGCTATCAAATCATGTCCCTGCAGCATCCCATTACTAATCTCACACTCCTTTTGTCTCCAAAAAGCATCCTGTGAAAGTGCATAAAAACGTTTTAATACTTACTAATTAGTGATTATAATTAGCAAGCGCTTTATTCTTTAGTCACCAGGGCATGTTGTTTTGCAGCCTCGAGGATCCACCCTCTCTCTGTCTGTGCTGCTGTGAAACTGAAACTGAAGGCAAGACTAATGATTTGCATTCTGTGAATGATAGAGAGGGGGAGGGCAATGCCTGCACATCACAGCAGAACACACAGAGACAGGGTGGATCCTGGAGCTGCAAAACAGCCCGCCTTGGTGACTAAAGAATATAGCCACTGCTAATTATAATCCCTAAAGTGTTAAAGCGTTTTTATGCACTTTCACAGGATGCTTTTAGGAGACAAAAGAAGTGTGAGATTAGTGATGGGATGGTGCAGGGACATGTTTTGCTAGCTTAGGAGGCGTTTTGGAGGTGACAGGATCCCTTTAATAGTTTTATTTTCAATGGGGCAAAAGGGGAGATTTGAACCTTAAGGTTTTTATTTTTTCATATTTGTAAAAAAAAAATTTATATTTTTATTTTATTTGGCCACCTAAGGGGCATCAGTGCTGCACAGTCTGATTGCTTCTCTTGTTCCTGAGCCGATGCAGCATTCGAACACAGGGCAAGTGATCACTTTCTGCTCATGACCTCACTAGGAGATTGCCAGCAGGAAGTAATTGCTGACAGCTTCTGGGGTCATCAGAGGACCCCAGGCTGTCCAAGTAACAGCAGAGGTCCCGAAATCGCATCACAGGACCTCTGGTCACAGCAGGGAACAATGTGATATCTGCCACGGGGCTTTGGATCCCACTGTCAGTTACTGACAGCACGATTCAAAGGGTTAACACTACCGATCTGATCTGATCTGTGGCGTTAGCTGCATATGTCCGCTGAAAACATCAGCTGAGGTGTGGGGGGGGTGCTCGCATCAGAGGGCGGGACACGGCAAGGATGTTTATGTACTTCTTTGGTCATGAAGGTGTTAAAGCACAACTACAGCGGTGCAATAAACAAAAGTGATGTGCTGTGCAATTTATCAAGGCTTTTACACCAAAAACATTTTGTAAAAGCATTGGAAAGGTGTAAAATTGTGGCACAACTAAGAGTTGTGCCCAAATTTTGCCACTTTTTGTGTATTTGTGACACCCGCTGCAACCAGGGTGGCCACAGGTAGGAACTGCAGCCAGGCAGAAAGTAGACAGTTCTTTAGGAACACCTTCAAAACACACACCCACAAAACACAACACCCAACCCGGAGCCCGGGACTCTAGGCCAGCAAGGGGTGGTAGGGTTTAGAGGGAAGTGGGTGGGACTGTAGGTCAGGTGACAGAGCTAGGTACAAAAGAGGAACACAAGGCGGAGTTAGTTAGTAGGCCAGTGGGTGCTGAGAAGCCAAGAACAGCAGAGTGACACTTTCCTGAGGGTTAGGGCTTCCTGGAGGCACAGAATCCTGCTAATCACCGTTAGCTGGAGAGAAAGCCCGCTCCATAACCCACAGCCTAAAGGAAGGGAAAGACAGAGACCGGACCAGTGCAACTGGGTACCTGGCGTAACCGGTAGTCACATGGGTCGGAGAGAGCCCGGTAATCCCTTGCAAGACAGGGACACTCAAGGCTAGGCTGGGACCAGAGTGTCGGCTCTGAGGGGGACCGTAGCTATATGCCAGATCCCAGACAAACTGACAGGGGATTCTGATTCCAGGTCAGAGTTCTTAACACACGGGCTGGAGGCTCAGCAACACCATAGGACCCAGGCTTGCCACCTACACACTCAGGGAGAAGCCAGACAAAGGGACCGAGTTGCTGCCATACAGCCCACAAGGAAGAACAGATGAGAGAAAAGCCAGAAAGGTTACAGAGAAAGTGAAGGGTCTTAGAGAGGGAACCTGGCTGCTGAGGGTTCAGAGAGAGTAACCTGAGTTAACTGTGTGAAAGAACTAAACTGTGAACTGTTAAACTGTACCCTGAACTGGTTAAATTGAACAAAGAACTTGCAAGTAAAACCCGGTGAACCCTGCTTCAGTCTCCCGTGTGTGATTCCCTGTAACTAGAACTGTATATACATATTCCACCCTGTCAGGAGCAGCTCCGACCCACGGCGGATTCATCCATCCGGCTGCAGCACCAACCATTCTCCTGGCAGCAGACAGCAGCAGCAGTGGTCCCCTCACTGACCACAACCCGTGGGTGGCGTCACGACAACTCCCCTGTAAATATCCCTTTTTACTTGTGGGCTCGGGACACGGTCTGGACCAAGACTGCCGTGATACCCCCCGTGATACCCTGGTCCGGTACCGACTACCCCATCCCAGTGGGCTTCACATATTCACGCCAGTTTTTCCCAGCTCTTCCGAAATGGGCATGACCGGGACACGTAGGGTGGAGAGGAGGTTTGTCTAATTTGTGCATCAGAAATCTCGCTTCAGTCTTTGACTGGAGTGGGATTTTTGGAGTGGTGCTGGAGGTGCCCGCCACTCGTCAAATGGTCTAGAATCATGAAGACGTGACGTCCCTGTGAAGAGTTATCACACTTTTTACAGCACGGATGGCTAGTTACATCAATTTTATTGTTCACAAGTTGAAGGGTGGATATACGCATAACACAATAAGGCCTATATTAACAATCAATATCTTGCATCTGGGGGAGTATGTGCTTTTCTTTCTCTCGGCAGGGGGGCTCCTGGGTACACACTTGTAGACTGGCTGGAAACTTCATTGTTTTGATTTGAATGTACATATGATTAAGGGGGTTGGGTGTACTTGTCTTTGCCAAACTAGGGGGCTGTTTTCTAAGAGCAGACTATAGAAGAAGACACATGCTTGGAAGTCAATTCTTGCCAGGATTTTGAAGCCAGAGGATCAGAGTTAAGGCCCTTAAAACCCATGGGTGGACTATAGAACTTGGAATTTAATTAACGTGCTACAGCAATGAGATCCACCTTCTGGAAGTTACGAATTATCCCATGGACTGTTTTGCTGGCTTGTTTCTCATTTTGTGCACTGGGGGCATAATGTTGTGGTCATCTACTTGGGATTTGCTGAACGTCTATTGAAAGGACACCGATTACTTAAGATCTAAAGTAGCGGTATCAGCAGTGTCCACTGCAGCAGAACCGGGGGTGCACAGTCTTATAACAGCCTGAGAGGTAAAATCACATTGAAGAAAGAGGCACTCACCCGGTGATAGTTGTTCCTCAATGGACGACTTTAATCAGCATTAGGGTACAGGGTGCTGGGGAGGGGGTGTCGGAGGTGCAGACGACGGCACCGTTTCGGATCAACTGATCCTTCGGCTGGTCTTGGCCAGCCAAAGGATCAGTTGATCCGAAACGGTGCCGTCGTCTGCACCTCCGACACCCCTCCCCAGCACCCTGTACCCTAATGCTGATTAAAGTCGTCCATTGAGGAACAACTATCACCGGGATGAGTGCCTCTTTCTTCAGTGTGATTTGCTGAACGTCTGACTCCACCATACCCCCTCATCAAGACCAGTAAGAAAATTGCTGGTTTTGATGAATCGGGGCCAATGTCTAGAGCTAATAACCTACATTAGTGTACGATTTCTGAAAGTATTATCCAATGGAAATTGATCATTTCCGCACCCAACAACAAGAATAGCTAGAAATACACCGGGCTCTATAAGTACCACTCTGATTTGCACAGTACCTATTCATTATTTCTTCCCAGTAGGTTTTTATTCCTTGCTATTATTGCTTTTGAGAACGAGAAATAATTTCCAAAGCTTAACTGTGAAATTATTGATCCCGTCTCGAAGACACGGCAAACTTTAATGAATGACAGATTGCTCCCCGGCTTTGTTCACCTACTTGAACATGATAAACCTGGTGATATTTTTAGAGCGCAACACATCAGTTGCGGCTTGTCGAACTTTTTAATTAAACAGTGTTGACAATATTGGATGTTGTGAATGGGTAAGGTGAAACCTCCGTGTGAATGAATTTAATCGTCTCACGTTGTAGTTAACCCTTTTTACGAAAATTCTTAAAAAAACTAAAAATCTAAAAACACGTCACGGGGCGGTGAGCAACGAATATCTTGATGTTTTATCGCCTTTTGAGCCCCGAAGGCCCAGAAAGTGAAAACTGAAGAGAAGAAGGTGTCGGGGAACAGCGGCGGCTGAGGGGCGAGGTGAGTATAGTTTTTCTTATTATTACCTCCTCCATTCTTATTCTCTGGGGTCTGCAGAGAGCGTAAAACAGGTATTTTACCAGCAATTAGGGGACTTTCAATTACCAGTTAATACATTTGATGCTAATTAAATTTCCTGGCTGAATTTAAATGAATCTGCTTAATTAGGATTTTGAAAGATTCGCTGATCTATAGTTTCTTCTTTTGAGAATATATAATGGAGCGGCTGCCAAATACTGGTAATTTCCTTCTGCTTATCATACACACTGGTGATCAAAATTACAGAACAATGTGTGATCTCTTGATGTTTTCAGACAGAATGTGATCTACATTGATGAACATTTGGTTGTTTGGTCGTGTAAGGGGTGCACCATGTCACTAAAACAGGGTTTCCTAAATAAGTAAAGGTAATAACTTAGGCTGCTTTCACATCAGCGGTTTTCGCTGATCGCGGCAGTTGCGGTGAAAAAAACGCAGCTGCTGCGATTACCGCATGACGGCCGCACTTGCGGTTCACTTGCAGAAAGCCCCATACAATGTCTAAGGGGCTTGCGGCAGGTGCGGCAAGTGCGGTTTCGGCCATGCGACAGGTGCGGCCGCGAATAAACCGCAGCATACCGCGTTTTTTTCGCGCCTGCACCTGCCGCAAGTGCCGAACCTGCACTTGCTGCACCTGCCGCACACTAACCGCAAGCCCCGTTATGCGGTAATCGCAGCAGTTGCGTTTTTTTCACCACAACTGCCGCGATCAGCGAAAAACGCTGATGTGAAAGGACCGTAAACCTTTATTGTGCACAAAACATGATGGTGATAATTAGTGAACAGCAATGACTGTAGACAGAGAAGGATTAAGGCTGGAAACACGTGTAAAAAAAAAAGTCCGAGTGACGTATCCAAGAGTCATATGAGTGTCGTCCGATTTTTGGTCCGTTTTGCATCCAACTGCTATGCGAGTGTCCGACATTTCCTTGGATCACATCCGAGTGCCGTCCGTGTGTTGTCCGTGTGTAATGCGATTTTAACATGGCATTTCTCATGCTGTATAAAGTGAGAAAAGAGTTGACAGAATAGAGTGATTGAATACAATAGACAGATAGATGCTAGAATACAAACCAAAAAAAAGGTTTAGCAAGCCTTTATTGGGCCATCAGGACTTCATGGTGACGTCTCGGTTCTAAGAACCTTCTTCCAGCAACCACTCACTGGATTCAACAGCTTTTTATGCTCCCTCATGATTACAAATCAATCATATAATTAACTATAAATCAATAACATATATTAACCGTGCATAGTGTTATTATAAATGATTCCTTCCTTACTATTCCTTTAGGGTACCTTTAAACGCCGCAATATCTGGTGGCGATATGAGGCGATCTAACGTGCGCGTGCACGTTTTTCATGGTCGCCTCAGATCACCGATGGCGGCATTACACGCCGCAATTTCACCCTCAACTTAAGGCGATGTATGGCCCCGGATATCGCCTCACCCACAGCGGAACCAATCCGGTGGAATTCCCTTGCCGCTTCACACGCCACAATCCCAAAGGCAATATGGGCGTACATGTTCAGCGCCCCGAGGACATAGGTGTGCCGCAGCGGTCAACACCCCCCCCCCCATATGCGCTCATTGGACAACGCAACAGCGTTACGATTGGTCAGCCTGCTCTGGTAGGCTGGCTAGTACATGACTTGTGTGGCACCGGACGGACATATCTTCAAATATGGCGCCCTATGAACTGACAGCCAATGGGAACACAGTAGCCACCACCAATCATCGCTGACGGGGTGTGGACTCCAGCACGCTGTGGCACGCCTACGGGAAATCAGTAGGCGACGCTGATTCCATCACTATCGCCCTATCACACGCCAAAAGCCGGGAATCTCGCCTTCATGATTGCCCCGATTTTGGAGCAGTGCTGTGAAATCAGGAACCAGGCGACAGGTGATTTATCACCGCCAAATTCCCCAATTACACGCAACAACTGGGAGGCAATTTGACGGCAATAGTTTCAGGGCAACATATCGCCATCAGGATTCCCAACAGATATTGCGGCGTGTAAAGGTACCCTTACAGGTATTCACCTCTCCAGACCTACATTCTGTTCATATATCCATATCTTACTATCAGGTCAATTATTGCATATATGTCAATATTACCTCACTGATTGTTAACTCCTACACCTTTCGATATTCATAACTTACACATGTGAATATCGACAGGTGTAGGAGTTAACAATCAGTGAGGCAATATGGACATATATGCAATAATTGACCTGATAGTAAGATATGGATATATGAACAGAATTACATAGACTGAGTGCAAAAAATCAGCACAAGAATCACTCAAAAAGCACTCTGTTGTAATATAAATTCTAGTCTGCAGCAAGTGCTGTCAAAAAAATTGTCAAAAACAGGGCTTTTAGTTTGTACGTTTTTTGCAAAAAATATACGTAAGCTGCTTCACCTCGCCACGGTCGCCCTTACAGAAGCAGTCCTAACTAATCTATGCATTTAAAACCTGCTTATGTGTAAAAATACCTCTATACAGGAGTCTGTCAGGACCAGGACTTCATATAATATGGGTTGCTTTAGAAGCTAGCTTATTGTGTGAACAGCTCACTGGGAGGGGTGGAGAACCTCCCAATCCTGCAGGAGCAGGAAAAATACATTGAACAGACAATAATGAGCTGTGCACACGATGAACGCGTCTGCGTAACCGCATCCATTACCACCAACTGAACTACATAGACTGAGTGCAAAAAATCAGCACAAGAATCACTCAAAAAGCACTCTGTTGTAATATAAATTCTAGTCTGAGGCTGAACAGAATGTAGGTCTGGAGAGGTGAATACCTGTAATGGAATAGTAAGGAGTCATTCATAATAACACTATACATTGTTAATATATGTTATTGATTTATAGTTAATTACATGATATGATTTGTAATTTTGAGGGAGCATAAAAAGCTGTTGAATCCAGTGAGTGGTTGCTGGAAGAAGGTTCTTAGAACCGAAATGTCACCATGAAGTCCTGATGGCCCAATAAAGGCTTGCTAAACCTCTGACTGGGAGTGCTGCTGTTATTTTTTGGTTTGTATCAATGCAAATGGAAGTATTGCCTAACTGTCTTTGCACCCAAGTACCAGCCGTGCTGCTCTGTGAGCTGCCACCCTCAGCTGCCTAATTTTCCCTTGGCTGGCAAAAAAAATGCGTGGGCTTCGCCCTATTTTTCAATGCCAGCCAAGGTAAAACTAGGCAGCTGAGGGCTGGTATTCCCAGCGTGAAGAGTGCCCATTGTTATAGGGCCCCCACTCTAAAGAACAACAGCCCCGCATTAATAAGCGCCATTTCCAGGTGCCTTACCAGGCTCTTCCAGTGGCCCTGGTGGCGGTGGCACGCTGGGTAATAAAGGGGTTAATAGCAGCTTTGTTATACAAGCTGGTATTAAACCCGAGATTCTTAATGTCAGGCCAAGTTTGACCCAGCCATTAAGAATCTTCAATAAAAGGGTTAAAAAAAAAACATTCAGTAATACAGAGCAGGGGAGGAAGCGTTCTTTCTCCTCCTGCTTTGTGATGTAGCAGAGCTGAACATTTGAAGAAGACAGAAGAAAGAAGAGAGAAGAAAGAAGACCAGGATCCTAGAGGGCTATAAAGGGGAGTAAAAAGATGGAGTCCCTAAGGGTGTCTGTGTCTTTATTTCTAAAGAGTTAACTCTGCTGGGAGTTAACTCTGCTGTCACCACTGCTCCTCTATGCACCGCTCATACTGGAGCAGCGGTGACAGCAGAGTCAACTCCCTGCTTGCCGGCGCTGCTGTTCTCGATAAGCAGTGCCGGTCAGCAGGGCCTTTATTCCTGTGGCTCCTGTATGAGCCGCTCATTCAGGAGCCCTGTTCTCTCGTAGCGGCCATCGTTGCCATAGTAACCACTTATTAGGTTACTATGGCAACGGTGTCAGCGATGACATCATCGCTTATCCGCCGCTGACTCTGCTCATTCAGTGATCACAGAGGAGGGGGAGGAAGCGTTCTTCCTCCTCCTGCTTTGTGATGTAGCAGAGCTAAACATTTGGAGAAGAAAGAAGACAGAAGAAAGAAGAGAGAAGAAAGAAGACCAGGATTCTGGAGGGCTGTAAAGGGGAGTAATAAAGATGGAGTCCCTAAGGGTGTCTGTGTCTTTATTTCTAATAAATACTTTTTTCTGTGTGTTTTTTTTTTAACCCTTTTATTCGAGATTCTTAATGGCCAGGTCAAACTTGGCCTGACATTAAGAATCTCGGGCTTAATACGAGCTTGTATCACAAAACTCGTATTAATCCCTTTATTAACCAGTGTGCCACCGCCACCAGGGCTGCTGGAAGAGCCTGGTAAGGCATCTGGAAATGGCACTTTTTAATGCGCCATTTTCAGGGGTGGCTGTGGGCTGTTGTTCTTTAGCGTGGGGGGCCCTATAACAATGGGCCCTCAAACTGCTGGGACTACCAGCCCTCACCTGCCTAGTTTTACCTTTGCTGGCATTGAAAAATAGTACGAAGCCCACACATTTTTCTTTGCCAGCCAAGGGAAAATTAGGCAGCTGAGGGTGACAGCTCACAGCTGTCTGCTTTCATCGGGCTAGACTTAAAATTGCTGCAAAGCCCCACGCATTTTTTTTTAAAATATTTATTAATTTCACACCCTACAATGCCAAGTTGGTTGCCCTACACTAATGTGTATGGCAGCCAAGCAGAATCACTATCCAGATTGAGGAAAAGCACTCTGACTACAACAGCCAATCACAGAGGCTCTCAAACAGTGTGAGCTTCTCTGATTGGCTGTTTATCTGACAGTGCAGTGAATATGTAATTAGCTTAATGAGCGGCCCCAGAAGTAGCAGCGGGAGACAGGTGAACCCGATGTAGCTATTCTATCCTATCTATCCTGTCTATTCTTTTCTCTGCGAGAAACACCATGTTAAAATCACACCTCCCTACACTGTCCCTGTGCTGTCTGTGTGTGCTGTCCATGATTTTTGTCGGACACATAGACTTGCATTGGCGAGTCTCGTTCGACACTCGCATAAACTCGCAGTGTAAGACCTGTTAACATTAATATATATGGTTGAAGGACTGTTTTGTGGACTCTTCCTTGTGTTATACTGCCACCTGCTGCCAAAAAGAAAGGATAGCAGAGATAAAACCCCCTGCTGCTGAGAGTGACATGGTACAGTCCAGGAGATGGATGGGTGGGGTCTCCACAAGGAGAAGAGAGACAACTTCCATGTGTGTTGCAGAGAGAGACACAGACCTAAAGAGACTGGATGTGGAGTGAGGAGCCAGACTGCACGTGCAAGGCAGAGATACAGGACAAGGACTGCACTCGAGAGACGCCTGTCAGCGAATTATGGGCCACAACGGCAACGAGGTACCTCGCAGTAAATCTTGCAGTAAAACTCGCAGTAAAGTGTGCACACTGTTTTAGTTAGGGACAGATAGGAAAAGACTCTGCAGTTCAATATTCAAGGAATAGAAAGAAAACGAACACTCTGCGTCTCGCTTGATAAAGACTTTGCATTTCTTTATTTAAAGACATTCAGAGACCTTGCATTCTCGGCAAACTAGTCACAGTGGTATATATGTATTGTATTTACTTTCGCACACCTTCCCGCTCCTTCCCCTTCTTTCCCGCACTTTTCACCCAGTTGTATTAAAAGTGCATTTGTTTAACACTCTGTGTTCCGTGCATTCCTTGCGTATCCCGTCACCTGTGGGCTATTACAGCAGCATGTCACAACTGACTCGTCATCCGAGTCTCAGACGAGAAAAAAACGTCCGACACTCGTAAATGTGCTCTCGGACATTGACTAACATTGGTCCGACTGCAATGCAATTTCATTCTAAATCCATAGACATTAATATGGAGTAAAGTCCCCCTTTGCAAATATAACAGCTCTCACTTTTCTTAGAAGGTTTTCTACAAGATCTTGGAGGTGTCCGTGGGACTTTTTACTCTTTCATCAAGAAGAGTATTTGTAAGGTCAGACCCTGATGTAAAGGAAATGCCAGGTTTACAACATCCGGTCTAGTTCAACCCAATGAGGTGGGGTGGGGCTGAGGTCAGTACTCTCGCTACCGGTTATGTTCTTTCAAACTAAACTCCTCTAACCATGTCTTTATGGACCTTGTGCACTTGGCTTTCATGAGTGTGTAGCACCCTGCTGTGAACTCAGGGATATCTGGTATCAGAAGTTCATAGTGTTTGGTTGGTTTTGCAGGTCATCTTGATGAGAAATCAAGCAGCAGACCCTTATGACCACTAACTTCCTCTATATAAACTTACTCCTAGCTCTCTCATAGGCTGGTTATAGATCTTTTATGCTGTCCACTCTAATGAAGTTGTTCCAGATGAAGCTGTAGAGTTCTTTCCTGTGAAGCTGTGAACACCTTTCGGGAGAAGTTGATTTGTTTGTGTTTCGTCCCTCTTGTTTGCCTCTCTACCTGTGTTGTCTTTATCTTATCACTAAGGCTGCCTTCACACTAGCGTTCCCCTCCGCAGCGTCCTGCGGAGGGGAACTGCAAGCTGAGCTCATACACCGCAAGTCCCTATGTTTAACATGGGGACTCGGGTGTATGCGCTCGGGTGCAGATTGGCATGCACACCCATTCACTTCCATGAGTCATTTGTATGCATGCGGATGCTTGAGTACAAATCACACACTCTCGTCCGCACCCTGAACGCGACATTTCGCGTTCCTAGTGCGGACGAGAATGTATGATTTGTGCGCATGCATCTGCATGCATACAAATCACACATGGCGGGCAATGGCTGCGGACAGGGTGCGCAGGGCAATCTGCACCCGACGCATACACCCGTGTCCCCATGTTAAACATAGGGACTTGAAGTGTATGCGCTCAGCTTGCGGTTCCCCTCCGCAGGACGCTGCAGAAGGGGACGCTAGTGTGAAGCCAGCCTAAGACTATTGTTTTGCTGTCCTACTCACTGGATTGGATAACCCAGGGTCAGACAGGGTCTAGGCACATGATTGCACATGGGGACAAGGACCCACCTACGCACGATAAAGAGCGCAATATTTAGACTCAGGTAAGTATTAAAGGGTGACGCCTCTTCACTCTCCCTATTGCCAGGGCCTCTCTCTTACCCATTCCCTGGTCTTCCCCTCCTGTTGCACTGCACACTGAGCGTTTCCTTGCTGCACAAAGGATCCTTCCCTAAACTGTTCCCACAAAGATGGATTCTACAATTGTCCAAAAATGTCTTGTGTTGCGTTCCCAGTTTTGCATCTGTTAAGCATGATTGTATATTTCGAGGCACTTCTTGAGGATAATTTGTTGGTAGTACGTAATCACCATCCCATGGCTGACGTGGTTGTTGGGTATGTTGGTTGTGAAGGCGCCAGATTTACCCCTCTCTGCATCTACCATTGACATGAGTGATCTCTGTGCTACTCCATACAATCAACTGGAGTTAGTCTCTCCATATCTATCCCCACAATGATTTATAAGAAAAGTAACATATCATAGTAATAGTTTATGTTTGCTGTAAATAGTCTCCTTGGCTGAATAGTTTATCAGGTTGGGGATTTACATTCTTCATTCTGTATTGACACAGTGCCTAATGTCCACACAACCCAGTACTAAATGGCACTGCCTCCGGCCACGAGGCCACTTGTCACTGGCAGCTATGTCAACCCCAGTGATGCCAATATTTTCTGCTAAGCGAGCGCACATCATGGAAACTATAGATTTATTAAAGCTACGGGGCTAATGGTCACCATGCATGGCTTACACCGACAGATTGTTCCCTGCGACAAAACACAACGTCTGACAATGTGGTAAAAATAACATGTTACATAACTAGCTGCGAATATCTGTCACCATCCAGGGCTCTTATCACTAGTTACTGTAATAGTAGTTAGGCGCTAATTATCTGTGATATCGACTGAATTAAGAGGACAATTGTGTCCTAATCACTGTAATCTATCTCGTTATCTCTGTAACCTTCCACTAAGTCGCTCCCACTGTACACAATTTATAGCTGGACTGCTAGCAATATTTTGATCTTAAAAACTAAAAAAAACTCCTTCTCCTTTTTTCTTTATTTCGTTTTCTCTCAGTATCTTTTTATTTTTTCTTTCTTTCCATCTGTCTTTCTTCCTATTTATTTTTTCTTTCTTTCCATCTGTCTTTCTTCCTATTTATTTTTTCTTTTTTTCTTCTCTGTCTTTCTTGCTTTCTTTTCCTTTTGCTTTTTCTCTCCTCTTTCTCTCCCTCTTTCTTTCTTTCTTTCTTTCTTTCTTGAAAAAATGTACAGCAGCACTCCTTCACAGAAAAAAATGTGGATTTTATTCACCGAAGAAAGCAACGTTTCGGCTCAAATGACTGCTTGATAAAGGCTAGTGGATAGCCAAAATGTTACGGTCCTCAGTGATTTTTTTCTATTAAGAAGTGCTGCCGTCCATTTTTTCAACCTACAATTTGAGACCAATGGATTCATGGTAGGAGGGCTATGCACCCGCTATATTATTTTTGTGCTGTTCTATCTATCTATCTATCTATCTATCTATCTATCTATCTATCTATCTATCCCCCTCTTCTATCTATCTATCTATCTATCTATCTATAGATGAAAAAATGAAAGGCAGCACTTCCTTCAAAAAATCCATGTGGGTTTTATTTGTCCTAGGACTGCAACGTTTCGGCACCCAGCCTTTCTCAAGCAGTGACAAACAATCATAGTGCTCACATATATATAGCTCCCATGCAAGGGGCTTACAATAATTCAATTAGAAAAGTGTTATACATAAATATCATATACAGATTCAATATTCAATGTCAATAGTGATAACAAGTACATAATAAAGTGCATATCGTGCTGTGACCTATCATATATAGTATAAATATCCATATCTCTGGTAGTACATGACTTTACATCTTAATTACACCAATCAAGACAGAGATGTCACTTATCTTATGATCAGAGGACTCCACGTTGCAACTGTATACTGTATACAGAAGATGCATTACATCAATTAAGCAGAGGTACAGCAATGGGGGCCAATATGGCCCCCGCCTATGCAAATATAGTTATGCGGGTGATTGAGGAGGACCTCGTCTATGTATCCCACCACTTTGACTTTGTCGCTACGTGGTGGAGATACATAGACGATGTCTTCCTCATATGGACAGGTACAGAAGATGCATTACATCAATTCCATGGGTACCTTAACGAGATAGATGAGACAATAAAATTTACTCTAGTCTGGTCAAAATCCTCGCTCCAATTTTTGGATGTACAAATTCTTTATCAGGATGCTGAATTTGTAACTAAACTGTATGTAAAAGAAACAGACAGAAATGACCTACTGCATTTTAGTAGCCAGCACCCAGGGAACACTCTAAAATCTATCCCATTTAGCCAAATGACCAGGGTCAAAAAAATAGTAAATAGAGAGGAGGACCAGGAATTGGCACTGAATGAAATGGTAACCAAATTCTCAGCAAGGGGATACCCGAAAAAATTATTGAGGGAACAGAAGAATAAAGTGGTAAATTTGGCCAGGTCAGATATATTGGCGGAAAAAACTCCACTAAACAGTTGAGAAGGGTTCCATTTGTTTCAACGTATAGTGAGAAAAGTGGAGAAGTTGCCAATATAATACGTAAACATTGGAATATGTTGGGGAGATGTCTGCCTCATGTGAGAGAGTTTAATGAACCACCACTGTTTTCATACAGACGTAACCAATGTTTGAGGGATAAACTCATACGTTCTGACATTGGTTCTATGAAAAAGGATGGACAAAAGTATATGACAGGTACAAAGAGACTGGGATGTTATCCCTGTCTCTCATGTATCAATTGCAGATTAATGAACAAAGGTTCATATTTTGTACATCCGAAGACTGGGAAGCGTTACGAAATAAAGCATTTTTTGACTTGTTCATCAGTGTACGTTGTTTACCTCCTCGAGTGTCCTTGTGCTTTGTGGTATGTCGGTGAGACAACGTGGGATTTTAAGACACGTATTGCTCATCACCGACATACCATAAAGAAAAAAAGGAAGGATCTACCAGTCCCTAAGCACTTTTTAGATATGGGACATACAGAAAGAGATCTGAGGTTCCGCTTGATAGATACAATTCCCATGCAAAGACGGGGAGGGGACCGACAGAAATTGTTATTAAAGAGAGAAATGGAATGGATCCATAAGCTAAATACATTGAGACCAAATGGCCTAAATCTTGACTACAAAATTCATAGCCTTTTGTAATACATAACCTCTGATGTATAGGTTATTAATCCACTACTGTGTTAAATCGATAAACATTGATTGATTGAGATGTAATTTTATTCTGGAAGTGTTTTTTGAATAAAAAATATTTTCTTTTAATTTACAGATCTGGACGGAGGATTCCATGAACTGCAACTTGACTGTGAATACACTGTTTCATCTGCAAATGTTTTTGTTGTGATAGCCTAATATCCCTTCTTTGCAATATATCCCAGTCTACACAGTAATTGATTAAAAATACAATTCTTCTAAATAAGTCCATTGTATGGAATTCTGTTTTGGAAATATGGGATTAGTCACCTAAACAGAATGACACAGCATTGTGTTCATTTGTATGCAAATTAGCATACTTAACTGTATAAAGCCCACTAGGGCGGTGACTATATTTATATTCTTCCCATATATGCATAAAATGTGTATTTGGACTATGATCAATTTCCCAGATTATTATCTATTGGGAATTACCCAATGTGTACACTGATACCTTGCAGTTGAAGTGAATTGGGCATTCCTGGGGAAAAGAAGATAATGTATATTATGATATGTGTTGTACTTTTATATAGCCTGTTCCCCATATTACTATAGAATTGCAGTCAAGATGCGCTTCTGTGAGATTGGATAGAAAACGCAGGTGGTGGATCGCTATATTCATCACTGCGGAATCGCTAGCGATTCTAAGATGGCGCCCGAGACTCTCGGATGAGAGGGCGCATGCGCGGGAACGCGATAAGGAGTAGAAGCTTCATGGGCACCATTGCGCACTCGCAATGGGTGTATTGACGATCCCGGCGCGCACAGTACAATCGCGGGATTTGAGACGGGAGCTTGCGAGATGGGAGAGCGGGTTTTTTTCACAATGAGCATGCGCAGTTGAATAACAGAGACGCCGATATCATGATGGCGGAAGTCACAGTATACAGTTGCAACGTGGAGTCCTCTGATCATAAGATAAGTGACATCTGTGTCTTGATTGGTGTAATTAAGATGTAAAGTCATGTACTACCAGAGATATGGATATTTATACTATATATGATAGGTCACAGCACGATATGCACTTTATTATGTACTTGTTATCACTATTGACATTGAATATTGAATCTGTATATGATATTTATGTATAACACTTTTCTAATTGAATTATTGTAAGCCCCTTGCATGGGAGCTATATATATGTGAGCACTATGATTGTTTGTCACTGCTTGAGAAAGGCTGGGTGCCGAAACGTTGCAGTCCTAGGACAAATAAAACCCACATGGATTTTTTGAAGGAAGTGCTGCCTTTCATTTTTTCATCTATATAAAGTACCAGTGAAGTGGTAGGAGGGCTTTGCACCCGACTGTGTGTGACTGTGCTGTTTCGTTTTTCTGACTTTATCTATCTATCTATCTATCTATCTATCTATCTATCTATTTTAGACCAGACAACCCTTTTAAGGCCTACTTAAAAAATAAGCCCTAGTTACAGTCAGGGCTGCTGTAAAGTGGAGGGGGCAGCTGGGCAATTCCTCAGGGCTCTCACTCGCTTAGGCAGCTTCACCGGACAGCCCCGGATCCGATTTTCACCCCATGCAGCCCTAAGGGGCCGGATGGAGTCGGATGGCAACTCTCTGCCATCCGGTGTCCATGTATCCGGGAGAATCCGGGAGGAATCGGATTTTTCTCCCGGACACAAAATCGGAGCATGCTGCATTTTTGTGTCCGGGGAGAAAAATCTCCCCAAATCGGACCCTCCTGGATCCAGGGCATTCCAGCGCTCCCTAACATGGGAGTCTATAGGGCCGGGAACCGGACACCTGCGGCTGAAGTTCAGCGTGAGCTACGCTGAACTTCAGCACCAGGGAGCTGTCCCCTGTGAAGAGGATCAGCACCACTTCGCAGCGGACAGCTGAGCTCTGCAGCATCCGGCTGCACACCGGACCAGAGGGGTTCTGTGTCCAGATCAGGTCCGGGGCTGTCAGGTTCACTCCTGACAGCCCCGGATATGACCTGACTGCAGTGTGAAGCCAGCCTTAGTGGCCCACAGCTTTTCTATCCCAATATGTGCAGTGTGTGTATATCTGTGTGTGTATACAAGTGTATGTGCAGTGTGTGATATCACAGGTGATGTCAAGTAGATTATATTACAATGAGAAATTCGGCATTAAAAGTATACAGAGTATGAACACAATGCTATTCACGATTATTAAATCTATCACTAAATGATATACGCTGTCATTTTTATCTTAACCCCCTATTCCCTCTATTAGGGAAACATTATCATCACTGTAATCAACTCTCTAAAGAACACAAAACAGCACACAGGCCCTAACGAAAATTTAGACCCAACCCAAAGGTCTGAATTGGTTATTGGTAACTTCTGTCACTTAGCCTTTGCCCTCTGAAGTGCGGCCTCAGACCCCACTTAGTACACCTGGGAAGGAAACAATGGCTCACAAACACTATCCTCGGCTACGGCTGGATCATCCTTTAGTTCTGGTCAGGGATCTTTCTGTGGAAAGGGTCACAGTTTTCTTCTGGAATAGTCATGGTTTTCTTCTGGAACGGGTAACGATCTGCTTCTGGAATAGGACATGGTCTTCTGTCACTAGACCCGGCATCTTTTCTAATATGCTCCCTCAAGGAAACCCACACTTCACTCTTTAGTTCCTGTTTATCCTCTCTGATCAGCAGATGGTGCTGTTCTATTTTAGACACTGAAAGATGTTTAACTAAGTGCGTCTTCTGCTTCTCCTATGCCATTATATCTATATCAGGACATGGCTGTACTGCTGACAACACAATACACCTCTCCAGAAATCCTCAGACAGAGGACTCATTCTGGTGTCTGTTCTTCATGTAGTGTTCTATCCTTCCTTTTCATAGACGATACGGTACATGTACCCATTATAATTTATTAGATCAAATCTGTGTTTTTGTGTACCAAGCCAACCGTCAAAGAAGGTGGAGACAAGTCCATTTATGATCTGAGTCACCGATCAAACTTGCCCATTCAAACTAATGGCAAGAACGGGCAGCTAATGGAGCCATCGATAAAGTGCTATCCTCTTTTACTGTTAAATGGGTACGAGAGGTTTGGAATTATTTTTTTTTTTGCATGGATATTTTTCTCTCCATTAAATCACATTCAGGTCAGCTGCCAAAAAATGTTCTTACCTCTTTATATTTAGGAGACACTCCATTAGGCCTCATTACGATGTCAATACTTTTCCTATCAGTGCTTGTATCCCAAAGCCTGGAGTGGAACTACAATTAAAGGATTGACACCTGTTCTGAGTTTTGGAGACGCTCCTGAATTTGGCATGCAACTACCAATCAAAAATACTGATGTGTAAGTGAAGCCTTATGGATTGTAATTCATACTAGGGGGTTCCAAGAAAAAGAGTGAGATCTTCCAGACTCTTGAAGGAGTTTACAAATCTCCCAGGTGCCACCTAAACCCTCAAAGAAGTTTCCAGAGTCAAGCTTGTGCTAGGCCTCCTGTTCTTGATGCCAGATGATTGTTTTAGTCAGAGAAGGCTCACGTGGCCTGGAACACAGCCGAGCACGCTTCTGTATATTGCCTTGCAGTTATCATATCACGTAGTATAACACAGCCAATTAAGAGGGACTATCATAGCCAGTATAAAAGCAGAGGCATGGAGTTCAGCAGCTCACAGCTTAGTGTGGTGCCCCACATGGTCAGGCGTCATAGTGGGGTATTTACCCATAAAAGAGGTGTAATCTGCCCCAGCTGCAAGTGGATCCTAGGTTTGTGGGTGGGACCCATTCCTGCACTCCCACATTAGCATAGTGGTGGGAGGTTACCTGGGAGGGAGATATATTCACCTCTAGAGGGAACAAGAAGGTCTCTAGTGAGAGAGTCGAGTTGGAGTGTTGTATCGAGGCGGAAGCTTTTACCCGGACAGCTCTACACTGATCCAGAGGGAAGAAGAGAGAGGATCCTGAGGGTATCCTGAGAGAGGGTGCCTGACGTGCAGAGTCTGGGGCCTAGAGAGAAAGGGGGAACCCCAGTGTGGAGCGACCATACTCCAGGGGATTCCTAGTCCACCACGGGAACGCCGGACCCGAGGAAACGGCCAGAGTCCATCTCTGATAGTCGTCAACTGGCTGCTGCGGTCTGTTCACCGGCTGTGGCACCCTGCCAGACGGAGCAGTCTTCCTGCTTCCTCACCACGAGGGAGGGGAACCCCAAGTCTACCTACAAGGAGCCATTGGGTATAGACTCATCCTAGGCGGGGAAGAAAGGACACGGGTTCATTAACTAAGGTTTACCACGGGTTCCACCATACCACCTAGCATCCACTTGCAGCCACCCATAGAGCTACCTGTTTGTTTACCATCTTGCTGAACTGTGGACTCTGTATTTTGCTGCTGAACATTTACAGTAAAGTACCCGGGAGAAAGTGACTTTGCCTTTGTGTGGTTATCTTCATCAACCTGTTTGCTTGCAGGATCACTGCCCCGGAGGATCAGCTCCACCTATAGGGAGCTTTGCCATCTCAGCCGCATTACCATCGACCTCCGGAGGACTGTGGCGGCGCTGGTGACCCATCACCAGGTACTACAGGTGGCGTCACATGACAAACTCTAATCCCCTGTACATACACCCCTTATTGAAGTGTCACTCAGGCCACGGGCTCAGGCGCTGCCACCCGTGACATCCCCGTGAAG
The DNA here is from genome assembly GCA_033576535.1 of Allobates femoralis. Taxonomy (NCBI): domain Eukaryota; kingdom Metazoa; phylum Chordata; class Amphibia; order Anura; family Aromobatidae; genus Allobates; species Allobates femoralis. The sequence goes on along the minus strand of JARQOC010000004.1, from coordinate 585,861,131 downwards.
AACACCCACCGAGCTTGATACCTGAGTACCCCAGGGCCTGGGGCTCGACATTAGCAATAGAGATAGAAAGAGAAAGATAAAAAACACTGAAGAAATTGTACAGATAGTGTGTGACAGCACAGCAGGGAAGAACAGTTGCCGTCTATTTACCCATAGCCATATTGGGTGTTATAATGGACAAGGGAATATAATAGCAGAATAACAGTGAAGGGCAAAGGTAATCAGGGAACTAGACTGACCCTTAGACTGGGAGTCCCTCGCTCACCCTGTTCCCAGAATTACCTCTGAAAGTGAGGATGTCTGGGCTGCCAACCTTGCCCTTGCTCCTGATCAGCCCTAGGCAAAAAAACCCTCAGCTCCACCCTTGGACAGGGAAGAACAGCAACTCCTACAAAATAAGGAAAACTCCATGCAACAAAACTGCAGGAAGGCTTCAGCATGAACTGAACTAACATCCTCACAGCTCACAGTCTTTGCAGAAAATAAACTCTATTCGTGACATCAGCTGATGGCTCATGGGACTACTTTAAGGCTGGGGGAGTGGTAAAACCACATCAGCTGATTCACTCAGCAACAACATCTAGTACCGCAGAGCTACAGAAGTTACCGCTTAAAAGACCAAAGGAAGTTAACTCCAATTAATGACCGCAGAGCAACTCACATATACCGCATTGCAGTCTACATGTGAAATATATATGTTGAGGTCAATTATAGTTGATTCAGTCTGAGATGACCTTTAAAAAATCATATATGTCATTTCAGGTCAATTGGAGGCTTTGCAGTATTTTTGCCTCAATATTTTTTTTTGGGGGGGTAAATGAATTCCAATTTCAAGATATTCCCTCACTTGTATTTAATAGCTTCTAGGCCTTTATTTTTCTGCCTCCCTTATCTTCTCTAGAATAGGCTACTTTTTTTTTCATTTAGAAACTTTGTTTTGCCATCCACGGCTCTTTAGTCTTATAGTGGAGGTCTATAGATTTCTAGTCATTTTTGTGTGTGTCTGGGGACATTAACCATGGCGCTGTGTCAGAACAAGGTCCTGCTCAAGGCAGAACTCCAGAGATCTGGGAAAAAACCTTTGGTGCGGTTGGGTGTGCAGTAATACGTCAATGTCAGCTCTCGTTATGGAGAGACGACTCATTCAGGTAAAGTGCATTAAAAGGGCCTGAAACAATATAAAGCAGTATTATGGCTCCTGAGCAAAAACTACAGTCCAGGCAGAGCAACTTTCCATAGGGCACAAGTGCATATACCTCTTTTCAGAGCGAAATCATTGATTTCAAGGATTGTGCCCCACAGCATTTACATAGACACTCAATACACATGTTTATGTTACTTCCTTACACTGCATGTTTAGCGGTTCTGAGGTCAGATTACTCCTGCCCACAACCTTAATCAAAGAGTGCTGCCCCCTACAGAAGGCAGCCACGCACACATTGTAGCTAGTAGCGCATCATGACTAAGGCCGGCTTCACACTTGCATTTCTTTGTTCAGCGTCCTAATTCGGCCGAAACCTGATGCCACCTGTTCAGGCCTGTCTCCATAGACGTAGAATCGGGATGCAGGCACATCAGGTGGCATAAGGTTTCCGCCGGATCCCAACAAATGAGTTTTTTTACCTACTCCCCAAAAAGGCAAAGTTGCGATTTTGTGGCTCGTTAAAAAGCCTGATGACACTGGATGCAGCGAAATACAGACAATAATAGAATGGGCCAGGCCAGATCCGGTTTTCACACGAAGCATGCCCAGAGCCCCTCCCAACACTGTCCCATTAGGCATGTCCTATGTAAAGTTTCAACTTTCCAACGGATTGGGCAAAAAAAATCAATGCAACCATACGCAATGGTTGCATAAGGTTTCACAAACACATCCAGATGTGTTCAGATCACACCTGAACGTAAGTGTGAAAAGTGTCAAGACCGGCTTAAAGGGAACCTGTCAGGTAGTTTAGACTGCCTATCTTATCACTACCTGTCCCTGCAACTTCCTACTACATCTCTAATCATCCCTGTCTCAGATAAATGTCTAGTGTTATGCTTTAACACATGCTTTTAATAACTTACATATTACATGCAAGGTCTAGACATGTGGGTATTCCCTATGTGCCTCCATGACTTCCTCCTTCCCTGGTAATCACACCCCGATGTGCATAATAACCTAGGCTCCAAGCGCGCTCCCAGAATCAGAAAGCTGTGTGCTCGTTCCAGGGATGATGCCACCGGTGTTATTTCTGGTCCTGCACATTGCGCTGTTATGTTAGGTGTACCATCGTAGGCTTATGAACATGCGCACTACGCAAGATGAAGCCCCATATGATACACCTAACACAACAGCGCAATGCGCAAGACCAGAAATGACGCCGGTGGGGTCATCCCTGAAACGAGCACACAACTTTCTAACGGTGGGAGCGCGCTTGGAGCCTAAGTTAATACCACCACTGGGGGGTGTTTCTATGGAGAGAGTATGGCATGAAGCCTTATAGGAAACACTCATACGTCTAGACGCTGTAGGGAAAATGTAAGTTATTAAAAGCATTTATTAAATCATTAAACTAGACATTTATCTGAGACAGGGATAATAAGAGATGTGGTAGGAAGCTGCAGGGACAGGTAGTGATAAGATAGGCAGTCTAAACTACCTGACAGGTTCCCTTTAAGCTTGTAAGGTGTCCTTGTACTCTCAGGGTACAATGTTGAGCACTCGTGTCAAACTTTCCTACTGGATCCCTAAAAAGCAGAATTCTAACTGAACCCCTAGTCGTTCAGTTTGATTAGTTATTTAGCTGTTTGGCCTCCGGTCAGGTGGCATCTATCCTTTAAAAATGGGCACAATAGCATAGTAGTTTCTTAAACTACTTTATGTTGTCTTTCGATAAAAGATGGACACCACCATAAACTTTAAAAACATTTTATTGAACCTTGGGTGACCGTGACCCAAACAGTTCTTTCTTGGACCACTTTTGGTAAGTCCTGGAATCTGCGGTGTTATTGACTAGCCCAGGGTATAAGGACTCGGATATCTGGGCCCTCTGCTGCGGTAGGGATGTCACTGGTGGCCTGCCCAGGCCAGTGGCCCTGGTGGTCAACTAAAAAGGGGTAGTTGAAATGGGAATGAAAGTTTATCGTGACGTCACCCGCAGATTCTGGTGATGTAGCATCAGCGCTGCTTCAGACCTCCGGAAGGCGATTGTACAGCAGCCGATATGGTACAGCGCCCTGCAGGTACAGTTCACAGAAAACAGCTGTTAAGTAAGGATAGCTGGCCGAGTATTCAGAGTGGGCTGCAGAATCTCCTGGAGTTTCCCGTGGTATGCCTTCCTTGTTTCTAACCCGTGTCCTGCTGCAAATGCCTGTCCGGGAGCAGCCCACTTAGTACCAGGCCCGATTGGGGTGCTTTCTGAGTATCTCAGCTTCCCGCTCTTTTCTCTCCTGCACTGGATCACGACCCCGGTGGGTTATCCTGGTGTGACTGGTTTCCTTTCTGACAGGGTGTCGGGGCTGGTAGACGGACACACGACCTACGGCGTTACGGCTCAGGGGCTAAACTCCATGTGCCGCGTCTTCAGAACCGGCACTCCGGTGTATAGACCAGGGTTTCCTCCCTGAGTATGGACGCTCGGGGGGGTCCCATCCTTCAGTCTGGGCTGCCTGTTCTCTCTCTCCAGGCCCCCTCTCTGAAAGTCTCCTTTCTCTTTCTCGGAGGCTCCCCGTGCTTCATCTTTCTTCAGTGCCGACTAAAACCCACTGTGTGTTCTCCCTCCCCCCCTAACTTTCCCCCATAGGATACGGGCCCAAAACCATCCATTCTAGGTGGGTGTGTGGGAGTGCTAGGATGGGATCCTCCTACAAATCCTACATTCCACTGTGACAGGGATATTTACCCCAACTGTGACGCCTGACCAGTGGGGCGCCACATTATTGCCTGAAGAGCAGAACCTAAAAAAATTTTGGCTTTTATACGTTTGCAAAAAGCGGAAATTTGTAGGCAATTTTGGGGCGATTCTATGCCCTAAGATTTTGGATTTAATATTGGGAACTACGGTATGCAACTGCAGGCCCCTGGTCCTCGTCAGAGAAACGGCACCCATGGAATAGGGAATTGGCCAGGTTCACACATACCATCCGTTTTTGCCTTAAATCCGTTTTTGGGAACATTTTGGACAATTTTTTTTCAAAGACCAAAAACGCATATGCATTAACGCATGTGTGTGCATTTTTTTGAAAAAAAACACATGCGTTTTTATGCAGCAGCCCAAAAACACTGCTAGCTGTGTCTTTGGGGAGTTTTCAAAAAACGCAAACATTTTTTTTTTTAACAGACAAACGAATCCTACACTCAGAGCAGAAACATGAGTAATTCAGATACAAAAGGCACATTCCAAATGAGCCACAGATTTGCAGAAAAAACAACCATTCACTTATCTGTAATGGATTCAGCAAGGACCAGGAGAAGGCAGGAGACATGCAATCACTCCATGAACAATTCACCACTGGCAAAGAGCCGGCCAAATTAGCACACTTAAATATCCCAGTCCAAACCACCCCTCCAGTCATTATCAGATTCAGGTGATACATCTCTCACAGACAGAGCAGATGCATCACCAGTCTCAACCACACGAGGGAGCTCCAAGCCAGAAATTCCAGTCACGGAATCCACAACAGGCTCCCCCTCCAGGTCTGGTGTGGAAGGTGTTGGGTGCTGTATGTGCCAAGGTGTACATCCCTCTCTGCATCGGTGGGTCCTGTAGCAATCCCCCACAGGGTGCCACATTAATGCATGGTACATATAGGCACCATGCGTTAACGCATATGCGTTTTTGGTGAAAAAATGACTAAGTCCAAAAAATTCCAAAAAACGTCCAGGATCCCAGGGGACACTATTGGCACCCTTTGAAAACCGGATCCGGTTTTCTAAGGGCTTAAAAAAGCGCATGGGCATGTGTGACCCTGGCCTATGGCTGTCAAGCTTAGGTCCCGCTACTGTAGATGGGAGTTCACACAGACCTAGAAAGTGCTCTGCTTTGGGCTTTACATATTCCAAACTATAGCAGCCATGACATTTAAACCACCTAATATTATCAATTTAATTGGTGTTCCTCCAAAACTACAGTCAAGTCAATTATGACTTTTAGAATGGCTACCTTTATTAGGTGGCATTAGAGTATGCAATTTCCCAGAGGAGCATTGTGGCTTTAAGTCTCCTCACTGCCAGCTGGCAGAATACTCTCCACAAGGAGAATAGCTGTTCCCCCAGACCTCAGCGTCTCATACAGCCAGATCAGAATTCCCACACACTGCACTGATGAGAGGCAATCACCCCGAAACGCAGCATCTGCAGTTTGGGGTTCTGATCTGGCACAAATTCTAAATTATAATAAAAGGCTTGTTAAAGAGTCAATTATAACGTTTAGGATTGCTACCTTTATTAGGTGGCATTAGTCTATTCTCTTCCTCACTGAAGTGACAATTTTCATATCCAAAACTACTCTAGGTATGGCCCTCTTGTATTTGCCATAATTAGCATGGACCATGAACCTCTGAATGTGTCCTATTGTATTTGGTACCATTAGCATGAAGTATAGACCTCTGAAGATGTCCTCTGGTATTTGGCATAAGTAGCATGGTCAAGGGAACTCTGAAAATGCCCTATGGTATGTGGCATAAACAGCATGGACCATGGACCTCTGAAGGTGTTGTGTGGTACTTGGCTCCATTAACATGGTCAATGGACCTTAGAAGATGTCTTATAGTATTTGGCACCATTAGCATGGAACATGGGCTTCTGAACACCTCCTGTGGAATTTGGCATAAGTAGCATGGACTATGGACCTCTGAAGGAGTCCTATGTGTATTTGGGTCGATTAGCATGGACTATTGACCTCTAAAGTTAGCATTTGGCCCTGTGTGCAGGGACCATGCTCATCTGAAGGTGTCTTGTGGTATGTGGCTTATCACCATGGATCATGGACCTCTGATGGTGTCCTGTGGTTTTTGACATATTTGGCACCATTAGCATGGACAATGGACCTCTGAAAGTGTCCAATGTTGTTTGGCACCATTAGCCTGGAATAACCTCTGGGCATCTTTATGCTTGGTTAGGACTTCCAGCTCTGATGAGGCCTGGCACGGTGTGCCCTTATCTATGTAAAGGCAAAATGTCAAGATGTGTGTCTTGATATTGCACGTGCATGTTTGGAAAAGTTCCAGCCCTGCATGAAGAGGAATGGGGATACAGTCAAGGGCGCACCTACCATGAGGCGACCTGAGCTGTCTGTCTCAGGCGGTGCGCCATCTGCTGATATACAAAGGGCAGCATCCACAGGGGTCTCCGGTGGTAAGCGTGAAATTCACTGTGGGGGGATCATACAGTGTTTGTGGGGCACTGTTGTTGGCATCATAATTTTTGGGGCAATGAAAAAGGAATCTATGGGTTTCAATAGGAGGAGCATTACTTTGTAAGGGGTGAAAATTGTGAGATTTGTATGTATCTATGCGACCCAACCAAATATTCTTTTATTTGAAGGGCCCAATTATAACTTCTGCAATGGGAGCCCCATGATTTCTATGTCGGCCCCTGGTGCAGGATGCATTGCCCTTCTGATGCAGGACTGATTGACCATAACTTACACACCACGTCCAATGCCGCTCCTCGGAGCATACAGCTATCCAGCCATGTTTCTCCCAAGCGGTGGTTGGTCGGTGGTACTCGTCCCCCTTCATGCTCCCACATCCTTTGCTCAACCCAATAGGAAGGCTCCTGCTATTAGCTCCGGACAACCCCCTTGTGCAGCGCTTGTGATTGGACAAGTGCTTTTGGAGAAGGAGGTGTGGTCTGTTGGAGGAGAAGCGCCATTTTCCCGGCTTAGTTGTTGTGCAGGAGGTTGGGTTCACACCTGGATACAGTGTAGGGATAAGAGTGGTGCCACTGAGGAACAAAAGGACTAGAGAGCTGAGCAGTGAGATATATCATTTGTATATATATATTTTTTTCATGTTTTAACCTCTTGAGTACTCTTTATGGTTCAGCAAAATGTCCAGCAGCGAATATAATTTACTTCCACTGGAATATATTGGCTGATCTCTAACACACCATTGTAACGAGGTAATCAATGGCATTTACTTTACCTGTCAGTGGTTTTATGTTATGGCTGATGGGTTTATATCCTTGTTTTATTATTTAGGGGCCAAATATTCTTTAAATATAAATGCCAAGCCATATGTATACATGTACTTAGTATGCATAACCCAACATAAGTACTGATATATACCATTAGCCTGCAGAAACCAGTCGTGAAAATTAATTATTTAACTGTATTGACATGAGAAATAAAGAATCAAGGAAAAAAAAAAAGAACATGAACGAGCTAAATAATTAATACTAACAAAGTCAAATACATGACACATCACAATAGTCAATTAGTCCCGCTACAGACATTCATCATAGGTTTCTAGCCAAATCACTGACATCTCTTGGGCATTGCAAAGCCAAAGCAAAGCCATTAACACAGAAACCTGCAGTAATTTCCACAACGAATACTGCAAAGCAAAGGCTTTACAGAAATGATAAAATGTATAGTTTCAGCATAGTTCCTGCAGAGTATTAGTGCACAAACGTCTGGTACAGGCTTAGTCTAGAAACAGTGCCACCATTGGACATGGGTCATATCAGGTATTGCAGCCACATTCATTTTATTAGCTACAAGACTAGGAAAGTCTTAGCTTGGATTCTGTCTATGCATTGTCTATTAGTAGATATATCTTCCTATAAGATCTCAGCATATAAGCAGGGATTTCTATTAATCTTGGGAAGTGTCTATGATTTTTGGGAACTATGTTCTTTGTTACCTAAAAATTATTATTATCATTATTTATCGGCCTTCAGCTTGATCTTGAGCCATGGCAACTTGATGGATGAACGCTCAGCAGGAAAATCGATCTTGTATGAGCCTAAATAGGTCCACCAGGGTCTTCTCCAAGCCTAAAAAGGTACACCATTGTCTTTTCCAAGCATGGAAACGTCCACCAGGGTTTTCTCCAAGCCTAGATGGTTCCACCAGGGTCTTCTCCAAGCCCAGATGGGTCAACCAGAGTCATCTCCAAGCCTAGATGGGTCCACCAAGGTATTCCTCATGCCTAGATGGTTCCACCAGGGTCTTCTCCAAGCCTAGATGGTTCCACCAGGGTCTTCTACAAGCCTAGATAAGGTCCACCAGGACCTTCTCCAAGCCTAGATGGGTCCACCAGGGCCTTCTCCAAGCCTAGATGGGTCCACCAGGGCCTTCTCCAAGCCTAGATGGTTCCAACAGGGTCTTCTCCAAGCCTAGATAAGGTCCACCAGGGTGTTCTCCAAGCCTAGATCGGTCCACCACGGTCTTTTCCGCCGTTATCTTGATGTATCAAGCCATCGAGTTGCAGGTCTTTCTCTTGGCCTTGTTCTTTCTATTCTTTTGACCATGATGTTCTTTTCCAGCGATTGCTCTCTTCGTATGATGTGTCCAAAGTAGGCAAGTCATAGCTTGGTGATCCTTGCTTCAAGTGACCCAAAAATAAGCCAGTGTAAATGAGCTGCCAAACAGAATTTAAAAAATGCTTGTTCGTAGGGTGAAATGATTTTTAAGCAGGCTTAAAAATCATTATTCTTGGTAGTACATAATCCTTTGTAAACAATGATGGCTTATATACACAGAACGATCTACCGTATTAACGCATTGGAATAACGATCTGTCTGTCAATTAAACATGTTATTGTTCGGCGGTTGTTTTCAGCCACAATTCAAGCAATGTAAACAAGCCCTAAATGTGCTCATAGATTATAGAATCTAAGAATCATAAAAAAGTTGAGTATGAAGGGACCTCCTTGGTCATCTGGTCCAACCCCTCAGGTATGACATGATATTTAGTATTGATTTTTATATGGAAGCTCAGGTATTCATGGTGTAAACTTATCTTTGACAAACTTAAAGGGATTCTCCATTACTAGGAGAACACCTTCTGAATTGAATTGATTACCCCAAAACCACTTTAAAGAGGTTTTCTTCTACGAATGTGATCCTCTTTCTTTTGTCCTTACTATTCCTAATACTTTCCCAATATACTTCTCCTACTTTACCTTGCTCCTCTAAGCTTATCTCTAAAAGGTTCATAAATATCTTTATTGTTGTAGATTCCATCTTCCAATCTAGAGACTGGATTCAGACCACCTGAGCAGGACACGTCACTGGTGGGCGTTGAGAGGAGAGTGAAGTGTGATCTGGGCATGTGTTCCCAAAATGCTATCCCTCACAGAGAGCTCAGTTGGTCCAAATTTACTCTTCAAACTTCAGCTCAAAGCTACCTATCCTCGTAGAGATAACCTTATTGGAGCATGGTGGATAGCAGAAGTATATTGGTAAAGTATTAGTTAGGAAGAGTTAGGACAAAAGAAAGGGGGTCACATTAGTAGGGAAAAACCTCTTTATGCTTCATTCAATATCAGTTTCACACCAAGGGTGCGTGTACTTGCAGTGGGTGTAATAACTATTGCAGATAACTCAGGAATCTTATAGCGTGGAAGCAAAGACACAACTGAGACAAGGTAATAAAGTGAAATCTGTATTAGAGCACACGTGCAGCATACAGGAGCAGAGTAATAAAGCAGTACAAAGGTAGTTCAAAAACAGTGTCTCTAGATTAAAGTTCACAATGGTAGCGGCCGATAATGGAAAAGTCTATTAGGCTAGGGTCACACTTGCGTCATGACCCTAGCCTGACGGAACTGCTGCAAACTTAGAAGATTTCAGCCTCAGCGCATAGCGTTAACGGCAGGTAATGCTATGCGCTGCCAGGATATTGAGTCCTATGGCAACCCGCTGTTTACCTCAGCAACCGGCTCCACACAAATCTCCCGGAGATGCGCTTTTAGAGAACGCACAGAAAACGCGGTCTGCAATCTTTTCCTGTGCGCTATCCAATAGCGCATATCCAGGAAATTTGTGTGGAGCCGGTTGCTGAGGTAAACAGCAGGTTGCCATAGGGCTTAATAGCCTGGAAGCGCATAGTGTTACCTGCCATTAACACCATGCTCTGAGGCTGAAATCTTCTAAGTTTGCAGCACTCTCGTCAGGCTAGGGTCATGATGCAAGTGTGACCCTAGCCTAAGTAACAGTGCACACTGGCAGTGGCCAGTAACAGAATAGTCAATAAGTAACAGTTCACACTGGTAGTGGCCAATACTAAAATAGTGTATAAGAATCAGTTCACACTGGCAGTGACCAATAATGGAATAGTCTATAAGTAATGGTAAGTAATATCCAGTAATATAATATCCAGTAATATAATCCAGTTATATATCCAGTAATATAATAAGTAATATCCAGAAAGACCTGTAGGAGCACAAACTTGAGATGCCCAGAGGAGTAAGAGATCCAAGCAAAATACTCAAGCAAGGAATGGAAGATGAACTGCAGTTATATAGGCAGGAAAGCAGGAACACATGGGCAGGAACCAGGTAGCACATGCCCTTTTGGATAAAGACGAGACACAAAATTTAATCATATGAGCCGGAATCCTAACAGCGGGTATGTGACAGCCTCATAGAAATATATAACAATGTCAAGTTCAGGTCATGAGATCAGTGGGCAATCCATGTATCAAGGAGTGTGTTACTTAGACACTCGAATGATGCTTAAGACTGATGGAAGGAGCGCTCAGCCAACTAAGGAACCAATCCAAATATAAACTAAAACAAACTGACCATCGCTTCCTAACAGAATGAAATGTGAACAGTTTTATCTATCTCTATTATTTCCCTCTTCCTTCTCATATCTACAGTTATTTCTCTTCTTTATATTCACTGTATAGACTCCTAAACAGGGAGGGAGTAAAGGACTGCAGTAAGTCAAGTCTCCCCCTACAGTGCCCAATAATATAATGAATGGTGCATACAGCCGGCGAGTGAATGAAGCTAATAAATAGCACAGAGCATTCATATTTTATTACATATTGGAAACGTGAATCTACAATAAAGTGAATTTCCTAAGAGATTCTTAAGTGGATCGTTGGAGGAACAGTGGGCTTTTAGATGACAAGCATCAGTGACTAATTGGTTCAGGCCACAGTAAGTATTTTTTTTTTTATTTAGCGGCTTACACATTATATTGGATGTAATCTATATTAATATCAAGATATCTGATAAACTATGTCCAGGGCTTAACAGGAAATGAAACGTAGACATGAGATGTAAGAGAGATCAATCATATTGCTTTTAATCATTTGGCCTTACGGTAGAACAAGAGATCTATCTTTTGCTTAACCGATTCCCGCTGCAGCCATTTTATTTTTTGCGCATTTGCTCTTTCCTTGTTTTTCAAAGTCCAATTTTTTTAAAATTTTCCATTGACATAGCTATATGTATAGCTTGTTTTTTTCTGCGGGATGAATTAGAATGTTGATTGACATACCATTGTCTTCAAAATAAAGAACCCACTGCATCGAGACTGGCATTGTATTCAAATCAGGGGCATTGGAGTAGCATTAGTGGCATAGCTAGAGGTCCAACCATTGGGATCCACCCGGTGTTCTTGAGACAAAGTCTCTGAAAACACGAAACAGGCTCATCTTTAATGGAGTGGAGGTGCGCATTCTTGGTTTTCACTCCACTAGAGATGAGCAGACCCAAACTTTAAAGTTTGGTGTTTGTGCCCAACACAGACAGTAGTTGAGTTGGGAGTTTGGGTTCCTTACATACACTACCGTTCAAAAGTTTGGGGTCATTTAGAAATGTCCTTGTTTTTTAAAGAAAAGCACATTTTTTTTCAATGAAGCTAACATTAAAGATTATCTGTCACCCCCCTGGTACTATGCTAACTGAATGCAGCACTGAATGCAGTGTGTCTGCTGCATTCAGGGAATGGGTCCCCCATGTCTCTAGCCCCCCTGTAAGTTGTAAAAAAGACTTTATAAAGTTTATGGATGAGTCCAGAGGGACTTACTCAGTAATGAGTCATCGCTGTTGTATGGTGTCCTCCCTGCCTCCAGCCCTCTCTTGTTCAGCCTCCTGTGTGTGTCATCGCTGTTGTATGGTATCCTCCCCGCCTCCAGGCCTCTCTGGTCCACCTCCAGCCCTCTCTTGTTCAGCCTCCTTTATGTGTCTCCTCTCCACAGAACGAGCAATTGGTGGGAGCGGTCCCAGCAGCTGAGATGCCTGCTGCCGGTGACATCAGTGACGGAGCCCGCCCTGCTGTAATACATAATCTGGAGCAGGGCGAACTCCAGCGCTGATGTCACCGGCAGGAGGCCTTTCAGCTGCTGGGACTGCTCCCGCCATTGCTCACTCTGTGGAGGGGAGACACATAAAGGAGGCTGAACTAGAGAGGGTTGGAGGTGGACCAGAGAGGGCTGGAGGTCGGGCGGACACCAGCAGCAGCAATGACACATACAGGAGGCTGAACAAGAGAGGGCTAGAGGCAGGACGGACACCATACAACAGCGATGACACATACAGGAGGCTGAACAAGAGAGGGCTGGAGGTGGAGCAGAGCGGTCTGGAGGCAGGGAGGACACCATAAAACAGCGATGACACATACAGGAGGCTGAACAAGAGAGGGCTGGAGGCGGGGAGGACACCATACAACAGCGATGACTCATTACTGAGTAAGTCTCTCTGGACTCCTTATCCATAAACTTTATAAAGTCTTTTTTACAACTTACAGGGGGGCTAGAGACATGGGGAACCCCTTCCCTGAATGCAGCTGACATGCTGCATTCAGTACTGAATTCAGTTAGCATAGCACCAGGGGGGTGACAGGTCCTCTTTAAATGAATCAAATACACTCTATACATTATTAATGTGGAAATTGACTATTCTAGCTGCAAACGTCTGGTTTTTTAATGCAATATCTACAGTGCACAGGTGTATAGAGGCCCATTTCCAACAACCACCAGTCCAGTGTTTTAATGGTACATTGTGTTTGCTAACTGAGTAAGAATGCTAATGGATGTTTTGAAAACCCTAGAAAACCCTTGCACAAGTAAGTTAGGCTGGTTTCACACTGGCGTTTGCAAGCTCTGCGGAAGATGCGCATGTGCAAATGCATGTAAAAACGCATGCATACACATGCAAACGCAGCATTTTTCTTACGCATAGTCATCCGCAAACATTCAAAAAAACACTGCGTATGCATGCATTTGTTTGCGTTTTTTGCATGCGAATGTGTTTTTTCCACGCATTTCTTCAATAATTCTTCTGCGGCATACGCACTATTCTGGTAAGTTTTTGACAGATCCCGCCCATAGGGAGTGGCATCCAGCAGTTTACCATGAGATGGCCAGAAACCCTCTTTATACAGCTTGTTTGGTGGGCTGGGATATGGGCGGGTAATGGGAGGTACTGCTAATCTCTTTCTGGGCATGCGCATTGTCTTATACGCATGCGTACCAAACGCAGGCATCCGCAAGTCCTTGCGTTCAATTGCGTACTCATAGAGAATAATGCATAGTTTATGCGTATTCGTACGCATGCGGACGGCTGCTGCTTTTTTGAGTACCCAAAAAAGGCAACATTTTGCTTCTCCAGGCCACAGAATTTCAATGCGCCGGTACGCATACCCAGCCATACGCATGCCAAAAAATGTCTCTGCGCACAAATGCGCCCTTCATGTTAAAGATATGTGCACATTACGCTTGCGTTTTGAGAAGTTTTATCCGCAGCATCCGCAGCGCTTGCAAACGCTAGTGTGAAATCACCCTTAGCACAGCTGAAAACGGTTTGGCTGATTAGAGAAGCTGTAAAATTGACCTTCCTTTGAGAAGGAGGTTGAGAATCTGGAGCATTACATTTGTTTGTTCTGTGAAACTCTCAAAATGGCCAGAAAAAGAGAACTTTCATGTGAAACTTGACAGTCTATTCTTATTCTTAGAAACGAAGGCTATTCCACACGAGAAGTTGCTAAGAAACTGAAGATTTCCTACAACGGTGTGTACTACTCCCTTCAGAGGAGAGCACAAACTGGCTCTAACCAGAGTAGAAAGAAGTGGGAGGCTCCGCTGCACAACTGAGCAACAAGACAAGTACATTTGAGAAATCGTTTAAGAAATCAACGCCTCACAGCCCCTCAACTGGCATCTTCATTAAATAGTACCCGCTAAAGGTCTGCAATGCTGTAATTGCTGCAAAGGGACTATTCTTTGACGAAAGCAAAGTTTGAAGTAGAAAATGATTATTTCAAATAAAAATCATTATTTCTAACCTTGTCAATGTCTGGACTGTATTTCCTATTCAGTGAATGCAAACCATTTGAGTGGGCATCGTAGTGCTCGGCCCAGTGTGATTCGCTTGCAGTGTTTGAACGGCTCACACTTTTGGTAAAATCAGCGTTATCAGATGTACCCCCCTCTCTGGAAGTGCTTTGTTTATGGCTGACTGTATGAGAGCTGGTGGAGAGCTGAACTGCCCAATCAGTGACTTCCAATGAGGTTGGGTCAAGTTTGGTTCCAGAACAGAACTAAAGTCCAGCTGAACCCACAGAACCTGAACTTCCACGGGTCTGCTAATCTCAACTCTCCTCTAATATTCCATAAGACTCCTGATTAGGGATGAGCAAACCCAAACCCGTAAATTTCGGGGCCTGAAACAGACACCTAGTGTCTGCTGTTCAAACTCAAAACAAAAGTCAATGATCGAGTGTGGAGTTCGAATGCTGTACATATGCTGAATAAAGTTTGTTGAAAGTATACAACTCAGCCAATCAACAAGCTTTTTGGCTGTGGGCACTCCCTCAGTCATCACAACCATGCCAGGTGCTGGAATGGCTGTGATTGGTCCGCATCCGTCATTGGGTCTATATAGGACCCAGTGCATGATGCTCCATCACACTGTCCTCTGGAAGCTGTTGGCAAAAGCAGTTATTCAGTACCCCCTTAAATATTGTACACTTGTACCCTTTGGTATCTTTCATGGGCACTAAAGGGTGCTTTTAGCCTTGTTTAACGAGAAGAGGACTAATTCGTGCGTGCCGCTTGACCACAAATGACCTATGAGCCTCGTTCTCTGAATGAAGTTCCATAGGGTGGAGTAACTCCTGGTCAGCAGCAGGCATGGAATTTCTTACATTTGTTTGCAATTTTCCTGCTCAAATACTCATTTTGCTTCCTTTTGCAGCCCCTTGGCCCTTACTACAACCATTTTACAACACAAACGTTTGAGTCCCCATTGACTTTTATGGGAATCTTGGTCAAGTTCATGTCAAGTTCAGGTACCAAACCAACCAAATTTTTAACTAAAGTCTGTCGCCCTTGCACCTCTTTTGTTGCTGTGGTGGTAGCTGGGGCCCGTATGGGTGCGTTTGTGTCCGGCGCAGTGTAGCGGGGGTTGAATCCACAACCCCTACTGAAATGGGGGCTAATGTAAGAGGCTGGGCATACACTGTGCAGGCCTGTGTGAACTGCGCCCTATATGGAGCCCATTGTGTGTGCAGGACAACCAGTGGTCACTCCCTCTGTGTGAAAGGAGGTTGCTAGTGATTAGGGCTGGTGTCTTGCATTCATAATGCCTTCAGTTATAACCTGGGCAGAGCTGCACACAGCACTGAGTGTAATGGTCGTCTGACCAGAATCTGCTGTGGTAAGAGAATTTCTTGTCGAACCCAGCAAACCTGAACATCCACGAGTCCACTCATCCCTACTCCTGATTATAACCAAGTGCTATATACAGCCGTCCGATGAACAATGAATGTAGCAGAAGCCAAGAGTGAACACCTCCTCTCCATTTAGGATAGGGCTGTAGAGCCCCTTTCCCATGGTTCTAAAGCCCTGTTATCAGGATCGTTGGGACTCCCAATCTGCGATCAGCAAGGTATACTCTATCTATAGGAGAGGAATAACTTGTTTTTATTAGATTTAAACTTTAATTGACTTGGGGTTCAGTCCGTTTCATACTTTCACAATCCAAGACCTATGGTTGGTCCAGACATCACGGTCCATACTCAAACCATGAAAGTCAGTTGCGTGAAACTGGTTTTATACCATGATGCTCACATGTTCCTTTCATTTTTTTACAGCGTATATTGTTGTAGTCTCTAAGTGACCGTCAGCCTTTGCAATTCGTAAACCCCCGGACCAAAACCCAATTGCCCAAATGGTCACTCCGACACCTATTTTGGATTAGATTACCTTCATTTCTTTCTATTTTGCACCAAATCATACCACCAAATGATTCTGTCGTAGTTGAAATTTGTGACAAGCCTTCAATAACCCTGGGAAATCATTGAGCCTTTCCTCCATTTCATCAGCAGATTTGTGCAGGAAGGATCTGGTTTCAGACAGGTGTTTAGCCCCAGTTTTATAAAATCCCTTTTCATATTAAATCTTTTTGCCACCTGTTTCTGTGACTATTACTTCAGATGGAAAATAAAATTTGGCTTCAGACCAAAAGTCAAAATATACCCCAGCGGGCTTCCCCCTCCTGCCAAAGACATAAAATTATAGAGGGGGCTTATGACATAAGTACTGTGGATGTGAGTTAATACAGCTGGAATATGTGCAGGTAGATAGGAGTGACTGGTTAATAGTGAAACATTTGTGAAGGGGATGGTGCACAAATATTCATCAGGCACCATATACGTATTCATAGCATTCGCCTTGCACCGTCAACCTTTTTTTCAGCTGTTATATAATTTCTGGCAATACTGGGTTACAACCAATTTGGCTGCTATTACTGCTCCAAGAGGAATCAATGTCTGTGCTGAAACTATAATGCTAAACCTTAGGGATGGTGGCATTTGGAAAACCCTTTCAAGTCCCAGTCCCATCTGGTAAAGTTGGAGGACAATCTTGAATGTTAGAGATCATAAGACACACTTGCCAACTCTTAACGGAATGTTTGGAAGTCTTTCGGAATACTCAGCAAATCTCAAACCTGCCTGAATCCTCCTGGAAACCAGTTATTCCTGGAGGGTTTCTCCTTTAGGAAACACAGGTGTGGAGAAGAAGGAATGGTGGGGAAGAAGCATGGAGGGTTGTGGTTTCAAAAAAGATCTTAATAAACCCCATCTGGAGGCTTAAAAATGTATACGGCTGGCTTCACACCACGGTAAGATCCGGTCTGGGGCTGTCCGGTGTAAACCAGACAGCCCCGGACTGGTTTTTGGCCCCATAGTAGCCTATGGGGCCATATGAAGCCGGATGGCAGCTCTCTACCATCCGGTTTAATCTCTGCTGTGGAATCCGGGAGAATTCGGTTTATTCTCTCCGGACACAAAAATGTTGCTTGCATCATTTTTGTGTCTGGGGAGAAAAATCTCACCAATTTGCCAGATCCCGGATTTGCCCGGATTCTCCCGGATCCTCCCGGATCTGGGGCAATCCGGCACTCCCTAACATGGTAGCCTATGGTACCGGATTGCCCCGGTCCAGGAGGATCCGGAAACCGGATACCGGCGGCTGCACGCCACTGTTGTTTCAGGACCGCGGCTAGCTCCATGCTAGCCGTGGTCTTGAAAAACCAGAAGCTGCGGCTGCAATTACAGCCATCCGGCTGCACACAGGACCGGAGGGCACATTTGGCCCTCCGGTTCTGTGTGCTGATCCGGTCCGGGGCTGTCAGGTTCATGCCTGACAGCCCCGGACCGGACTGCACCGTGGTGTGAAGCCAGCCTTAAATATGCCACAGGAGTTGATAATCTACTTGTCAACGGCAACATGTGCAATCAGGGAAGGCCATTTTCAACAAGAACTTTACGCCACACGTTTTACATGCCCCCTCCAGAAAAGTGCTGATGTCTAATGAACCTTTTTAGAGTATTTAGGTTGTTTTGGTGGGTAGAGATGGAAGAACTTTCCCCGAACATGTTTGCCAATTTCAAATTCGGCACGAACATTGCAAATTCGGTTTGTGATCAGAAACCCGAGCAATTTACCAAAAAACTTTCTCTGATTGTTTGGGGCCAAAACACTCACCGAAAGACCTGTTGACTGGGAACACCTAACCTTATGGTTAGGAGTGTTCCCAGCTATCGGGTCTACTAGCTTGTGTCAAGCTGTAAAATGTTTTTGAGCATTAAATTAATTTTTGAAAGCTTCTTGGAGTGTTTTGTCCCAATTGTCCACAATATAGTATAATACACCCCATAGTCATGGTATAATGTTCCCCATAGTTCTCTATATAGTATAATGCACCCCATAGTCCTTCATATAGTATAATGCAGCCCTCATAGTACTCCATATATGATAATGCACCCCATAGTTCTCTATATAGTATAATTCTTCCCATAGTCCTCCATATAGTATAATGCACCCCATAGTCCTCCGTATAGTATAATGCACCCCATAGTCCTCCATATATTATAATGCACCTCCATAGCCCTCCATATAGTATAATTCTTCCCATAGTCCTCCATATAGTACAATGCACCCCATAGTCCTCCATATATTATAATGCACCTCCATAGCCCTCCATATAGTATAATTCTTCCCATAGTCCTCCATATAGTATAATGCACCCCATAGTTCTCTGTATAGTATAATGCACCTCCATAGCCCTCCATAAAGTATAATTCTTCCCATAGTCCTCCATATAGTATAATACACCCCATAGTCCTCCATATAGTATAACGCTCCCCATAATCCTCCATATAGTGTAAAGCACCCCATAGTCCTCCATATAGTATAATATACACCCCATAGTCCTCCAAATAGTATACTGCACTCCATAGTCCTCCATATGGTGTAATTCTCCCCATAATCCTCAACATAGTATAATGCACCTCATAGTGCTCCATATAACATTATGGCCACCAATGTTGTCACTAATTAAAAAAATAAAATAAAAAAACACTCACCTATCCCGTTGCTCTGCTGCTGCGGGCTCTGTGACAAGCGTTCTCCAGCTCTGCACATCTTGTAGCTGTAGTGGCGTTATCGCGCATGCTGCTCTGAGACATCATTTCTAAGATGCAGTGGGAGAACGATTGAGGATAGAGCAGAGTGCTCCCTCCTTGATCATTGTTTTCAATTGTATTGGCCTCTAGGATGCCGATACAATTAAACGTGTGATGAGAGGGGGCGACTGCTGGCACTGGCACCTGTCCAGCCGAACACTCGGACTCCATCGCGGCCACATACAATGTTCCGCCACTTTATTTAATTAGAACACTCTTTAACAACCAGTTGGAGTTTGCATATAATTCTCTCTGAATCCTAATAACGGTGAATAGAAATAATTATCTCATAAATTAGGGCATGTTTATTTACAGATTTTTTTCACGTTTTTTGCATTAAACAAGCGCTCTGACTTCTCACCTTGTGCTGAACAGTCACACCCGTGCTGATTTGACATTGACTGTCATTTTATGCCTGCGCTAATTGTCACATTCTAGAACCATGTGATTAATGCTGAAACCTACAGCAGAGCAATGACATAAGGTCTCTTTTTTGGCTGCGTTCACACACCTTTATTAAGGTACCGTCACACGTGGCAATTTTTCTAGCAATTTCACAGGCAATTTGCTGGTTGCAGTGAAATCATGGACACATTGTTCCATGTTGTACACAGCCACAAAATGTAACAATGTCTCCATGATTTCACTGCAACCAGCAAATTGCCAGTGAAATTGCTAGCAAAATTGCCGCGTGTGACGGTATCTTAAGTGTTACCAGACAAGAGAAACATGTATAATTCCAGTTACATTTAGTTTTTCTCATCTGTTTTTATTTTCACTGATGCAGTGATTCAGGCTGATTCTTAGCAATGGATCAGTTGAAAATGGATGCATCTTAAGCCCCCGTCACACGGGGCGACAACGCCGCCCATTACAGAGGCGACGTGGGGGTGTGGCCTATCGGCAGCGTCATTGCCCCTATGTCGCTTCATGTAAAGGGGCGATGTTGGTGGTGCCGGGCGGTCGCCTGGTTTCAGAGCAGTGCTCTGAGACCAGGCGACCATCATGGGGCGATGTGCACACATCGCCCCATGTAACCAGGCGCCGGCGAGCTGACAGGCAATGGGAGCCATAGGCTCCCATTGTCCTGCATCGCTGCTGGGGTTTTCAGATACTGTTTTCTGTCTGCTCGCCGGCGCGGGGCTGGAGGTGTCACCCTGTGTAAACGGGGATGGCGACGCTGGTGGGGCGCCAAAAAATGTGCGCGCACCCGCCAGTCGCCGCCGACATCCACAGTCCCGTCGCCTGGTGTGACGGGGGCTTTAGATGTATCTCTCAAGTACAAAGTACTATATTTATTGTTCCATTTGTTTTATACAGATCCCTATAGACTTTACAATTATTTAATAAATGATCATACGGCCAACACAACCATACACATTTTAGTAAATATTTCCAGATACAGCCATTTTACTGGGCCATTCACAGGTTCATCTCAATGAATTAGAATATCATCAAAAAGTTAATTCATTTCAGAATTCAATACATAAAGTGAAACGCAATTTATATAGAGTCATTTATTAATGCTATTAATTCCGTAGCACATTACATACATTGGCAACACTGTCCCTATTAGGGCTCACAATGTAAATAATCCTATCAGTATGTCTTTTGACATTACGGTGATCTATTTCAAGTGTCTATTTCTGTTAATGTTGATGATTATGACTTACAGCCAATGAACGCCCCAAAGGTCATTATCTTAGAAAATTAAAGTAGGGAGGATGAAGGGTTAAAAACCGTGCTGCCGTATCCCACGAGACATCAAAGGGTGAATATAATATTGATTTATTCCATGGGTAGAAAAGAAAAAATGATGGACACTCACCCTGGTTGTTGTTCACGCGCAATTTCTGTATTCCATGCAATGGAGTGGTTACATGCAGTTAGGGAGGGAGGGTGGTGCGGGGAGGACGGCGGGCGCACAGTTTTCGCCTTACTCAGGCTTCTACGGGTTCTTGCAGCTGTAATTGCAGCAAAAGGTGGCGCTACAAAGTATTAACTCAAGGGGGATGGATAATATTGCACGCCCTCCACTTTACAGTTTTTTATTTGTTAAAAAAGTTTAAAATATCCAATAAATTTCATTCCACTTCACGATTGTGTCCCACTTGTTGTTGATTCTTCACAAAAAAATTTAGAATTTTTATCTTTAGTTTGAAGCCTGAAATGTGGCAACAGGTCGAAAAGTTCAAGGGGGCCAAATACTTTCACAAGGCACTGTATCTGGCAGCTTGTAGGACAGGCCCCAAGGTATTTAAAGGGCGCGGTTCCCTCTCATAGGCTGGAGCTCACAGCCTGATGACCTCATCCGGACCGCCACTACAACCAGGCCAGATGGAGATGCGCGACTGGTACTAACCATCCCACTTCTGATAGAAGGGACCTCTTTCCTGTCACCAGCATCACCCACAAGAGGAGCATGGCGATGCCCAGCGACAGAGGCAGGCAGCAAAGGAGCAGGTCCGATTAGGACATGGCCCCCATATCACCAGCACGGCTAGCCGAAAGAATCCGGCACCACCTAGTGGCTGGGGCGGGAATAACAGTAACCGAGTCCGATGGCGAAGAGACAAGTACATGCATACAGTGCTGGCCAAAAGTATTGACACCCCTGCAATTCTGTCAGATAATACTCAGTTTCTTCCTGAAAATGATTGCAATCACAAATTCTTTGGTATTATTATCTTCATTTAATTTGTCTTCAATGAAAAAAACACAAAAAGAATTGTCCTAAAGCCAAATTGGATATAATTCCACACCAAACATAAAAAAGGGGGTGGACAAAAGTATTGGCACCCTTAGAAAAATCATGTAATGCTTCTCTAATTTGTGTAACTAACAGCACCTGTAACTTACCTGTGGCACCTAACAGGTGTTGGCAATAACTAAATCACACTTGCAGCCAGTTGACATGGATTAAAGTTGACTCAACCTCTGTCCTGTGTCCTTGTGTGTACCACATTGAGCATGGAGAAAAGAAAGAAGACCAAAGAACTGTCTGAGGACTTGAGAAACCAAATTGTGAGGAAGCATGAGCAATCTCAAGGCTACAAGTCATCTCCAAAGACCTGAATGTTCCTGTGTCTACCGTGCGCAGTGTCATCAAGAAGTTTAAAGCCCATGGCACTGTGGCTAACCTCCCTAGATGTGGACGGAAAAGAAACATTGACGAGATATTTCAACGCAAGATTGTGCGGATGGTGGATTAAGAACCTCGACTAACATCCAAACAAGTTCAAGCTGCCCTGCAGTCCGAGGCTACAACAGTGTCAACCTGTACTATCCGTCGGCATCTGAATGAAAAGGGACTGTATGTAGGAGACCCAGGAAGACCCCACTTCTTACCCCGAGACATAAAAAAGCCAGGCTGGAGTTTGCCAAAACTTACCTGAGAAAGCCTGAAACGTTTTGGAAGAATGTTCTCTCTTTTGGGCAAAGACATCACATAGAATTTACAGGAGAAAAAAAAGAGACATTCAAAGAAAAGAACACGGTCCTTACAGTCAAACATGGCGGAGGTTCCCTGATGTTTTGGGGTTGCTTTGCTGCCTCTGGCACTGGACTGCTTGACCGTGTGCATGGCATTATGAAGTCTGAAGACTACCCAACAAATTTTGCAGCATAATGTAGGGTCCGTGTGAGAAAGCTGGGTCTCCCTCAGAGGTCATGGGTCTTCCAGCAGGACAATGACCCAAAACACACTTCAAAAAGCACTAGAAAATGGTTTGAGAGAAAGCACTGGAGACTTCTAAGGTGGCCAGCAATGAGTCCAGACCTGATCCCATAGAACACCTGTGGAGAGATCTAAAAATGGCAGTTTGGAGAAGGCACCTTTCAAATATCAGGGACCTGGAGCAGTTTGCCAAAAAGAATGGTCTAAAATTCCAGCAGAGCATTGTAAGAAACTCATTGATGGTTACCAGAAGCGGTTGATGGCAGTTATTTTGGCTAAAGGTTGTGCAACCAAGTATTAGGCTGAGGGTGCCAATACTTTTGTCTGCCCCATTTTTGGAGTTTTGTGTGAAATGATCAATGTTTTGCTTTTTGCTTCATTCTCTTTTGTGTTTTTTCATTGAAGACAAATTAAATGAAGATAATAATACCAAAGAATTTGTGATTGCAATCATTTTCAGGAAGAAACTGAGTATTATCTGACAGAATTGCAGGGGTGTCAATACTTTTGGCCAACACTGTATGTCTGGGGTTTAAACAGATACAAAGATCCAAAAGGGTGTGCTTTCCACTTTAAAAAAAAAGCCCGCGTAGCAGTTTAACGATAACATAGACAGTCATAAATGACCTCAAATGTGTATAAAATTTGTTACTATACATAGATGCTAATCATCATGACACATGGAATACAAAAAAGCCCATTAACAATGTTTATAAAAAGCCACGTTTATCTATTAAAAAGACAAAAACTTTTTTTATTAATATTATAATGTTCCAGGATTGAACCCAGGAGAAAGACCTGCAGAGACCATAGATAACCCGTGAGAGCTACTTAGTGAAGAGAATCCCATCAAAAACCATTTGTGTTACAAAAAAGAAGAATGGAAGAACTTCATTGTGTATGTATGAACTCGAGGTAGAAACCCCAGTCTCTCTTATTTTATACACAATGGTTTATGATGGGCTTCTCCTTCCTTCTCCCCGCCTTCGGATGGTTAATTAAGTAACAGGAAGGCTTCCACTCGCTTCCTGTTAATTGTTCCTGCATCCCAAGGCGGGGAGAAGGAAGCCGGCGGTGATTGGTCAGGGGCTTCACGTTCATAACAATGGGACCCTAGAATGGGGAATGAGAAGGTGTTAGTCAAGTAGTGGACAACCCCTTTAAAGGATTTGTCTTCGAATTTTACATTGATGACCTGTTCTTAGGATAGGTCGTCAGTGTCTGATTGGTTGGGGGGCAACACCCGACATGCCTGCCAGTCAGTTTTACTGGTGCTGGCTGGAACAACTCAGTTTTGGAGCAGAATAGTCGCCCGTTCCACAACTGGATTGAACCAAATAGAGAGCGGATATGTAGTACGCAGCCATGGCCTCTCTACAGTTGATGGAGCTCTGCAGCTTCACAACTGAGTCATTCTGACCGGCACCAGGATCAGTGGATGTGCGGGGTGTCGCACCCCCACCAATCAAACTTTTATGACTTATGCTAAGCATAGGTGATCAATGTCAATGTCTTGAATACCCCATTCATTTCTTCTTACTAAAAATCCTCTATGTTTCCAAGAATGATGGAATTTTTATTGTGTACTACTTTTTGCCTAGGTTGCCGGCAGCTTCTGCAGGTCTTTTGTGCATCTGAACATGGACATCCAGCTGAAATGCATTGCTGTGCCGAGACCCTTTGGATCCCTGCACTGTATTATACACCGCCAGACAAACAGAGGCAGGCAGCTAATGTCAGCATGGCCGTGACTTGCAGTGCAAGGCATTGTGCGTCGCCATAGCAAGTACGCCAATGTCGGCTGCAGAGGAGGACATTGTGCAAAATGTAAGCTGGGGAAGGTGAGTAAAACATTTTTAATGCATTAGAGACAGATCAGTGACTATATATACCAGGATGGGCTCAGGATAAGGATATATATATCAAGATGGAGATCATACAGTATATACCAGGATGGGAATCATATATACCAGGATGGAGGACATATATACCAGGATAGGGATCATATATACCAGAATGTGGACATATATACTAGGATGGCGACATATATATACCAGGATGGGGATCATATATGCCAGGATGTGGGACCATATATACCAGGATTTGTACATATATACCAGAATGGCTACAATATATACCAGGTTGGCCCCCGGATGGGGCATACTGTTCATACCCGGATAATAATAATAATAATAACAATAGTTATTAACTTATATAGTATTGGCCCATGATGGGGACATATACACCAGTAAGGACCCAGAAATGGGGATATAAGTACATGATGGGGCATTACTACATAACGAAGCAAGGGAGGGGGCAACATATATGTCTTTATAAGATTTAGAATGCTACAAGGTCCATTCATCTGGCCAACATGCAGCGCGGACGGGGAAGGGGGCAGCAGGTTCAGGTCCACATTTCTAATAGTTACGCCACTGGCTACAAAAATCATGTCATTAACATATTTTGTGAAAATAAAGATAAAGTGGAGACCTCCTTTAACAGATGAGTTAGAGATATAATATATATATATATATATATATATATATATATATATGTATATTGTTACATTAATAGGAAATCTGGTACAACACCCCCTTAAATAGAAGTATCCCTCCTGATGCATAGATATTGTTCTCTAGACCTGTATGTATGGTTATGTCCTTCAGATAAGTGTGGGAGATTAATAATTATATCCAATATGAATAATATCCAATAACAGGCAATTCCAAGTATAGATGCTCAAGGATACAATGTGCAAAATACATACAATGAACTTTCTCTGCAATTTAATTGCATTTTAAGCTTCAATCTCAAAGAAAGCACTAAGGACAGTGACCCGACCCATGTATACATTGTGACACCAGCTTAGTATTGTATCATGTGTACACACTAATACAATACAGAAATATCTTGGTTATAATAATGCTTAACACACTGCTAACTTGCATAGTTCCTTTAGAATTAAAATAGTTTTGCATGCAATACCAACTCTCACCATGTGGAGTGCTGTTCAGCAGAACTATGTTTGCCAGTATCAGTGTACAAAGCATATTTTTATTACTGCCACCTACTGGTAAAAAAAAAAATTTGCTGCCTAATCTTTTCCTTTGACTATTGGTGCTTTTAGCATTATGATGTTGAGTTACAGTTATTATGTTATGTTTCTTTTCCGTTTGTTGTACATTTTGAAAAAAGATGTCCCAGACACAATTATTTTCTGTATCACACCTGCATCGTATTTCCGTGTTCTGTGCTGTCACAGGACCAACAGCGCCCACCGGCTTCAAATAGCTAGATTTGGGTTTGTAGAACTTTCCCAACATCCAAGATATTTGCCAACTCTTTCACAAATAGAGTAGGCCTCTATTATCTCCAGGTGACTAATGGATCGACCAAGAGAGTCATGAAGTAGAAGAAATATTTTCCTCTTCTCCTCTGCTGTCATGCACAGACAAGAGAACACTCAACACATGGCGCAACACTGAGTTTACAGCATGAATGTAAAGGGTAGGAAGGCCCTAATGGTAGGAAGCGGGGATAGATGTCAGCTCCTGACACTCCCTAATATCCCTATGTGGGTCCTTCCACCCCATCGTCGTCATGAACCTGCTTCTGAGCTGTCACCTTCTCTCACCTTAGCTAGGGTAAAGACTAGTGAGTGCACTAGATTTCACCACCGTAATAATGAAACAACAGGGCAAGGAAGACAGACTGGGGAAAATAGACAAAAAAAAGATAAAATTCCAACTCCAAGATTGAAGCCAAAAACCAGGACTGCAAACAACAGGACTCCCACAGCTTAAAAAGGCTTCCTCACTGCACGGTGGTCAGCATAGAAGCATTCTATAACCAGCCACATGTGATGGAACATGTGACTATTTAAGGTGGAGAGGAGGGGTCACAAAGTGGCTACACCTGAGAAGAAGTAACAAGGAACTACTATCAAGGAAAGAGTCATTCACCCTTGTTGTGCCAAAAAAAAAGCAACTATGTTCAAATCAAGAGTCTTACAAGGCAATGTGAGACTTAAATCTCACACCTGTCACACATCTCCCAAGAAGGGGAGACACGCGTCTCACACCTGCGTCTTATTTCTGCTGTTCTGTTTTGTCACAGAACCAACAGCGCTCACCGACTACAAATGGCTATAGTTGGGTTTGCAGGATTTTGACCCAAAAAATTTCCCAAATTCAGATAATGGAGCATCCTGGTATAACACACATGATAGGGTTCTCCAACATCCAAGATGTTTGCCAAATTTGTTACAAGTATGGTCGCCTCTGCTATCCCCAGGTGACTCCTCGATCAACGGGGAAAGTGGTCAAGTATGAAATAGAAGAAATATTTTCCTCTTCTCTACTGCTGTCATGCAGGGACAAGGGAACACTCAACACACATGCGACTTTATGATTTTGTGAACAAATTTGATGTTTCGGATAAACATTATAACCTTGATCACAATAGGTCTCTAGACAGAAAAAAAACATTATACACACATATACACTGTGTGCAGAATTATTAGGCAAATGAGTATTTTGATCACATGATACTTTTTATACATGTTGTCCTACTCCAAGCTGTATAGGCTGAGAGCCAACTATAAATTAACTAAATCAGGGGATGTGCATCTCTGTAATGAGGAGGGGTGTGGTCTAATGACATCAACACCTTATATAAGGTGTGCTTAATTATTAGGCAAATGCGTTTCCTTATGCATAATGGGTCAGAAGAGAGATTTGACGGCCTCTGAAAAGTATAAAATTGTGAGATGTCTTGCAGAGGGATGCTGCAGTCTGGAAATTGTCAAACTTTTGAAGCGTGATCACCGAACAATCAAGTGTTTCATGGCAAATAGCCAACAAGGTCACAAGAAACGTGTTGGGCAAAAAAGGCGCAAAATAACTGCCCATGAAGTGTGAAGCTGCCAAGATGCCATTTGCCACCAGTTTTGCAATATTTCAGAGCTGTAACGTTACTGGAGTATCAAAAAGCACAAGGTGTGCCATACTCAGGGACATGGCCAAGGTAAGGAAAGCTGAAAAACAACCACCTCTGAACAAGAAACATAAGATAAAATGGCAAGACTGGGCCAAGAAATATCTTAAGACTGATTTTTCAAAGGTTTTATGGACTGATGAAATGAGAGGGACTCTTGATGGGCCACATGGATGGGCCAGAGGCTGGATCAGTAAAGGGCAGAGAGCTCCACTCCGACTCAGACGCCAGCAAGGTGGAGGTGGGGTACTGGTATGGGCTGGTATCATCAAAGATGAACTTGTGGGACCTTTTCAGGTTGAGGATGGAGTGAAGCTAAACTCCCGGACCTACTGCCAGTTTCTGGAAGACAACTTGTTCAATCAGTGGTACAGGAAGAAGTCGGGATCGTTCAAGAAAAACATGATTTTCATGCAAGACAATGCTCCATCACATGCATCCAACTACTCCACAGTGTGGCTGGCCAGTAAAGGTCTAAAAGAAGAAAAAATAATGACATGGCCCCTTTGTTCACCTGATCTGAACCCCATAGAGATCCTGTGGTCCCTCCTAAAATGTGAGATCTACAGGGAGGGAAAATAGTACACCTCTGGGGACAGTGTCTGGGAGGGAAAATATTACACCTCTGGGGACAGTGTCTGAGAGGCTGTGGTGGCTGCTGCACGCAATGTTGATCCTAAACAGATCAAGCAACTGACAGAATCTATGGATGGAGGCTGCTGAGTGTCATCATAAAGAAAGGTGGCTATATTGGGAACTCATTTTTTTGGGTTTTGTTTTTGCATGTCAGAAATGTTTATTTCTAAATGTTGTCCAGTTATATTGGTTTACCTGGTGAAAATAAACAAAAGAGGTGGGAATATATTTGGTTTTTATTAAGTTGCCTAATAATTCTGCACAGTAATAGTTACCTGCACACACAGATATCCTCCTAAGAGCCAAATCTAAAAAACCACTCCAACTTCCAAAAATATTAAGCTTTGATGTTTATGAGTCTTTTGGGTGATTGAGAACATAGTTGTTGATCAATAATAAAAATAATCTTCTACAATACAACTTGCCTAATAATTCTGTACACAGTGTATAACTATACAATATTTTCATGGCATCTTTACACTAACAAAACACATCTGGTATAGGAGTATTATCAGTATACTTCCAACAGTGACAACAAACCCAGCGTGTCTGTATGAAGAAGAGAGAGAAAAAGAGGACAAGGAGAACTTCAGGGGAAGGATGGAAGAGGAAACAAGGAGGAAATCTATGGTGGAAACAGGTTGGGGCATACCTGTATTTCAGAATGCTTGATAATAATTTAAAGAAAAAGGATTTTTGTCATATGTGAGACCTGCTGAAAAAGATAAAGCAACATTAGTTTCCTCTGTTTTATTTCCACATTGATGTACATGTAACATGCTTTATTGTCAATTATAGGGTTTATGAGTCAATCTTTATATAGGGTTCTTGAACATATTGATGAATTGTTTTTACTTTCTAATTAACAATAAAAACTATGTATTTGCTTAGTGGCTTCACTGTTTTATTTCAACATTTTATATGTTTATTGAGGATTTATAGTATGGTTCGGCTGAGAAAATGGAAGAGTCAGAGTGGCTTCACACTGGCGTTTGTGTCTGCATGCAGAGGGCATGCAGACGCAAACACAGTGCAAACGCAGCCCATACTAATGTGAACGCAGCGGAGAATCTCCGCATGCGTTCACATTAGTATGGTGCCCAGGCAGCCAATCAGCTGTCTCAGGGGCGGCCGGGAGGAGGAGACCAGCAGCAGAGATCTCCTCCTCCCGGCACAGCTGATCTCCCGCCGGTGTAGCTGATCTGACAGCTGTTTAAATCTCCCGCGCCAACATCGAATAGGGTGATATCGGTGCAGGAGATTTAAACAGCTATCAGATCAGCTGTTTCTCCCCGCTCTCCCCGCCGACACTGGCAGGAGATCAGTGGCGGCTTTAGCTGATCTCCTGGTGACCGCCACTGATCACCGGCGGCCACCGGGAGAGATTTCAATGTGATCCGCTGCATTCTCCTGCGCTGTCATGTGGAGGACACTGCAGATCCATTGACTTCTATGTGTGGTTTGTGCGCTTGCGGGCGCTTACAGATAAATCAAGCGCCCGCGACCGCACAAATCATGCAACAGGGCTGCGTTCAGAGTGCGCTCGGAGGGTGCACAAATTGTGCGCATCCAAACGCAGCCAAATGCAGCCAAATGCAGCCAAACGCAGGCACATGCGTTCCCATGTTAAACATAGGAACGCATGTGCGCAAGCGTTTGGCTGCTTTCGGTGCGTGGTGCAAACACCAGTGTGGAACCGGCCTTAAAAATGTTTTATTTGCATCGAAACTCAGCGAGTGTTTACTTTTTCTACTATCCTAAGGTGATGACGTGACACAACATAATGAGTGAGCTCTGACCTGGACGTGGCTGGAAGTCCTGATCTATAGTGCACTACATTGTAATGAAGAGGATCTTCCCTATAAAGAAGTAAGTTTTTGACCTGCGGAACGTACGTCGGGTTTTTGCATCACCTGTCTGGTCTGTCCTTCAAACAAGGTTCCCCACTGGTAGGTTATTTATCACTTATGCAATTTTTGACCTTCTGTATATTACACATATGTAAAAATGTCTACTGCTTGGGCTGTGCACTATTGCTATTGAATACCCTATACCCTTTGTATCGGGGGCATCTTGTTTGTCAGTCGCTACTCTCCAAATTTTGTATAGGCACTTGCATTTTTGTAGTTTTTAATATTGCAATAAAAATTATATATTATTAGGAGAAAAGCTCCATTTTCTTCTCCTTCTTGTAATTCTATAGAGCACGACGTTGGAATGAAGAGGATCGGACGGCGGACGGAGATAGGAAGTATTTTTTTAACATCCACTTTTTATAACTTTTGAACCTTCCTGGGTACAGATTTTTACCCTGATTCCTGGAGGCTCTTTTCTCTATATTAACATTTGTATTATTCTCTTGTCTTTGTCCTCTCCTTTATACTTTGGCATGTTTCTTCAATAGTGTGCTTCATTTACACTTCTGACTGTCAAATTTAATAAAGAATATTTAGGTTTCTACATTTGTCTGATTGTTTTGTGGATCTTTGACCATAAGTTTTTTCAATGAGTCTCATCTCGTAGTTCACACACCTACAACAGCTTGCAGCCTACAGGATGGAGTGATGAGGTCTATGGCTCCCTGATCTATCAAAGAATCTAAATGTATCAGTTTCGTGTTGACCCAGATACAGTTCATGGTGGCACTCAACCGGAACGCTAAGGGAACCCAACCAAAAGTATGAAATAAGAGAATATGAGTGAACACAAAAACATTTTTCTACTCATGGCTAGTGGTTGGGTGAAACATTTATTGTCAAACTACTGTGTTTTCTCTTTTTAAATCTTAGTGACAACCGAAAACATCTAAATGACCCTGATCAAAAGTTCACATACCCCAGTTCTTAATACTGTGTATTGCCCCCTCTAACATCAATAACAGCTTGAAGTCTTTTGTGGTAGTTGTGGATGAGGCTCTTTATGCTCTCAGATGTAAAGCTGCCCATTCTTCTTGGTAAAAAGCCTCCAGTTCCTGTAAATTCCTGGGCTTTCTTGCATGAACTTGGCTTTGCTTGAGTTCTCCTCAGAGTGGCTCCTTGATATTGAGGTCAGGAAACTGAGATGGCCACTCCAGAACCTGCACCTTGCTCTGCTGTAGTCAATGACCGGTTGACTTGGCCTTGTGTTTTGGATAGTTGTCATGTGTGTCCAAGTACCTCCCATGCGCAGCGTCAGGGCTGATGAGTGCACATTTGCCTCCAGTATTTGCTGATAACGTGCTGCATTCATCTTTCCTTCAACTTTGACCAAGTTTCCTGTGCCTTTGTAGCTCACAAACCCCACATCATCAGTGATCCACCTCCTTGCTTTACAATAGGAATGGGGTTCCTTTCATCATAGGCCTTGTTGACACCTCTCCAAATGTAACGTTCATGGTTATGGCCGCAAAATTAAATTTTGGTCTCATCACTCCAAATTACCTTGTTCCAGAAGTTTGGAGGCTTGTCTCTGTGCTGTTTGGCGTATTGTGAATTTGTAGAAAATAGCGGCACACAGATTGAATCCAAATTTTCCGGCTTTTATTTGTGCATCAAATTACAGATGGTGCAGGGAGGGGGGTCATGCTGAAGGTGCAACGGACCGTTTCGAGGTACTCCTCTTCCACGGGCCCGTGGAAGAGGAGTACCTCGAAACGGTCCGTTGCACCTTCAGCATGACCCCCCCTCCCTGCACCATCTGTAATTTGATGCACAAATAAAAGCCGGAAAATTTGGATTCAATCCGTGTGCCGCTATTTTCTACAAATTGCCAAGAATCTTCTCCTCAGCAGAGCACCGGATTCCAGACACCGCCGACTTCAGCAAGGGAACTGCAGCAGGTCAGTGCCCGGTTCACTCTTCATAATAATTTGGCGTATTGTGGGTGAGTTACTTTGTGACATTTGCGCAGTAATGACTTTCTTCTGGCAGCCCATTTTTCTTCAAGTGCCTCCTTATTGTGCATCTTGAAACAGCCACACCGCTAGTTTTCAGTGAGTCCTGTATTTCAGCTTTTTCTTTGCATCCCAATTTTCCTGGCAGCTGTGGACGAAATTTTTGTTGGTCTTCCTGATCGTGGTTTGGTTTTTACAGAGCCCCTGATTTTCCATTTGTTAATCACAGTTTGAACACTGCTGACACTGTCAACTCCCTAGATATCTTTTTGTATGTCTTTCCTGTTTTATACAGTTCAACTATCTTTCTGCATACATCCATTGACATTTCTTTTGCTTTCCCCATGACTCACAATCCAGAAAAGTCAGTGGCTAAATGAAAGATGCAATAGTCTGTCTGGATCCCAGAAACTCACTCAGCTTTTATGTACACACTGATTACAAGCAAACAGGTCAAAGGTGATGATGTAAGCTTTATTAACTATTCAGACTCATTTGTGCCAAATCTGCCGGGGTTTGTAAACTTTTGAGCACAACTGTACGTTGATAAAATTTGCCCGTAAATGAAAATGGTAGCTTTAAAAATGTTACAGTTATTGTGCAATTAAATTGTTACATGTGACTGTAAATCATTGCTCCCTTTATGTAGCTTCACACACAACAATCAGCATTGTGTACGGCTGTGAATTTGATTGACTGCGCAAGTGTCTTCAGTTTTAGAGCAGAAGCAAAAGATTTACGCTTTTTGTCTCGAGGCGCCCCAAATAATAGTTTTAAATTAAGGAAAAGTGGTAAATCAGAGATAAGTCACATAAAAACCCAATTGCTGAGTAATAGCTAAAAGCTGAGCAGTCAGGGGAAAAGTTCTGCCTGGTGACAAGGAGATATACGGCGAGATTAAACAAGTCATTCTATTAAAATGCTTTCACATCCGTAATTGACATCATAGATAAAAATTAATATTTTTTTAACACTTCTAAAGCTATGACAGGACTGAAATACTAAAGATCAGTTATTATCAGTTTGTTGGTGACCAATATAGCAGGCTCTATGCCTAACACAGTGGTCAAAACTCCTGATTACATATCACCGGTAGAGATGAGCGATGTCCTATTCGAAATGTTCGCCAATCTCAAATTCGACCTGTTTTGGGCAGTGTTCGAGTCATTCGATGAATGCGAACAATTAGCTTCAAATTCGGCAATTTGAGGTTAAATAACGCTTCGATCACCAAAAGGACCCTATAAAGTGGTCTGGGGGCAGAGGAAAAGGCTGAAATGGGGGCATGATTGTTTAAAAGCCGGTGGTAAAAAGCCGCCAGCTTTTAAACAATAATTCAACCTGATCCTCTTCCCCCCCGCAGCCTCCCATCCCCATCCTCCGCTCCTCCCGCTGCCTCCCATCCTGATCCTGAGTCAGGACCGGGCGGGAGCGTAGCACCAGGGAGCGGGGAGCAAAGTAGCAGGGGGGTAAGCTGACGTCGGTAAGAATACAGCTCCACCGGCTTTCCTGATGTGTTCTGCGCTCCCCGCTCCCTGATGCACCCTCATCGCCCCCCGTCGCCTCCCCACCTGATCCCAAGTTAGGATCAGGCGGGGGGAGCAGCTCCAAGCAGCGGGGAGGGGGCATCATGGAGCTGGAGCGCAGAACACAGCAGGAAAGCCGGCGGTGTCTTCACTGCTGGCTTTCCCGCCTGTTATTTCAAATGATCAGCTGATGCAGATCAGCTGTTCATTTGAAGAAGCCGCGGTGCTGTCTAGGAAAGTTCATGTGAGTTCTTGCTGCATGAAGTAATTAACTTCCGGATATTCACTGCTCTTCCGGCGCTCAGCAATCTCCGGCGGCCGGCGGCAGAGTTCGGCTATGACAGCAGGGTTCACCCACGGTCATAGCCTGAGCTATGACCTGGCGTGAACCCTGACTGTCATAGTCAGTTGTCAGCCTGCTAGTACTCTGCATAGACGTGTGTGTCTTTGCAGAGTGATGAAGCAGTGCTGAATTTGCTTTTTGGGACTACGTTGGACGGAAGAGGATTTTTTAATAATTAAAGATGGAGTCTAACTGTCTTTTTTGTTTTATTTCTAATAAAATATGTTTTCTATGTGTTGTGTTTTTTTTAAAAATTCACTAGAAATTCATGGCGGTCATGTCTAATATTGGCGTGACCCCATGAATTTCGGGCTTAGGGCCAGCTGATAACACAAAGCTGGCCCTAACCCCTTTATTACCTAGTGAGCCACCGCACCAGGGCCCAGGATGAGCTGGATACAGCGCCAGAGAATGGTGCTTCAATGAAGGCGCCGTCTTCTTAGGTGGCTGCAGGCTGCAATTTGTAGCGCGGGGGCCCAGAAAGCTTGTGCCTCCCTGCGCTGCGGACTCCAGCCCCCAGCTGCCTACCTGGCTGGACATAGAAATAGCGCGAATCCCCACGCATTTTTTTTCATTATTTCATGAAATTCATGAAATAAATAATTTAAAAAAAGAGATTCCTTCTATTTCTGTTTCCAGGCAGGTACAAATAGGCACCTGGGGTTTGGGGGCAGTCCGTACCTGCCTGCTGTACCTGGCTGGACAAAAAAAACGGCGAAGCCCACGTCAAAATGTTTGGGAAAAATTCATACAAAAATAAAAAATTACATTTAGGGACTGCATATTTATTAACCCCTCGAGGCCGTAGTACAGCGGCATTGTAAAAGGGGTTAACTCAGGTAACCAGAGGACAGCTCAGGTGGCATGATCTGAGATATCCTCGGTGACCTGAGTTAACACCCCTTACAATGCTGCAGTGCTCCGGCCTCGAGGGGTTAATAAAGATGCAGTCCCTAAATGTATTTTTTTAATAAATTTTTCTCACAAAACTTGACGTGGGCTTCGCCGTATTTTTGTGTCCAGCTGGGTACAGCAGACAGGAACAGGCTGCCTCCAACCCCAGGTGCCTATTTGTACCTGCCTGGAAACAGAAATAGAAGGAGGCCCTTTTTATTACTATTATTTCATGAATTTCATGAAATAATTAAAAAAAAAATGCGTGGGGCTTCGTGCTATTTCTATGTCCAGCCAGGTACAACTAGGCAGCTGGGGGCTGGAATATGCAGCACAGGGAGGCCCAAGCTTTCTGGGTCCACCCCCCCTGCTGCGAATTGCAGCCCGCAGCCACCCCAGAAGATGGCGCGTTCATTGAAGCGCCATCCTCTGGCGCTGTATCCAACTCATCCAGGGCCCTGGTGCAGTGGCTCACTGATTAATAAAGGGGTTAGGGCGAGCTTTGTATTATCTGCTGGCCGAAATTCATGGGGTCACGCCGATATTAGACAT
Source organism: Allobates femoralis (assembly GCA_033576535.1). Taxonomy (NCBI): domain Eukaryota; kingdom Metazoa; phylum Chordata; class Amphibia; order Anura; family Aromobatidae; genus Allobates; species Allobates femoralis. The sequence continues at coordinate 585,825,722 of JARQOC010000004.1, read as the reverse complement.
GACCGCCATGAATTTCTAGTGAATTATGCAAAAAAACACAACACACAGAAAAAATATTTTCTTAGAAATAAAACAAAAAATACACTTAGACTCCATCTTTATTAAAAAAAATACTCTTCCGTCCGACGTAGTCCAATCAGGTTTTCTTCTTTAGCTCAGCTACATCTCTGGTAGAGAACATCTACCAGAGATGTAGCTGAGCTGTGCAGCCCTGGGAAAGTTCATCTGAGTTCATGCTGCATGAAATCACATGAACTCTCCTAGACAGCACCGCGGCTTCTACAAATGAACAGCTGATCTGCATCAGCTGATCATTTGAAATAACAGGCGGGAAAGCCAGCGGTGAAGACACCGCCGGCTTTCCTGCTGTGTTCTGCGCTCCAGCTCTATGATGCCCCCTCCCCGTTCCCTGGAGCTGCTCCCCCCGCCTGATCCTAATTTAGTCCTCTTCTCACCGCCAGCTTCCAGCCTGTGTTTTTCACTCCTTGCTCACTGTGCTGCGCTCCCCCCTCCCTGTAGGTGCTCCCCCCGCCTGGTACTAATGTTAAAACACATTAATTTTCAGTGGTGTTCAACATGTTCGATGAACATTTAATGAACACACATCAAATTATACAAACCGAATCGAATTCGAACACCAGGGTGGTGGCTCATCTCTAATCACCGTTCCGGCTCAGGCGCCGGGTCTTGCTTCCTTACTATATGGCTGACTCCCTTTACACTTGTCTATGCTGGGATACTATTGTCACCTAGGAAAGATCTCTGACATCATCACCCAAGGCCCTTTAGGATCAGCTGGCTCAGCTATATCCTGTTTAAGCAGTGACATAACTAGAGTCCGATAGGCCCCAGCACAACATTTGTATCTGACCCTCACCCCTCCTGAATGTTGTTGAGATGTATGTGCCTTTGTAGCTTTTTAAATCCTATAATGACATCCCCACATTATGTAATAATTTCCCCTATCCTGTACCTTATCCTGGACCAGTATGGATATATGGATATAAGTGCAAACCTGGGCCCATTCTGGTATGTAGGTCCCCTATCCTGGTGTATAAGCCTGTCATCCTGAGCCGATTCTGGCATATATGTCCCCCATCCTGGGAACATCCTGATATATACCATATATTCCTCATCTTGGTATATACAGTCATGGCCAAAATTATTGACACCCCTGCAATTCTGTCAGATAATACTCAGTTTCTTCCTGAAAATGATTGCAATCACAAATTCTTTGGTATTATCTTCATTTAATTTGTCTTCAATGAAAAAAACACAAAAAGAATTGTCCTAAAGCCAAATTGGATATAATTCCTCACCAAGCATAAAAAAGGGGGTGGACAAAAGTATTGGCACCCTTAGAAAAATCATGTGATGCTTCTCTAATTTGTGTAATTAACAGCACCTGTAACTTACCTGTGGCACCTAGCAGGTGTTGGCAATAACTAAATCACACTTGCAGCCAGTTGACATGGATTAAAGTTGACTCAACCTCTGTCCTGTGTCCTTGTGTGTACCACATTGAGCATGGAGAAAAGAAAGAAGACCAAAGAACTGTCTGAGGACTTGAGAAACCAAATTGTGAGGAAGCATGAGCAATCTCAAGGCGACAAGTCCATTTTCAAAGACTTGAATGTTCCTGTGTCTACCGCGTGCAGTGTCATCAAGAAGTTTAAAGCCCATGGCACTGTGGCTAACCTCCCTAGATGTGGACGGGAAAGAAAAATAGACAAGAGATTTCAACACAAGATTGTGCGGATGGTGGATAAAGAACCTCGACTACCATCCAAACAAGTTCAAGCTGCCCTGCAGTCCGAGGGCACAGCAGTGTCAACCCGTACTATCCGTCGACGTCTGAATGAAAAGGGACTGTATGGTAGGAGACCCAGGAAGACCCCACTTCTTACCCCAAGACATAAAAAAGCCAGGCTGGAGTTTGCCAAAACTTACCTGAGAAAGCCTAAAACGTTTTGGAAGGATGTTCTCTCTTTTTGGGCAAAGGCATCAACATAGAGTTTACAGGAGAAAAAAAGAGGCATTCAAAGAAAAGAACACGCTCCCTACAGTCAAACATGGCGGAGGTTCCCTGATGTTTTGGGGTTGCTTTGCTGCCTCTGGCACTGGACTGCTTGACCGTGTGCATGGCATTATGAAGTCTGAAGACTACCAACAAAATTTGCAGCATAATGTAGGGCCCAGTGTGAGAAAGCTGGGTCTCCCTCAGAGGTCATGGGTCTTCCAGCAGGACAATGACCCAAAACACACTTCAAAAAGCATTAGAAAATGGTTTGAGGGAATGCACTGGAGACTTCTAAAGTGGCCAGCAATGAGTCCAGACCTAAATCCCATAGAACACCTGTGGAGAGAACTAACAATGGCAGTTTGGAGAAGTCACCCTTCAAATATCAGGGACCTGGAGCTGTTTGCCAAAGAAGAATGATCTAAAATTCCAGCAGAGCATTGTAAGAAACTCATTGATGGTTACCGGAAGCGGTTGATCGCAGTTATTTTGGCTAAAGGTTGTGCAACCAAGTATTAGGCTGAGGGTGCCAATACTTTTGTCTGGCCCATTATTGGAGTTTTGTGTGAAATTATCAATGTTTTGCTTTTTGCTTCATTCTCTTTTGTGTTTTTTCATTGAAGACAAATTAAATGAAGATAATAATACCAAAGAATTTGTGATTGCAATCATTTTCAGGAAGAAACTGACTATTATCTGACAGAATTGCAGGGGTGTCAATACTTTTGGCCACAACTGTACATTGGTAAACACCAAAGAATTTGTGATTGCAATCATTTTCAGGAAGAAACTGAGTATTATCTGATAGAATTGCAGGGGTGTCAATACTTTTGGCCAACACTGTATATCCCCTATTCTGGACCCATGCTGATATATATGTCCCCCATTGTGGTCCCATCATGGTATATATGTCTCTCATCCTGGTATATATGTCACCCATCCTGATATATATGCCCCCATCATGGGCCTACCCTGTATACAGTATATGTCCCCAATCCTGTGCCAATCCTAGTACAGTGGGGGAAATAAGTATTTGATCCCTTGCTGATTTTGTAAGTTTGCCCACTGACAAAGACATGAACAGTCTATAATTTTAAGGGGAGGTTAATTTTAACAATGAGAGATAGAATATAAAAAAAAAAAATACAGAAAATCACATTTTCTAAATTATATAAATGTATTTGCATTTTGAAGAGAAAAATAAGTATTTGATCCCCTACCAACCATTAGGAGTTCTGGCTCCCACAGACCAGTTAGGCTACATTCACATGCAGCGCTTTTGGACGCGTATTTGGCAGTGGAGCTACTACATGCCAACGTTGTGCTTTTCTCGGCGAGCGTTCCCCGAGGACATGTTAACATAGTCTATGGGGAAAGAGTGCTGAAAAAAATGCCAAGAATTGGCATGTCAATTCTTTTTGCGCGGGTGCTTTTGCAGTGAAAACACCCGCGCAAAAATATGTGGCAAAATGCTGTATCTGCACACCTTCCAGCAGAAGCCATAGCTGTTGCTAGAAAGCCTATCCAGCTTTCTCTAGCACTGCTTTTATGGAAGCGATCTAAAGCGCCGCATAAAAGCAGGAAAGCGCCTGCATTACGCTACGTGTGAACGTACCCTTAGACATACCTAATCAACTCGTTACCTGCATTAAAGACAGCTGTCTTATATTGTCACCTGTATAAAAGACTCCTGTCCACTCACTCAATTAATCAGTCAGACTCTAACCTCTACAACATGGACAAGACCAAAGAGCTTTCTAAGGATGTCAGGGAAAAGATCCTAGACCTGCACAAGGCTTTAATGGGCTACAATACCATAAGTAAGACACTGGGTGAGAAGGAGACAACTGTTAGTGTGGCACCCCGCATGGTCAGGCGTCACAGACGGGTATTGCACCCGTAAAAGAGGTGTAATTGCCCCAGCTGCAGGTGGACCCTAGGATGGTGGGTGGGACCCATTCCCAGCACTCCCACACTAGTTGAGCGTTGGGAGGTTACCCGGGAGGGGATATATTCACCTCTAGGGGGAACAAGGAGGTCTTTGGCTAATTGGAACGAGGCAGAAAGTCACCGGGTCAGTTTCAAGCTGGTCCGGATGGAAGAAGAAGGGATCTTGAGGAGATCCTGGAAGAGGGCGCCCGCCGTGAGAAGTCCGGGCCCTAGAGAGAAAGGGAGATCCCCAGAGTGGAGCGACCATACTCCAGGGGATACTCCAGTCCACCACGGGAACGCCGGGCCCGAGGATCTGGCCAGAGTTTATCTTTGCAGTCGGCAACCAGCTGCTGTGGCATGTTTATCAGCCGCAGCACCCTGCCAGATGGAGCAGTCTGCCTGCTTCTTCACCACGGAGGAGGGGACTCCCGGTAATACCTTCACGGAGCTATTGGGTATAGGCCCATCCTAGGTGGGGAAGAAAGGACACAGGTTCATCAATGAAGGTACACCATACCACCTGGGATCCACTTGCAGCCACCCGTAGAGCTACCTGTTATTATAACATCTTGCTGAACTGTGAATTTGTTTGATGCTGCTACAAGCTGACAGTAAAGTACCCAGGAGAAAGTGACTTTGCCTCTGCGTGTGTTCTCCTACATCAACCTGTTCTCTTTCAGGAATGCTGACACGGAGGAACAGACCTACCTGTAGGGAGCTTTGCCAACTCAGCCGCACTACCATCTACCTCTAGCGGCCTGTGGCGGCGCTGGTGACCCATCACCAGGTACTACAGGTGGCGTCACATGACAAAAACTCTTATCCCCTGTAAATACATCCCTTTTTGAAGTGTCACCCAGGCCACGGGATCAGGCGCTGCCACCCGTGACATCCCCGTTAACCCCTTGGAGCCTGGTACCCGAGTACCCCAGGGCCTGGAGCTCGACATTAGTGCAATAGTAAGAAAATTGAAGAAATACAAAATTAGGTCAATCGACATTGATCTGTGGCTCAACGCAAAGTCTCACCTCGTGGGGTATCCAGGATCGTGAGGAAGGTGAGAGATCAGCCTAAAACTACATGGGGAGAACTTGTTAATGATCTCAAGGCAGCTGGGATCACTGTCACCAAGAAAACCATTGGTAACACATTATACCGTAATGGATTAAAATCCTGCAGTGCCCACAATGTCCCACTGCTCAAGAAGGCACATGTGCCGCCCGTCTGAAGTATGTCAATGAACAACTTGTTGTTTCTGAGAATGATTGGGAGAAGGTGCTCTGTTCAGATGAGACACAAATTGAGCTCTTTGGCATTAACTCAATTTGCCATGTTTGGAGGAAGAGAAGAGCTGACTATGACCCAAAGAACACCGTCCCCACAGTCAAGCATGGTGGTGGAAACATTATATTTTGGGTGGGGGTGTTTCTCTGCTAAGGGCACAGGACTACTTCACCACATCAATGGGACAAAGGATGAAGCCATGTACTGTAAAATTCTGAGTGATAACCTTCTTCCCGGCGCCAGGACATTAATAATGGGTCGTGACTGGATCTTCCAGCATGACAATGACCCAGAAAAGGCAACTAAGGATAGGCTCAAAAAGAAGCACATTAAGGTCATGAAGTGGCCTAGCCAGTCTCCAGACCTTAATCCTATAGAAAACTTATGGAGGGAGCTGAAGTCCGGCCCATTTTTGGAGTTTTGTGTGAAATGATCAATGTTTTGCTTTTTGCTTCATTCTCTTTTGTGTTTTTTCATTGAAGACAAATTAAATGAAGATAATAATACCAAAGAATTTGTGATTGCAATCATTTTCAGGAAGAAACGGAGGATTATCTGACAGAATTGCAGGGGTGTCAATACTTTTGGCCACAACTCTATCTTATGAGAAACATATGCTTCTTTCTCCACTTATGAAACACTTCTTTTTCTTGAGAGGTAATAACACAGGATTCACTATTCGCAATAGTTATCCTTACTCAAGCTCATTAGGCACTTCAATATAAATGATAGGGTATGTACATGTGTTGTTTCCTGAAACAACATGAAACTAGTCTAAAAAAAACTCCCAAATGACCAGTGAGAATATATGATGTTCCTATGATGCTCCTATGATTTATTCTTTACTGTCCTTCCCGGTTGCCTTCCATACATTGTTTGACACTGCTCCATCACCTCTGGTCTGTAATACTCACCCTGATCCAAAGGTTAAAGGATCCACCCCACCCCTATGAGCATAGTTTATATAGAGAGCTTTATTTGCTATATTACTGTGCAAATATCACACATGGGCAAAGCTTAAATAGTCATTAAAGTTTTAATCAACATTTGCACAAGCTCATTAGACACTTCAATATAAACGATGGGGTATGTACATGTGTTGTTTCCTTAAACAATAGGAAACTAGTGTAAAAAGACTCCCAAATGACCAGTTTGAAGATATGATGTTCCTATGAATCATTCTTTACTATCCTTCCCAATTGCCTTGACTGTTTGACCCTGCTCCATCATCTCTGGTCTGTAATGCTCACCTTGACCCAAGGGTTAAAGGATCCACCCCACCCCATGAGCATAGTTTATACAGAGAGGTTTATTTGCTATATTACTGTGCAAATATCACCCATGGGCAAAGCTTAAATGGTCATTAAAGTTTTAACTAACCTTTACTTATTAGACACTTCAATATAAACAAGAGGGTATGTACATGTGTTGTTTCCTGAAACAACATGAAACTAGTCTAAAAAAAACTCCCAAATGACCAGTGAGAATATATGATGTTCCTATGATGCTCCTATGATTTATTCTTTACTGTCCTTCCCGGTTGCCTTCCATACATTGTTTGACACTGCTCCATCACCTCTGGTCTGTAATACTCACCCTGATCCAAAGGTTAAAGGATCCACCCCACCCCTATGAGCATAGTTTATATAGAGAGATTGATTTGCTATATTACTGTGCAAATATCACACATGGGCAAAGCTTAAATAGTCATTAAAGTTTTAATCAACATTTGCACAAGCTCATTAGACACTTCAATATAAACGATGGGGTATGTACATGTGTTGTTTCCTTAAACAATAGGAAACTAGTGTAAAAAGACTCCCAAATAACCAGTTTGAAGATATGATGTTCCTATGATTCATTCTTTACTATCCTTCCTGATTGCCTTTACTGTTTGACCCTGCTCCATCACCTCTGGTCTGTAATGCTCACCCTGGCCCAAGGGTTAAAGGATCCACCCCACCTCATGAGCATAGTTCATACAGAGAGGTTCATTTGCTATATTACTGTGCAAATATCACACATGTGCAAAGCTTAAATGGTCATTAAAGTTTTAACTAACCTTTACTTATTAGACACTTCAATATAAACAAGAGAGTATGTACATGTGTTGTTTCCTGAAACAAAAGGAAACTAGTCTAAAAAAGCCGCCAAATGACCAGTGTGAAAATTTCCAAGATTTTAATTTTTCAATATGTTAAATAGATTGTGAGACATAACAAATTGCAAAAAAATATATGGTCAAGATAAAACATGATTGAATCATTTTCTGAGTGAATAGGTCTGAGCTGTAATACCAGTCAAGGCCAATCAATTAGGAGGGAGTTCTTCCTTAGGGAAGGGGATAGCCTCTAAAACTAACTGAAATGGTCATAATAACCTCATCTCTTTCATCCTTTTTTTTAAATACCTGCTAATGCAATACTTTGTACTACAATACAACATTGTACTTTGCATTGACACAAAGGACTTAGCACTACAGTACTTAGCAGGGAGAAAGGTGACCTTACGGATACAATAGTCATTCAGATGCGTTACTCTATTTTAGATTTAATTCCATTACACAAAGGCCTCGGCATCATAAAGCCACCGCGCTGCGATTTCAATGAAGTATTAAGTAATTTTCACGGACATAACGAAGAAGGCTCCATGCACGCGGTATTTCCTAGTCACATCTCACTGCCCGCAATGCAGTCGAGTCTCAGCTCAGGCATTCAGGTTCTTCTAGACATTTCTATCTTCCTCCAGTTTGTTAAGTGCATTAGGCAGATGCTCCTCACAACCTTACATGATAATAGGCTGCAGAGTTAATCTCTTAATCTTCCTGCAGTTTAGACCCTAAGAGAAAATCTCCCTAACACCATTGATGTGTTATTAATGCAAACGACCTTCGAGGACAAGTCAGTATCCCGAACAAAAGAAATAGATTTTATTAGTAGCTCGCAGCATAAATAAACCTGATTGCCACCAACTGTCCCTAGATTACATTTCCCTCTTAAAAGAGAACTCCATTTAGTCTTCTCATCATCTTTGATCCTATTGTTGCTGAGATCTAGGAAGAATTCTTCTACAAGACCAGGCAATCCCACCTGCCATAGCCTTCCGATGTCTTGTGTCTGGCTGTAGGATAACCTCCTGCAGCAGAAGACCTCCACCACTGCTCTGTCTTTTATAGGAGACAATTAACACTAAACTCCGCCCCTTTGGATAACTCTCACTGTTTCAGCTGTTTACAAGCCGAAAGTAGAAGAGATCAGTAAGAAATTACCACTTGTGCTTTCGGCAAGAGGTCTACAAGACTGTGATGATCACCGTTTCAGCTTTGTTCAGTTTTCATGCAACCCTGAATGACAAATCTAAGTATGATGAAGCCTGGAATATCACATAATAAGACATGTTAAGAATTCAAGGGTTAGAAAAATCTGGTTGACTGCTCATAAGGGAGCCATAATGTTAGGTCCCCTGGCATCGCTCCCCAGCTCTCCTTCCCTGGCTCTGCATCCTCTTCTGCTCCACCAGTCAGGCATCCGGTGCCAAGGCGTGCAGTGTCTCGGAGCCGCCGCCGGGTCCCCTTCCTGTCTGCTGGTCACTGGGGTTCGCACACCCGCACACTACAATAGATGGTGTAATGAGCAGTGCATGGGGCACGGCCACGCTCCTCCCTTGTGAATCTAGGGGCCGCACTGCTCAGCCTGACACTCCCCTTGGCCAATAGCTGTCCGTCCTCTGGTATATCAGGCCGCCTCCACTGATGGGAGGCGCCTGATTATTGTGTTAGTTGCCTTGTGCATATCTGACTGTTAGTCAGGCCCTCCTTGTGCTCTCTCTCTCGTGGGTAATTCATCCAGTCCACAGTCCTGTCCATACACCGGGCTTTGGTGCCTCTGGTCCTCCTCTGCCATACCCCCGCTAGGTTAACCCTACAAGCCGCCCCTCTGGTACTAGCTGCTGTGGTATTTAGACCCCTGGTCTTGCCCCTGACAATCCCTGTATAGGAGTTGGATCAACTAGGACCAGCTCACCCAGAGGACTTCGGTACCATGGCCCAGTGGGTCCACTCTAAGGCGCCTGCCTCCAGAAGCGAGACACATAATTCTGGATCGACTGCGAGATTATGAAATTGTTGAGTTTGGGTCAGAAGAATCAAGGCCGATCCAGTCATCACTGTACTTTCTTGGATATTTAGGCCACAGGTATCAGAAAACATACAACATCAAAAATCTTAACACACTTAAAAGACAACAACTTAACATTGTGCAAAAGTAATCACCTTTCACTTCTATAAGTCAGTTTTGATCTGTACCAACAAAAGAGACAAAGCTGGGAAAAATGTGGGGTGGAACTGGGTGTGCCTATGCCCGTCCATCAAATACATTAATAGTCCAGTGGGCGGTCTGACTCCCTGATTGACAGATGTCTCTAGATATCCCAGAGTGAACAAGAATTAAATTGAATTATACTGAGTAATTTCCCTCAAAGTTTATTTTTAAAAATCTACTCTCCAAATAAGTTACCAGTACTCTACTTTATACATTTAGGGCCAGAAATATTTGGACAGTGACACAATTTTGGCGAGTTGGGCTCTGCATGCCACCACATTGGATTTGAAATGAAACCCCTACAACAGAATTCAAGTGCAGATTGTAACGTTTAATTTGAAGGGTTGAACAAAAATATCTGATAGAAAGTGTAGGAATTGTACACATTTCTTTACAAACACTCCACATTTTAGGAGGTCAAAAGTAATTGGACAAATAAACATAACCCAAACAAAATATTTTTATTTTCAATATTTTGTTGCGAATCCTTTGGAGGCAATCACTGCCTTAAGTCTGGAACCCATGGACATCACCAAACGCTGGGTTTCCTCCTTCTTAATGCTTTGCCAGGCCTTTACAGCCGCAGCCTTCAGGTCTTGCTTGTTTGTGGGTCTTTCCGTCTTAAGTCTGGATTTCAGCAAGTGAAATGCATGCTCAATTGGGTTAAGATCTGGTGATTGACTTGGCCATTGCAGAATGTTCCACTTTTTTGCACTCATGAACTCCTGGGTAGCTTTGGCTGTATGCTTGGGGTCATTGTCCATCTGTACTATGAAGCGCCGTCCAATCAACTTTGCAGCATTTGGCTGAATCTGGGCTGAAAGTATATCCCGGTACACTTCAGAATTCATCCGGCTACTCTTGTTTGCTGTTATGTCATCAATAAACACAAGTGACCCAGTGCCATTGAAAGCCATGCATGCCCATGCCATCACGTTGCTTCCACCATGTTTCACAGAGGATGTGGTGTGCCTTGGATCATGTGCCGTTCCCTTTCTTCTCCAAACTTTTTTCTTCCCATCATTCTGGTACAGGTTGATCTTTGTCTCATCTGTCCATAGAATACTTTTCCAGAACTGAGCTGGCTTCTTGAGGTGTTTTTCAGCAAATTTAACTCTGGCCTGTCTATTTTTGGAATTGATGAATGGTTTGCATCTAGATGTGAACCCTTTGTATTTACTGTCATGGACGTCTCTCTTTACTGTTGACTTAAAAGACAGATACACCTACTCCTGAGTGTCGGACTCCAGTTGATGTTGAACGGGTCTTCTCACCAAATAAAGTATGCGGGGATCAATCCATCACTAGTTGTCTTCGTGACGCCCAGGCCTTTAAGGGTTCCAGTCACAGTCAATCCTATTTCCAGAATGTACAACTGTGATTTGCATACTCAAGATGTTGCTATTCTCTGATGAATTTTTTCTTTTTCAGCTCAGATCTTCTGCTTCACCTCATTGAGAGTACTTTGACCGATGTGTTGGTCACAGCAAAAGCTATCCCAAATGCAAACCACACTGGAATCCACCTGACTTATAAACTACTCATTGATTACAGTTAAGTGAAGACGCTTAAGAGTTAATTGCAGCCTATAAGTCCATGTAATTACTTTGCCCCTGAAAAAGAGGAGCTATGCATATGGCTATAATTCTAACCCTTTCTCCGATTTGGATGTGAAATTCATTGCAGGCTGGAGTGTTGACATTTCAGCCCATATATATAATAAATTGTATTTCTGACGTTTTTGTAAACAGTAAAATTTAAAACTTGTGTCACTGTCCAAATAATTCGCCTACTGTTATATATTTTTCTCAGTTGATCATATTTAGTAATGAGCGAGCTTGCTCGCCACTGTGCATCATTGTGTTCAAGCATGTTCGTTACTCGTTCGAGTATCGCAGGTGCTTAAGCGCAAGCTAGAGTCACCTCTCCGCGTGTTTTGTGGCTGTTTTTCAGCCACTAAACATGCGGGGATTGCCTACCGTACATGGTAATGTTGTAGCTATGTTGTCTACTGGCATTAAGGTGATTGGCCGGCCGCATTGCATCATCGGGTATTATATGAGACCTGCGGGTACAATGCTCGGCACAGTGCAGTTCAGGGAGAGTTGATGTAGGAGGGAGAGCTTAGGTTAGTGCAGGCATATATATACAGGGTTGTACACTTGCATTCTTTAGTGCCTTTCATGTGGCAGTAAAGGGTATTTTTAGCCTGGTTTAAGTTAACGAATAAATAAATCATTAAAAAAAACAGCGGGGCTCCCCCCTATTTTAATCACCAGCCAAGTAAAGCAGACAGTTTTACGACATCCCCACATCAACTATGGACTCATTAGAATCGGCTCTGGCACTCCTAATCGGTGCCAGACTTGGAATTTTTTACCTCAGGGACGTCAGTAATTTAGTGATGTCACCACTCATGAGAAATTCTGGATCTGGCACTGAATGTGAGTGATCTGTGGAGCTTCATTTTCTGAATAAGGCTCCATAGGTTGGAGTATTGAAGAGTGGGATGTCGATGAATACACAATAATTACATTGGATCTTCATGACTTGTTTTTAAAATAAATTGGTGAACGAGGGATACTTTGGGGTAGTCTTTTTTAAATAAACTATGTTTCCTGTGTGTGTTTTTTTAAAATTTTACACTAACTGGGTTAGTAATGGGGGTGGGGTGTCTGATAGACTCCTCTCTATTACAAACCCTGGTCTTGATACCAGTTGACAATTTGCAGCTGACATCAACCTCAAATATTATTACCTCAATTGCCACCACAACTAATTGATGTGCCAATTCTGGGGTGGCAGCAGGCTGCTATTTCTAAGTTGGAATGGGTCAAATAACCATGGGTTTTACTAGCCTGTTAATACCAGCCTACAGCTGTCTGCTTTACCTTGACTGGTTAACCAAAAACAGGGGGGAACTGATGCCTTTTTTTTAATTGTTTAATTTTTTTACGTCCCAAAAGTGATCTGGGAGTCAGAGATACACCCAGGCGTCTTCTCCATGCTGTTCCCATTACATATCCATTTAAGCGATTTTCCATCCCCCAGCCCTCTCAGAGGAGTCTGCCGGAAAAATGCTTAAGTCCCCCATAGAGTTCCATTATTTTCATTACGCAAATGAAGCGTTGGAATTGCTCAATACGAGCAACGATCACTCGAGCACTTCAGTGCTCACTCATCGCTACTGGTATTTGTGTTAATTTTTTGTTCAGGTTCTGTAATGGCAATCATCTCCCCAGGTGAATATCACTAAAGATTTAGACGTGTGTTTTCGACTTATTTACAGCAACCCGCCTGAATAAGATAAACTGCAATGTAAAGCATGGAGGGAACAATAACCTGAGCCTATAACAGCAACCGAAATTACACAGATGCTGAGCACTGTGGTGAGCCGGGGACCGGAGTTGCAGATTTTTGCCATAATAGAGCAAGGCAGAGAATGTAAAGGACACAAGGGATCCCTTACCGAGAACTACATGTGGTCATGGCTGAACGTCCTAGACTATAGTAGTCTATTAGACATCCCGACAAGACCTCACTCGTATAACCACTGATACAGATGGCATACGGGGCAATTTCAGCCGCTGTGCACGTAATGAATGCTTCCCGCTATGAAACCCCGCTACGTTGAATACAATCTTGGCGATATCATAATACACAAGTACAACGTTACCATATTTACTCTTTTTGGAGTTATCAGAGCAGAAAAGGATTGCAATTTATTTCTCTGTACAATGATCTTATTTGTCTCCCAGTGTACAGATCCTTGTTTATTTAATTCAGGGAGAGAAAAATTCAATTTCTCTGCGAGCCGTGTTCACTCAATGAATCCTGTGTGAAGGCAGCAAACCAGAGAGACGAAATTTATGTAAATTACGTGTAATGAATATATCTGATACAGAAACGCACCTAGTTTCATGGATGGGTCTACAAATTGTGTTGTGTGAAGAGGTAGACGGTATTGATGTTTGGACCCTTCACGCAACCCTCCAAATTTGTGCAACGTAGATAATAAAATGGTACTTGAGTTAGGAGTTGACAGGTGGAGTATAACATTTGTAGATAGCGGTAGTGTTTTTTTTCTGTTGCCCACCAATTGAGGTCAATGTATAGTCCCATTTCAGTGAACATTTTTAAGTCTGATCATATAGATTGGTGCTGCCATAGGTCCTAAGTTCATGCTTGATCATCCATATTGGTGTTGTTATAGGAGTAAATCTTATGTTTGTCCAGCGGTTATCAAGTTGGTGTTGTGTGTCGGGCAACTTTTCATATCTGGTCAATCATGTTTGTTTCAAAGTAGGCCCCAATTTTATGTATGTTCATGGGTCATCCATGTAGTCCCAATTTCTGCCTGGTCATCCATATTGGTGTTGCCATGTTGCATTGGGCCTATTTTCATGCCTTGTCAGTAGTCAACTATGTTGATGTTGGTCCCAATTTCATGTCTGGTCAGTACTAGTTACCCATGCTGATCTAAGGCCCACTTTCATGTGGTGTTGGTGTAGGCCCCAATTTTTTTTTTGTCTGGTAACCCAAGTTGGTGTTCGTGACTCCAATATTATTTCTGGTGAGTAGTCATCCATATTGGTAGTCATCCATATTTATGTGGGTGTAGACACCAATTTCATGTCTCGCCATCCATGTTGATCTTACTGGAATTGTCCACTCCTTGGACAAGCCTTCTTGTTCCAAATGTTTTACCATATTAAAGTTTAAAAACATATACTCACCAACAGTGTCTGGATTCACGTTTCTGGGGCTCATGTGAGGTTCTGACATCACAAGAGCCCCGCAATCAATTTGGCCTCTCTTTACCCACCTTTGGACGTAAGAGCAATCAACAGAAACTGAGCGGCAGCCGCAGCGTTGACTTCCTGTTGATGAACTCATTTGACTTGCGAGCCCATACACTGCCGTAAATAATGCACTTTGGATTTTATTATGTGAAGGTTGTCAGCTTGACTTTTTCTTTTTTCTGGATGGCTTACCAAAAAAATTACGGACAGACAATATTTTTTATGAACACATTGGAAAACTATGTGAAATCATTATGATTGTAAGTGATCTATGTCTACAGCCCATCAGTCTGATATAAAGACATAAGGCTGGGTTCACATTAGCGTATGCGAGAGCAGCGGATGTTGTGGATAACATTTCTTAAATCTACAAGCGTATTGCGCACCAATCTATATCATGGAGTGCGCATTTATCCGCAGGTACCTTATTTGGTGTGCGTATGGCTGCGTATGCATATGGTCGCGGCAAATTTCCACTTCCCTGCAACTCAACATCTTGCATTTTTTGTGGGTGAAAAAATGCGCAATCATCTGCATGCTTACACCTGCGGATAAACAATGCATTATTGTCTATGCGTATGCAATCATACACAAGTACTTGTGGATGCCTCGTATTGTAGGCATTTGTACAAGCCAAGGGCATGCCCGGAAAGCGATTTGCAGTACCGCCCATCTCCTCCCATATCCCATCCCACCAAACAGGCTATATAAACTTTGTTTCTGGCCATTGCATGGCACCTTGTTACATCTCAACAAGGAAGTTGCAGATAAAGGAAATGGATTTTGTGAACGCATGCGCACACATAAGGCATGCAAAAACGCAAACAAACGCATGCATACACTACATTTTTACTATTGTTTGCGGATGTCATTGCGGACAAAAAACGCAGCGTTTCCATGCGTTTGCATGCGGTTTTACATGCGTATCTGCATGCGCAACATCCGCTGCGCTCGCATACGCTAATGTGAATCCAGCCTAAGATGCATTCACCGTAAAGTGTGAAATCATGATAAATAGAGTAAAAATAAGTTTCTTCACATTCAAGAAATCACAGATTATTTTCAGACGAGGCAAATAAGTGTCCTTTTCTATGGATGACCCTGGAATTTTTGGATGGTAGGCATCTCAGCATCAGATGCAATGCTTCAATTTTTGCAAAAATGAGATGCAATCTGTGGCCACAGCCAAGACTGAGCACCGAACGCTAATACTCTAGTAAGGATCTGTGTGTCATTTTCCACCGGTTCCATCTAAAAAATGAACACAAACCTGCTGCAAGTGGATGCTACCGCACTGGTATTATCACTGATCTGTGACACGGATCAGTGATAATACCAGTTACGAGTGCATCCACTTGCAACATGTTTTACAATTGCGGGGGAATCCAGGTGGATGTAGGTTTTACCCGCATTCCCCCGGATTCTACAACTTGGTAGTGTGAACCAGCCTAAGCTACAGGGGAAGGCATATCAACGTTATAGTAGAAAAAAATAACTTGAAAAAAAAAAACAAATGATCAGTCTTGTGTTGTTCAACATCAAAGAAAATTCTGACTTAATTTTATTTTGTGCATGTTTATTTATTACATGATTTCCCATAGAGCATTGTCAATAAGTCTCCACAATCAACTGATCTTCTTAAAGAGGATCTGTCACTTGCTCAAAATAATTGAATTAAATACTTGTAAAATCCTTGAGTTCCCTTGATTCTGAATTTTTTTTTAAATTCTGTGTCACTCCATTGCAGAGATATTTACTATTCTTGCTTTTGAAGCGCATTATGTGAAATCTCCACTTGTAGACCAACTGGGCATCTCTCAAGAGAATTCTCTGGAGGCTTGCGTTTCTTCCCAGATAGTGCTAAACAGAGCTCAGCAGCATCTGAAACTGCCAGATAGCTAGACTAGCTGCTGAGCCGTGATTGGCAGTATCAGCAGGGGAGAGGTGAAAACGCACGACCCCAGAGAAGGGTCTAAAGATATTACCAGTTGGTCTGCAAGTAGAGATTTCACATACCATGCTCTATAAATAGCTTATATGTTAATTGTCCATCCTAAGAAAAGTTCATTATCAGATCACAAGGTGTTCAACACCTGAACATCCACTTGAACACCCGCCTGTGCTGCAGTCTTCTTGAACTGCTCTGCAGTGATTCAATGTGTTTATTCCTGTTGGTGCAGAAACTTAGTTGCTATCCATGATATTAGCTGTCTGTGGTTCTTCAGGTTGTGAGATGCTGCTTTGTGTATCCATGTGCCACCCCAGCGGTCTGGTCGCCACAAGGGGTACTGCACCTATTCCATGGGTGTAGTATTCTCTTCTTAGGGAAAAAGGATGATAAATCTGAGACACCTACAAAACACCCAACACTACCCGGTTCCAGGGACGGTGGGCGGACCTGATAAAGGGAGAGCCCAGTCAGGGGACAGTGGGAAGAAAGTGGGGGTGGGAAGTTCGTTAAGAAGTGTGAGCGAAGTGAGAGGAAGTTGAGGAGTAAGGAACTGGAGGACTTGAGTAGCGAGCTCGTCCTGGTCGTGGAACAGCAGAGAGCACAAGAGGCAGAGGGAGCCCTAGTGGCAGGCAGAGGCAAAAAGAACCACAGTGCGCCCGAATCCAAGTTTGACTGGAGTCGGATGGAAAGCCTGGTTGGGAACCAGGGGACTAGCCCTGAAGGTGGCGAGGAGATTCCAGACTCCAACCACAGAGGAGCTGTGACCAACACCCCACATCCGCTGAGAACTAGCCGTACTAAGACCCAGGGGACAAGGTACCGGTTGCCCGAGAACGTCGTGGCTGCCGGATTGGGGTTCTGTGTGTGGCAGGCGGAGCAGGAGAGCGGCAGACAGGCAGAAAGCAACCTGTGAGGGAAAGGAACATAAAGAAGTGTCTTGGATGAGCTATCCTGGTTCTCTGAGAACTATCGGACTGAGAATTGGCAAGGGACAGTACCAGGTGGCATTGCAAAATGAACCCTAAATAAACCAGGTGTAGAACTGAGCAGCCAGTGTATAGACTGTTTATTTTTCCTGCCTGCGAGCCGCCACTGATAAGCCAAGCAGGCCACAGAGAACCTGCCACAGCAGGCCAACCGTCTCCCTCAACCTGAAGAACCCTGTGGCCTGCCATCGCTGCTGACCAAACCGGTTGCCCTGGAGAACTGCTCCACCCATGGGGAGCAAAACCACTTTAGCTGCGACTCCATCATCCCCAGAGGTCCCGCACATAGCATCGGCCATCATTAGCCGAACACCATGGGTGGTGTCAAACAGCAACCCTAAAACCCATTCCACAAACTTTTTATTGATACCACCAGGATCACGGAGCTGAGTCTTGACCCCTGTGACTCCCTAGAAGTACCATACCCCGGTTCTGAGTACCCCACGGCCCTGGGAGGGACGTGTAACAGATGACGCTGTTAGTTCTTTCCTATTCTTTAAATAATCTCATTTCCCTTCATGTGGGTCATTGTGGAGTTTAGCCTCTGCGTTGACCTTGTGCTGTGTGAAATAGACAAGAGGTAGGGGAACAAGAGGCGCAATAGTGTATTATCACTAAAGACCATCAAAATGTGGGTGGTAAAACAAGGTTCACTCACCTAGCCCAGTTGTGTGACCCACAACTGGCTTGAAGGCAAAGGATTATATTTGGCTGCTGCAGGACCTCCACCTACCACTCACACGTGGAACGACCATCAAAGGATTGGGAAAACAAGGTGTGTTACAGTCCGCGCTGCCAAGTCATCACAAATTACCAGGAATCCAATTTGGATAGCAAGAAGATCTCGTGTTTTCCCAATCCTTGTGCTGTGTGGACATAGTGCTGTGGTACAGAAACTTTCCACTAGCTAACATTTGTGAGAGCTATTGACTAGGAGTTGCTGTTCCTGGGTGGAGATGAAGGGGTTTTAGCCCAGGGCTGGATAGAGCAGGGCAAGGTTGGCAGCCCAGACAGCTCTACCTTTAGGGGTAATTGTGGGATCATGGTCAGCTAGAGAACCCCAGTCTACAGGGTCAGACTACTACTCTCAGCCCATCTCTGCCTTCCTGCTACTGCTCCGCTTATACGCTATTATGACCCCGTGACAGGTGGCGTTTATACAGTTTACAGAGCTGAAAAAGCTCTGTGTAGTGCATTCTCAGGTCTGCAGCACAACTTCTCATTACTTCAATTCGGATGTCAGATCCATCAACTATCTGTTATGGAAGACCTATATCATCAATATATAAGTCTTACTTATGACTGAACCCAAGAACTACTAGACACCTACGAAACCCATGATGTCATAGGAATCTAGTAGGATATGTGATCATATCCATTGATTTCTCCACATTACCCCTAATTGACATTTTGCCAATTTTAAATGAAGAATTGCGTGTACATCTGATTATTTTTCTCCTTTTGTCACTTTAATTTGGCCTTCATTGTTTGTGGACCCTGGTCAGACTGAATAATCGATAGGAGGCCGTTACCAATGTACAACTTAATTAAATTGATTTCGAGACCTAGAGTCAATCTCAAGCCTTTAATATTAATTAAGCAATATTTTCAGGTCAAGGGGTCACTAAAGAAGCATTGAGTGATAAGGCAGAAGATAATCAGTCTCATCATTGACGCTTGTAGAAAACAAGGTCTTGGGGAGGCTTAAAAAAGTCATTAAATGCCAATGTTGATTAAAATAATAAACATTTATGTAAATAGATGAGAACAAGATTGAGGATCACGGTGTAAATTATTATAATCTTATTAAGCTAAGCTAATTAGATTGCAAAAATCACTAAAAAAAATGTAATGTTAACAAGGTGATGGCAAAACAATGGCAAATCAAAAACTAATTATTAAGAGCACTAAAAGGTAGAATATGTACAAGCAACTGTTTTACTGGATTCATACACTTACAAAAAAATTATAACTTTGCGAATGGTTTTATTTAAAAATGTCCTACCATTTGATGTCTACAGCTCCTATGCAGATCTATGTGTCTCCATGGTTACAGACTACAAACAAACCCTGTGTAGTCTGTTGCTATGGTCATGTGTCACTTCTTTCTGACAGTTCCCCTTATAATATAGTGGAACAATAAAATGGTGTAGTGACTAAATTATAACTCATGATTACAGGTGAAAGGACATTGAGGCACATGATTTTGTACAGGAGCTGAGGATATTAAACGGCTTCTTTACTTTCCAGGGATCAAAATCTTGTTGTCTTCATGGTTAAATTACCGTATACTGTTCTTATGAGTGTCCTGTACAATATAACCCTTTAAAGGGGAAAATAATTGTATCATCTATCCAATGGAGTTGACACCAATCGTTAGGACAGGGAGAAATTTGGTGGTCGATAATACTGTGCGGGTGGCTTGGGGGTGGTAGTCATGGGTAAGGGTCTCCCACATGTAGACCTCACTCCAGCCAACCCCGCAGAGCAAAGGGGATTTTGGTTGCAGTGATCCTCTTTGGGGGTGGGATCTTTCTGGGTACAAGGTTTACCTTGATTTAGGCCATCTAACAAGTCAGGATCCATCCACGGGGAAGTTATCAACATACATTCAGAGTTCATTTTATACGATCTTTTAATTAACATTTTGCACAGCACCTTAAACACGTCTATACCACAAGCACAACTCTTGAATAGTTTTTTAGCGTGACACTTGGCCATAGGATACACTTTTCCCCTAGACTGCTCCATAACTTCTGGAACCACTGCAGTTACTGATATTGATGTCCTCCTCCACATGTCATAGTTATTTTGTCCCCTTTCAAGTTAGGGTCATGTTCTACCCCACCCACAGGTACCTGTTCACTTAATGGTTATGACTATTGACCGGACTCTCTTCAACTAACGTCTGCTTCTGTGCTGACCTGTTCACCCAGGTCTATGCCAAGCTTCCACCTGGGACACCCACCACTGGAGACAGTGGATTTAAAATGTTTTAATTTCTCTAGTACCAGAGAGGGTTAATGTAAGTTTCCTCCCTGGTAGCGCTAGGTCAGTTTACAGCAGTGTGTTACCCCACTCACCTCCCTTTAAGTAGTCACATTGTCCAACATTTATTATCGGTGATAGTTCATTCTGACCAGACCAGCCTGTGTGGACCTTGTTGAGTCATTAATGCGGGTGATCTCCTGATCAGGTGCCATCCTTTCTGCTGCCTTTTCAATGTTGGCGGCAAACATGAAGTAGTGTCTAGTTCCATGTCTGTTTACATTATCTGTATTTTATTATCTACAGTGATAAGGCTGTCATCCTTGCCGGCCAGTGTACCAACTAATGTTAGTTGAGGTGACAGCCAGGGACTAGATATTTAATGCCAGGGGGAAGGACCTGCTTAGAGATGACAGGGGAGACAGGTTAAGTCGCAGGCTTGTGACAGTAAGTGTGCTATCGGCCGCTCACTATCGTCATGGCCTTCATTTGCCAAATACATCCCTCTGTATCTTTGTGTTGGACATCCCCTGGCCCAACGTGAAATCGCGGTTCTGAAATTCTGAGATTTAGGCTTTGCAGCCCCGTTCTGTATGGAGCAGATGTGCCCATACATGACCTCTGCTTCGTTCATTACCTATAGGACTGCCAGAGAAAGCCACCTACTGTACTTGACTTTCTCCAGTAACCCTATAAACAATGAATGACACAAAAGCCAAGTGTGTCAGTCGCAAGGGTCAGGATACTCAGCAGCTGGGCCAGGGGTCAAGTTCACAGTGGTGGAGGCCGCATATGTAAAGGGATTTTGAAAAATGGGCAAATAAATTATGATAAAGAATAAATTTACCCCGCCAGTTGGGATGTTCAACCAATATATGGCCGACACTGCCGTTGATACCAGGGAGATAGATGGTTTGACACCACAGGTGTTCAACCCTTTCCAACTAGGCCTGGCTGCCAGGGAGATGAGGGTGATGAATGTAATGAGGTGCAGTGAAGAAAGGAGACATAAAGAGTTAGCCTTTGCTTTACCTGTTACTGCAGGTTGCTGTAGCAGATCCAGGGTACACATCCACCACCAAGCATGTGGTCTAGCCAGTCTGATGAGAACTGTAGTCTGCTCTTCTGGGTTTGTAGCCTTTCTGCTGACTTCCCTTGTTTGTAGGTTTCCTGATGCCTTTAGCCCTTCAATACTCCCTCTTAGTTCCTGTGGGTTACCTTCTGCCAGGCTGGTAGTGCAGATTCTGCAGGTATCCGTGTTCACAGTGCAGTTCCCTGATCCCCTGTTCCCTTTCCCCTGATTGAGTCACCTAGGTGACGGAACGTGTGGGGTTTCTTTTCTTGCAGGACCCCCCAGTTCAGCTGGGCTCACACTTCCCTAATATTTTTCTTCTCTTGACTCCCTCTGAGGATTTTGCCTTTCTCTGGGCATACGACCAATTGTGGTCTGTGGCTTGCTTTCCAGTGTAAGTTTATGCGGTCATCTTTCTATTGCTATATGCTCTGTTTATCCTTTGATTGTTCTGCATATTGGGGTTTTCTTTCCACTTTACCTGCTGTCTATACAAGTGGTACTTCTGTCATCATAATCCTACAGATTAACCTCTGAAATACCTCAAGGGCACCTATAAAACTGTACTTGCTTGCACCTTTTTACATATTTGTAGGTCCATCCTACATTTTGCAGTCGCTTAGTTGTCTTATCTCCATACCTCTTTGGAGTCTGGTTAATCGTAACCATTACCTTTTGGAAGCTGTATGAAAATTCTACCTTTATATTCAGGCACTCAATTCTGAAATTGTATAGTGTGTTTTTCTAATTTGTAAACTATGCGTATTGTTTGCCTTATGAAATCATTTTATCTTGATGCGCACCCCAATTTGTGGGGGCCACGCTTGTTAGCTTTTTAATTATTTTTATCTGGTGTTTTGTGTTGTTGTTTAAATAAAGAAAAACATTATATTACAACGGTGATCATCCCTTTTTTACATGCTGCTTTTTCTCTCCGTTTCTTGATCCTCTGTATTTCTGTCACCCAGAAAGTTCCACTTCAATGGCTAGTGAGCATAAAACCCAACAGCCTCCAGTTCTGCCAACAGGCCCTGTAAGCTGGTAACCTAGGGACCGATACCTTGTTTGCAGCTTGTCTCTTTGGAGGAGCTCTTGCTACCTCTTCACTGGACCTCTCTTTCACATACCCACCCCTACTACACCCTAACTAACCCCTCCCACTTACCAGGGAGTGAGACACATGCCGAAATAAGGCATCAAGTGCTAAGTCTCCTAATAGGGGTTCAGGAAGTGTGTGTTTGCCTCTGACTCCCAGCAATGATGTTGAAGAAATACCATTTGTGGCATGCAGGCACAAGGGCGCCACACAAGCATGCACACCTCTGCTCCATTAATGAAAAGTCTCATTCTCATAGTTCCAGAACCATGATCTTGGGATCATTAATGGTACCTTTACACGCAGCTACAGGTAACAGGTTTTCCACAGGTAACTTACTGGCTGCAGTGAAATCATGGAGACATAGATCCATTTGTACACAGCAACAAGACAGAACCATGTCTCCATGATTTCACTGCAACCAGTAAGTTTCCTGTGGAAAACCTGTTACCTGTAGCTGCGTGTAAAGGTACCATAAGGGTCTCAATGGTCATAAACCCAACGGTCATCAAGTTATCCCCTATCCTTGGGAATAGCCCCTTGAGTTTATATGACACTACTAACCCCTTATTACCCAGGGGCCTTTCCCCTTCCACATAAGGTTCTTCCAACAGATTTATGAAAACGTTTTAAAAAAATAACTGTCCTTGTTGCCTGTAGCAACCAAACACAGCGGAATGTTTATAGTTACAGGGATGAAGTCGGGCTGTGCACGGTTGCTATGGGTAACAAGGACTATATATATATATTATGCAATTTTCTAGCTTGTGTCGAATCTAAGTCTAAATTTCGTGTTGTCCCATAGGACACAAATTGTAAGACAAACGCCCGATACCTTTAATTCACTATTAGCATAGTAAAGGGCGAATATAAATTCATACAAGGAAACTATACATTTTTAATAAGATCATTTGCAAATCATAGCCTTGTATACTCATTTACCTCCTCCGAAATGGTAAGACAGATGGATCCTTGTGGTGTCTTACATCCCATAAATTTCGATATTAAAGGTTAAGTGCAGGCATCATAAATTACCCGACGTACAGCCGAGTCTACAGAAGAGTTGACTGCAGCAGGGGAAGAAACGAACACAAGGAAAAGTATTATTGGTGGCTATGGAAAACAGCTGGTAAACAGTGATTTGCATAAAATAATTTGTATCTCTTAATTATGTGGTGATAATGAAAACGTATCATCCTGAGTTATGTCACTGCGGTCTATGGATCCCTCCCGTGATGTCACTCTCGCTGTCAGCCATTAGTCATGGGTTCCCAATGCTCTTCTCCTAAATTACATGGCCCTCACCGACAAGGGCCGGCTCTCTGTCACACATTGGTTGTCATCTACCAAGACGTTCATTGTGATAGGTTGTAATCGTAATAGACAAGATATGCTTGGTTTTGGGAATTATTCACTTTTTGACCATTTAACATTATATCATGTAACTTTATTTTGCCCATAATCACCACAAGGGGCGCTACTAAGTTTACAGTGTACTGTTTTATCATTATCACTATGTTTTCTCAGTATAAAGTGTGTATTATGAGGTTCTGCAGCAGATGAGGTGTGTATTAAGAAATTCAGTAGTAGCTGAGGTGTATGTTATAATGTTCTGCAGCAGCTTACGTGTGTTATGATGTTTTGCAGCATCTGAGGTGTGTATTATGAAGTTTTGCAGCAGCTGAGGTGTGTATTATGATGTTCTACAGCAGCTGAAGTGTTTAATATGATGTTTTGCAGCAGCTGAGGTGTGAATTATAAGATTATGCAGCAGCTGAAATGTTTAATATAATGTTCTGCAGCAGCTGAGATGTGTATTATGATGTTCTGCAACAGCTGAGGTGCTTGTTATTATGTTCTGCAACAAATGCCAGTGCTTACTATGATGCTTTGCAGCAGCCCAGGTGTATATTAAGATATTCCACAGCAGCTGAGGTGTCTATTATGAAGTTATTGTATTCTGCAGCAGCTGAGATGAGTATTATGATGTTCTGCAGCAGCTGAGGTGTCTATTATGTTCTTCAGCAGCTGAAGTGTAGTATGAAAGTCTGCAGAAGATGAGTCTTGTATTATTATGTACTGCAGCAGCTGAGGTGCGCATTATGATGCTCTGTAGCAGATGAGGTATGTAATATGTTGCTCTGCAGTAGCTGAGGTCTGTATAAGAGATTTTGCAGCAGCTGAGGTGTGTATTATAAGTTGTTTCAACAGCTAAGGTATCTAATATGATGTTCTGCAGCTGCTGAAGTGTATTATGATATTCTGCAGCAGCTGAGGTCTGTATTATGATGTTCTGCAGCAGCTGAGGTATGTAATATAATGTTCTGCAGCAGCTTAGATGTGTGTTATCATGTCCTGCAATAGCTGAGGCATGTATTATGATGTTCTGCAGCAGCTGAGGCTGGTATTACAAGTTTTGCAACAGCTGAGGTGTGTATAAGGAGTTGCTTCAACAGCTGAAGCGTGTAATATGGTGTTCTGCAGAAGCTGAGGTGTCTATTATGTAGCAGCTGAGGTTGGAGTACATTATGATGGTATAGTATAATACAAAGTGCATCTGCTGAAGGAATAGCCAGGAAGCGCTGCAATGAGGAGAAGAAAAATTCTGCAAAAGTGATTGGTAACAGCCGGAAGAGATGAGCAGCGGCCATCATGTAGTTCCGTTTATCTCTGTATAATGTTATCTTCAGACATTTTTTATTTTTTTACAGATATGAAAAACAGCATTACATATTCTTCATAGATTTATTCTATTGACGCATGTTTTACTACTGTATACGTGAAAGCAAAGCCAATATCTCCCTCACCCTTCTGACTTTTCCTACAACTCTCTCACCTTCTTCGTCAGAACATGTAAGGTGATGACCATTGAGATTTCTCAGCGGGTGTAAATCTCCCGGCTCTAAATAACGGCTCCGGCCTCTCATTATTCTCCTACATTCCAGAATATATCCTTCCTCATATTGTATCTGTCTTTTTCTCACTGTAATTGCTAAATCGAGACTATGCAAAATGTTATGTATCGTCCGAAATAAAACAAACTCTCCCAATAAACTGCAGACAGGACAGGACCAAGGGCGGATTCAATTACCATGAATCTGGTGAACAGTCAACGATGCAAGTCGCTGGAAAATCAGTCAAATGTTTTCACGGTGTTCATCTATTACTACATAATATAAGAATTAAAGGGGAGTGTACTGGATTAAAAAACACACAGCAGCCTTCCTAATCTCAGCTCTATGCTGCTAATCCTTTACTGCCCTGGACACCAGCCTGGGGGGCAAATGCATTCCTGCCTCCAAGCCCAACCTACCCTTGGCTCAACCCAAAATAATGATTGTGGTTAGCAAGTTATTGTTGAAGTTGCCATTTTTTGGAGAGAAACATGTTAATGATATTGAGAAGGAAGGAAATTTTTTTACCATACCACCATTCAGTAGACCATGGCCCCCACACATCAAACATAGGGCTTCCTCTATCCCATCCTATAAACCCGAAAGGAATATATCTTCCCCTGTATCGGACAAATGTACTAATTCCTCATGAGTTTGCCCTTGTTGCCATTGTATTGTTGGTGGCATAGCACCATGTTTGTGTTGGGCCCACAATAATATTATAATATAATAATTTCATTTATATGCAAGACAAAAAGGGGGGAGGGGGTGGGAGCGCATGTGAAGAAAGTTTTTGAAGTGGATTTAGGCCCAGGGCTGTGTGGCCACTCACCAGAGGTGGTTGTGCAACCCTGCACAACTGCGGTCTTACGCCTGTGAATCCACCTCCGCCTGGAGGTATAGTGGAGGCACTGAAAGTTGCTCCGGGAGCTCCAACTCCTGCCACGATCAATGACTGGATTGATGTCACCACAGGTCCTACAACGGTGACCGTGTTGTATTGCTAGGTCATGGAACTCAGGATCTAGGATTAATGGTATCTCTTGTCCAGAGCTGCTCTTGCCAGGTGTGCACAAGTGCAAGAAGCTGAGAGTAAAAAAATCCCTGGTCTGTGGAGCGCTAGGGCTAGAGATAAATGCATCACCTGATGAAGGCAGCGCTCTGCTGCAGAAACGCGTAGTGGCCTGTAAGAGGTTAATAAAGAAACTTTTTCTAAAATAACCCTAGTGCCATTTATCTCTAGCCCTAGCGCTCCACAGACCAATCTCAATTTCATTTATATAGCGCTATTAATTACATAGCACTTTACATACATGAGTAATGCTGTCTCTCTTGGAGCTCACAATCTAAATATCCTATCAGTATGTCTTTACACTGGGGACTCAGATCTCGGGTGTTTGGGTACGGTGCTGTCACCGGTGGTCGGTGCCCGAGTGTGTGCCCTTGGGGTGACAATAAAAAGGGGTATTTACACGGACAAAAGTTTATAGATGAATGTTGTGACGCCACCTGTAGATCCGGTGATGGAATCAGTGCTGCTGGGGCCTCCGGGGTGATGGCAGCAGCAAGGTGTTATGGCTCCCTACAGGTGGAGTGGGGTCCCCGGGGCTGTAAGGGTGAAATAGGGTAGCGCAGTCTTTGCTGTGCGGGACAGGCCGGAAAGATGGACACACACACAAGAATGTCTTTTCTGTACCTTTACTGGTGGTTTGCACGTACATCTCCAGGGTTGAAGGATGCACTCTGGGATTTCCACACCGAGTGGGCTATCGGCCTCCATGTCCTGTTCCCTTGCCCTGAACTCTGGCGTGTGTGGAACCAGGCCTGACCTCTCTTGTCTCTCTCACACCCCTGTTGCTGCACTGAGGGCTCTCACTTGGCTACCGCTACCTCTTCTGCGGCTCCTGGCTCTCAAATGGGGAGTGCTGCGGGTGTCCGGGAAGCTAAGCCTCCGCGATGTACTGGGATTCTCTGCTGGGCTGATCTCTTTCCCTTTGTGCAGACTTGGTCTCCAGAGACCGGTGTAGTGGTGGGGTGAGCCGCTATTGCTCCTCTGCCCCCACTGTATTGTTCCTCGCCTCTGCCTTCGGTCCTCATCTCTGGACACTCACACTGTCTCTGGCGGTGCACTGGTTTCGGGCCTAGCATGGCTCCGGTAACCAGTTTTGCTCACTAGGCTCTGAGCTGAATTCACAGTTCTCCTAGCGACTGCACACTCTAGCTAACTCTGCCCCCAGCACCTGTATTTATAGGGAATCTGGCTTAACAGCAACCAGTGGTGCTCCCCCTACAGGCCTGGAGTGGAAGGTGTTGTGTGTATGTGGGTACCAGATGTGAAAATCCCTTGGTGTACTAGTTGGTCCTGTGGCTACCTGGCACACGGCGCCACATTTGATTGAGACCAGATAAAAGGGAACAAATGAGTGTAGACCCATATGTCTAGACATCTCTACAGCTACTGAATATCTCTGATGCCCCACCAAGCTACGAGGGTGACCAAACCAAAAGCATCTATGGAAAAATGGGAAGGAAACTCTGACATCAGAATGCATGATTGTCATCAATTCAGGCCTTCTTAATACAAGGACAGGTGATGTTACAGCTCAACTTCCTGTACTTTAAGAGATAAGATCTCTATATACAGTAGAAAACAAGTATCCATCAATCACAATAGATGATATTATAGCTTACCTCCTCCTCCTGTACAATGACTGATAATACCTCTATATACAGTAGATAACACAGGATCCACCATTCACAATAGGTGATATCACAGCTCACCTCCTCCTCCTGTACAGTGACTGATAACACCTCTATATACAGTAGATAATATAGGATCCACCATTCACAATAGGTGATATCACAGCTCACCTCCTCCTGTACAATGACTGATAACACCTCTATATACAGTAGATAACACAGGATCCACCATTCACAATAGGTGATATCACAGCTCACCTCCTCCTCTACAATGACTGATAACACCTCTATATACAGTAGATAACAGGATCCACCATTCACAATAGGTGATATCACAGCTCACCTCCTCCTGTACAATGACTAATAATACCTCTATATACAGTAGATAACACAGGATCCACCATTCACAATAGGTGATATCACAGCTCACCTCCTCCTGTACAATGACTAATAACACCTCTATATACAGTAGATAACACAGGATCCATCATTCACAATAGGTGATATCACAGCTCACCTCCTCCTCCTGTACAATGACTGATAACACTTCTATATACAGTAGATAACATAGGATCCTCCATTCACAATAGGTGATATCACAGCTCACCTCCTCCTCCTCCTGTACAATGACTGATAACACCAGGTGTCATTAAACGTGTCCACGAGCTTACATTATTTTGGCCAAAATATGCAACTAAATACTCACATTTTTCATCTTTAGAGGTTAGTTATTTTTTCATCTGCAGTTCAGGTTTGGCCCTCTGAGGGCATAACTCACTGGTGAGGCATTTAATCAGTACGGACCTGCTCTGGGTGTTACTAACAGGCCGAGTTCTGATACTATGCTTTACATACACAGGAGTGACTGAGCCCTTAGGCAGCCTTGTGTCTGAATGCCACCGGTCGCTTCCTTGACAATATGGCTGGTCGCTGGTGCCACAACCGCCCCCAACTGTGGGTTGCAAGTGATCGTGCACCGGTTTAATGACACCTGGTTTGCCTTTCTGGTTTACCGGTGTGACCTGGGCACTCCAGACAGCTCTGACCAAACCTGGAGTGTCCCCTTCTCGTCTGGGTCACCTCCACTCCTTAGAAGTGCCATCTCCTCAGGACCGCAGGGTCCCCTGCATTTTCTCTCCCTGTCACCGTCTGCCTGTCTCCCAACTGTCACTCACGTCTCCAGCTCTCCTAAGCTCCACCCCGCTGGGACCTACTGAAATACAGTCCCTTGTGCTAGGGTGTCTGTGGGTGGGTGTTGTGTACAGACTTTGTAGTTTCCTCCCTCCACCTGTGACTACGGAGATACTACACCTTCTTTTTGGGGTGAAGTACCTCCCTGTGGCGTCCCACCAGAGGGGTGCCATAGTTCGACCCCAAAAGTATGAAGAATATGAGATAAACGTTCTACCCTGAAATAATGAACAATATGAGGTAAATGTTCCACCCAGTAATGATGAACAATATAAGGTAAACGCTCTACCCCGAAATAATGAAGAATGCTCTACCCCACATTGATAGGAAGTGTGAGTTAACGTTTTGCCTCACAATAAGGAATATGAGGTATCGTTTTGCACCTTATTGAAAACCAATATGAGTTAACATTCTGCCTATAATGAAAATGAAGCAAAGTACTGTAAAAAAGAATGAGGTAATGTTCTGGCCAGTAATTACATGAAATATGAGGTAACGTTCTATCTCATACTGATAAAGGTTAAGAGGTAATGTTCTGCCCCATAATTATACAAAATATGAGGTAACGTTCTGTTATCTACCGATAGAGAATATGAGATAATGTTCATCTCAAAATGATACAGAATATGACATAATGTCCGCCATGTAATAATACAAAATATGAGGTAACATTCAGCTCACTACAGTCATATGAAAAAGTTTGGGCACCCCTCTTAATCTTACTCTTTTTTTGTTTAAAATAGTTTTTTTGCAACAGCTATTTCAATGTGATATATGTAATTACTGATGGACACAGTAATATTTCAGGATTGAAATGAGGTTTATTGTACTAACCGAAAATGTGAAATATGCATTATTTCAAAATTTGACAGGTGCCAAAGTATGGGCACCCTTCTGATTTTCATGATTTGAATACTCCTAACTACTTTTTACTGACTTACTGAAGCACTAAATTGGTTTGGTAACCTCATTGAGCTTTGTACTTCATAGCCCGGTGTATCCAATCATGAGAAAAGCTATTTCAGGTGTCCACTTGCAAGTTGTTCTCCTAGTTGCATCTTCTCTGAGGAGTGGCATTATGGGCTCCTCAAAACAGCTCTCAAATGATGTGAAAAAAAAGATTGTTCAACATAGTTGTTTAGGGGAAGGATACAAAAAGTTGTCTCAGAGATTTAACCTGTCAGTTTCCACTGTGAGGAACATAGTAAGGAAATGGAAGACCACAGGGACAGTTCTTGTAAAGGCCAGAAGTGGCAGGCCAACAAAAATATCAGAAAGGCAGAGAAGAAGAATGGTGAGAACAGTCAAGAACAATCCACAGACCACCTCCAAAGACCTGCAGCATCATATTGCTGCAGATGGTGTCACTGTGCATCGGTCAACAATACAGCGCACACTGCACAAGGAGAAGCTGTATGGGAGAGTGATGCGAAAGAAGCCGTTTCTGCATGCACGCCACAGAGTCGCCTGAGGTATGCAAAAGCACACTTGGACAAGCCAGTTTCATTTTGGAAGAAGGTCCTGTGGAGTGATGAAATAAAGACTGAGTTGTTTGGTCATTCAACAAAGCGTTATGCATGGCGCCACAAAAACACAGCATTCCAAGATAAACGCTACCCAGTGTCAAATTTGGGGGAGGGTCCATAATGCTTTAGGGCTGTATGGCCAATGACGGCTCCGGGAATCTTGTTAAAGTTGACGGTCGCATGGATTCCACTTAGTATCAGCAGATTCTTGAGAATAATGTTCAAGAATCAGTGTCAAAGTTGAAGTTACGCCGGGGATGGATTTTTCAGCAAGACAATGATCCAAAACACCGCTCCAAATCTACTCAGGCATTCATGCAGAGGAACAATTACAATGTTCTGGAATGGCCATCCCAGTCCCCAGACCTGAATATCATTGAACATCTGTGGGATGTTTTGAAGCTGGCTGTCCATGCTCGGCGACCATCAAACTTAACTGAACTGGAATTGTTTTGTAAAGAGGAATGGTCAAAAATCCCTTCATCCAGGATCCAGGAACTCATTAACAGCTACAGGAAGTGACTAGAGGCAAAAGGTGGATCTACTAAATATTAATGTCACTTTTCTGTTGAGCTGCCCATACTTTTGCACCTGTCAATTTTTGAAATAATGCATATTTCACATTTTGCGGTTAGTGCAATAAACCTCATTTCAATCCTGAAATATTACTGTGTCCTTCAGTTATTACATATATCACACTGAAATATTACTGTGTCCATCAGTTATTACATATATCACACTGAAATATTACTGTGTCCATCAGTTATTACATATATCACACTGACATAGCTGTTGCAAAAACCCAATTTTAAACAAAAAAAAAGAGTAAGATTAAGAGGGGTGCCCAAACTTTTTCATATGACTGTATATACAGAATAATACACAATATGAGGTAGCATTCAGGATATGAGATGATACTATGCCGCGTAATAATGGCTATCAGGTAACCTTATGACTCATAATAAAATATATGACGTAACATTGTTCCCCGTAACATGAGTTAATCTTTTGCCTCACAATAGCGAATATGAAGTAACAAACTGTAATATAATAATAAACAATGTGATTTAAAGTTCTGCTCCATAATGATGCCGAATATGAGGTCACATTCTACCCCTTAAATAAGAATATGAGGTAATGTTCTGCCCTTTAATTATACAGAATGAGGTAAATTTCTTCTCTGTAATGTTGCATTGATAAAGTGAGAATATCGCATAAAGCTGAACAGACAGCCCAAGACTTTGCAGATGATTGACAAGTTTTCCGGTCAAAGACTCGCTAAATCAGCCATCAACCACATTGCGAAACACCTGGGGGCTTAGACTATAGGCCCAGATCCAGATATAATTGATTAGGCAGCTGCAGCTGAAAGAACGGAAATCCTACTCCAAAATCACCAGTCCTCACAAGGGGAAAGGTGACCTGGAAATAACGTTGTGTAAAATGTTTCGATAGAGAATTTCTTGTGCTGTACAAAAAAAAATTATTTAAAAAAAAAGAAAACCATTTTATCACATAATCGTATTGTCTCTGGGTTTAATTTACTATGCTGGATCCGGAAATATCATGTTTACATAAACGCCTCAAGGTTGGAAAAATGCCAGCTCTCATCAAACAAATTTTGCGAGGCAGGGAGCCTAACATTTAGTGAATGAGGACGGGGCACATGAGATGAATTAGATTTTCTCAGTTTTTTTTCCCCACCTCTGAATATCCATAATACCTTCAGTTGCATCTATGACTGCATCACGCTGTTTGTTAATTATATGGAGGCAGTGTTTGCAATCTTTATTATTTACGATAGTGTCATTCATCCTAATTTGGCTGCCTGGGACTCTCCCGCCTCCGACATGGATCCGCAGTGCTATTTTCGGGATTAGATAAATTGTTTGAAGATGCAGAAACCATAAATAAGTGGTGAGGGGTCTGTTAAATATAGCTACAGAGCTGTGATACCATAGCAAAATATCGCTATGCGGTGATTGATGATAGATTCTTTAAAATAGACATATTCATTTTTGAGAAAAATTTAATATACATGGAAACAATATCATGACATACATAAGTATGTATGTATGGCTCTCAGTGCTTTTTTTGTGGGGGTACGTACCGGAAAATACCTGAGGGGGGGCGGAGCCATGCTGAGACCCCTCCCCCTCAAGTAGCCTAAGCCTACCCCCGTGCACCTGACAGCACCCCCCCCGGCCCTCAAGTTGCCCAACAGCACACCCCCACCGCTCCTCAAGTTGCCGGCGCCTGATAGTATGATAGTATCCCCCCCCAGTCCTCAAGTTGCCTGACAGCACAACCACCACCCGCTCCTCAAGGTTGCCGGCGCCTGAAACCCCATTCCCTCCCTTCCCCCCGCTCCTCACCTCGGTACCGGCAAATATTAATTTACAAAAAAAGCACTGATGGATCTACACCCTACTCCAGAGTGTCAGGCAGTTTGGTGTCATTCTACAACCACTTCAAGACCTAGAAACTAAGATCTAGACCAGAGGTCCCCAACCTTTTAGATCTTGAGAGCCACATTCAGATCTTAGATAGGGTTGCAAGCCACATCCAGGTCTGAGAGACGGTCACAAGTCATATTCAGCTCTGAGAGAGGATAGTGAGCCACATCCAGCTCTGAGAGAGGGGTCATGAGCCACATCCAGCTCTGAGAGAGGATGGCGGGCCACATCCAGCTCAGAGAGGGGTCATGAGCCACATCCAGCTCTGAGAGAGGATGGCGGGCCACATCCAGCTCAGAGAGGGGTCATGAGTCACATCCTGCTCTGAGAGGTTCATGAGCCACATCCAGCTCATGGTCCCACACACTACCTACTCCCAGAGCCCTATTATCGGTATAATCACAGCAAAACCTTTTCCACATAAATCACACTGAGGCATCATACCAAGATCAGGGGGTTCCTTCCTTTCCTAACCCCATACAGATCTGATCTTCTATTCTTAAAAGTCTCCATCTGGAGACCAGCTCTTCTTGGCTATTTACTAGGCCTGGTGCTAATTCACCATGCTAGAAGACAACCATGAGCCCCACATCACAGGCCCGCAAGCCACATGTGGCTCCCAAGCCACATGTTGGGACCCCTGATCTAGACCATGATTTACCCAATAGAAACTTGTGGAAATCCCCAGATAAGTTACACTGTAGGTGAAGATGATAAACACTCATTGGAAGTTCAAAGAAATGAGGAAAAGGGGGTTGATCCTCAATGCCGTGGAATAAATGACAAAATAGCAGAAGACCTGGACTGTGATTTATTAGTCAACCCATTTTAGAGAATGGATGTATCCTTCCTAAGGTAATGTGATTTTGTCCTGATGTAGGAGATATCCAGTCTCTGAAACACGTTGACTGATAAATCACAGTCCAGCACTTCTGCTATTTTGTCATTTTTTTCCAAAGGCAGTGAGAATCAACCCCCTTTTCCTCATTTCTCCGGTCTTCCATACTTGTGGGGCTGCTGCAGCCATTGCATGGTACTACAGTGGCAATGACTCCCATAACCACACAAGGTGAACACCTAGATTAGCTACATCCACTTATCCTTCACGGGTAAAACCCTATTGTGCTCTTGTTCTTCCAGCATTTATAGATAAACATGCAATTTGATGTTTCCGTTAACAGTGGGTTTACACTGAGTCTCTCTGCTTATGGCACTTTAATCACGGTAACCTGCCATGTTGGTCAGACAGAACTCATTTTTCATTGGTTGTCAATTATTATGTTATTCTCTGGAATATATTTTTGCAGTTCATCTCTCATAATGTCATCAAAATGTTTGAGCCCCAAACTTACCGCATGGTTATTGCCTGGATCCACCTTCTTACCTTTCTTAAATATTGTTTTGCAAGACTCTGGTCTGGCAGCTACAGACTACCAATGTGACATTTATTTGCAACCCTTTGTACTACATTAGCTTTTTTGGTGGGAGAGGACAAATTGCCCATTATTTGCCATCTCCGGTCCTGTTTCAGCTTCAGTCAGTTCTTCTTTCCTTACGTTGGCACTTCATACCAGGGACATCTTACAAAGCTTCTATTGGAATAGAGAGAAAAAACCTGCAACACTCATTCTATCAGTGTGCACAGGTGCGAAGCCAAACAGCAATTGTAGCATTAAAAAAAGAGAAGCTGAACTTTGCTCCAACCATAAAAATATACAAAATTATTTCAGTTAAGCAACAATACAAAAATTGAGACACTTAGCTTTAAAAATATGGCCATATCATTAAACCGCCCAGTTGCCACGTCGAGGAGTGTCTCTTGAACTGGGTCCCTAACCTTCAATTTCTGTCTCTACCAGAGTTAAAACCTCCTTTTGCATAGGCAAGTTAGAAAAAGTGACAACAGAGAACAATCGCATCACAGGCCAACAGGGTCGGGGGAAGGGTGTGCAGCAATTGGCGTGAACCCACATTATATACTAGAAAAAAAAAACTGCAATACTCATTCTATCAGTGTTCACAGATGCAAAGCCAAACATCAATTGTAGCACTAAAAAAGAGAAGCTGCACTCTGCTCTGACCATAAAAAATACAAAATAATTTCAGTTAAGCAAGAATACAAAAATTGAGACACTTAGCTTTACAAATATGGCCATATCATTAAACCGCACAAAAGGAGGTTTTAACTCAGGCAGAGGCAGAAATTGAAGGTTATGGACCCAGTCCAAGAGACACACCTCGACGTGGCGACTGGGCGATTTAATGATATGGCCATATTTTTAAAGCTAAGTGTCTCAATTTTTGTATTCTTGCATAACAAATAATTTTGTATATTTTTATGGTCAGAGTAGAGTGCAGCTTCTCTTTTTTAGTGTTTCTATTGGAATAGGTCTGACCTACTTGTCTACCCATCATCTTCTGTAAGTATGGCGGATCTCACGAATGTAAAATAAAACCAACAGTAAATTTGACAATTTTTCTTATTAAATTTTTATACATTTTTGAAGAGTTTGAAGGCACATTCAATTTATTAAATGTGCCTTCAAATTAATTTTGCAAGACTCTGGTCTGGCAGAGTCTTGACCATTATTATCGACCAATGTGACCATTAATCTCGACACTTTTTTTGTACTACATTAGCTTTTTGGTGAGACAGGACAAATTCACCTTTGTTTGCCGTATCTGACCCTGTTGCAACTTCCCTGTCCTTCCTTCCCTCCTTAAGTTGAAACGTCATGCCAGGAATAAAAGCTTCTCAATTGGAACAGGTCTGACCTACTTGTCTACCCATCATCTTTTGTGAGCATGTTGGATCTCATGGATGTAAAAGTAAAACCAAAGGTAAATTTGACAATTTTTCACAGTAAATTTCTATACATTTTTGACAAGGATAATAAAAGGCACATTCAATTTATTAAATGTGCCTTCAAATGAATTTTCAAGACTCTGTTCCAGAGTGACTTCAGACCAGGGGCGTATCTAGGGGGGTGCAGCCGGACCTTTTGCTCCAGGCGCCACTCAGTGGGGGGCGCTGGTTGCCCCCCGATTTGGGGGCGTGGTCCCGCACTGTAGTGAGTATCTGCAGGCCACGCCCCTCACAGTGCTGTGTGTTACCATGGCTGCTGGATGCTCCGTCCCCTGTGGTCAGGCATCAAACATCCGGGGCTGCAGCCCTGAATATTCCCCGGATGTCTCCTGCAAGCACTGAGGACGGAGCTCCAATCACAGTGCAGAGAGTGAGTCATGTGACCTCTCTCCTACACCGTGTGGAGGGGAGGAGCTCACTCCCCCAATCCAGGCTGAGCGCGGCCTCTTTGAACTTCTCTCCAGCAGCAGCGATGGATGGATGGATGCCTCCCCGGTACACAGGGATCTGCTTTACCCTGGAGCCAGATCTGTCTGCCTCTGACTGGGGAACTGACAGGACCCAGGAGCACAAGACCCAGGAGGACAGGAGCCAGGAGCACAGGTATCACAAGCAGAGGGACACACCACAAGACATGGAAGGCTGATAACACATAGCAGACACAAGGGGTGATAAGGAAGGAACACAGAGCTGATAACACACACAAGTGTGGTGACAGGCTGACATCATAGAACAATAGCACACACAATGAGGATCAGATGTCAGGATACTGAGCAGAGAATGAGAAGCAGATGAGACCCAGCTTTCCCAGGCTCCTCTATCCCTATTTCCTCAGCACTCAGCTTTCCCAGGCTCCTCTATCCCTCTTTCCTCAGCACCCAGCTTTCCCAGGCTTTTCTATCCCTCTTTCCTCAGCTCCCAGCTTTCCCAGGCTCCTCTCCCTACCCCTCTTTCCTCAGAACCCAGCTTTCCCAGGTTCCTATATCCCTCTTTCCTGAGCACTCAGCTTTCCTAGGCTTCTCTATCCCTCTTTCCTCAGCACCCAGCTTTCCCAGGCTCTTCTATCCCTCTTTCTTCAGCACCCAGCTTTCCCAGGCTCCTCTACCCCTCTTTCCTCAGCTCCCAGCTTTCCCAGGCTCCTCTACCCCTCTTTCCTCAGCACCCAGCTTTCCCAGGCTCCTCTATCCCTCTTTCCTCAGCACTTAGCTTTCCTAGCCTCCTCTATCCCTCTTTCCTCAGCACTCAGCTTTCCCAGGCTCTTCTATCCCTCTTTCCTCAGCACCCAGCTTTCTCATGATCTTCTACCCTCTTTCCCTCAGCACTCAGCTTTCCCAGGCTTTTCTATCCTCTTTTCCTCAGCACCCACCTTTCCCAGACTCTTCTATCGTCTTTCCTCAGAACCCAGCTTTCTCATGTTCTGATTTCCCTAAGCACCCATCTTTCCCATCTTCTGATATCATGGCAAAGCTGGGTGCTGAGGAAAGAGGATAGAAGAGCATGGTAAAGCTGGGTGCTGAGGAAAAGAGTTATA
Organism: Allobates femoralis; assembly: GCA_033576535.1. Lineage (NCBI taxonomy): Eukaryota > Metazoa > Chordata > Amphibia > Anura > Aromobatidae > Allobates > Allobates femoralis. The sequence continues at coordinate 585,788,108 of JARQOC010000004.1, read as the reverse complement.
GAAGAGCATGAGAAAGCTGGGTGCTGAGGAAAAAAGGATAGAAGAGTCTGGGAAAGTTGGGTGTTGAGGAAAAGGTGTATAGCAGAGCAGGGGATGGGGTGCTGAGGGAAACAAGCTCTTTCCCATCCCCTTCTCTGCTATACACATTTTCCTCTGCACTCAGCTTTCCCATGTTCTGATTTCCCTCAGCACCCAGCTGACCCATGATATCAGAACAAGTGTCAACATAATTATCCCTTATCACAAAGTGTCAGTGTCATTATCCTGTGCCCCCAGTGTCAGTGTCATTATCCTGTGCCCCGAGTGTCATTGTCCTGTGCCCCGAGTGTCATTGTCCTGTGCCCCGAGTGTCATTGTCCTGTGCCCCGAGTGTCATTGTCCTGTGCCCCGAGTGTCATTGTCCTGTGCCCCGAGTGTCATTATCCTGTACCCATACCTCCCAACCGTCTGGGATCCAGCAGGGCACTCCCGATTTTGAGCCTCTGCCCCGCTGTCCCGGCCAGGATGTTACATTTCCTGCACTCAGTGGCGTAGCGTGGGGGGGGGGGGGTCGGTCCGCCCTGGGCGGCAGGTGTGTGGGGGCGGGAGTAGGGCTGTATTTACACGGCAGGGGAGCGCAAGGGTTTTTTTGTTTTTTTTCTTTGCCTCCCTCCCTTAGACTCCATATGAAAACTAGAGTCTTTGTGGGGGAGGGTGCCGCCGCTGGCAGTGCATTGCCGCCCGGCGCCCGCATGTACTGCCCAGCTCCCAGCCCCTCAGCGCTGAGAGCGATCACGCTGACAGGAAACCGCTGGGAGCTCTGCTGCTTCCTGTCCCGTGATGGCTCCAAGTGCTGGTGCGGTGGAGGCGGCTCCTCCACCCAGCCGGCCCCCCATGCACCCGGAGAGGTGAGGGAAACTGTGCAGGGGACAGGGGACAGGCAGGCACACACACTATGAGGTGTATATATGTATACATCAGGCAGGCACACTATGAGGTGTATATATCATATATACACCTCATAGTGTGTGTGCCTGCCTGATTTATACATATTTATATACACCCCTCATAGTGTGTGTGCCTGCCTGATGTATACATATATACTTCTCATAGTGTGTGCCTGCCTGATGTATACATATATACACCTCATAGTGTGCCTGCCTGATGATGTATACATATATATACCTGAGGTATATATATGTATACATCAGGCAGGCAGACTATGAGGTATATATATGTATACATCAGGCAGGCACACACTATGAGAAGTATATATGTATACATCAGGCAGGCACACACTATGAGGTATTATACCTCATAGTGTGTGCCTGCCTGATGTATACATATATACTCCTCATAGTGTGCCTGCCTGATGTATACATATATATAATAATAATAATAATAATAAAGCTTTATTTATATAGCGCCAACATATTCCGCAGCGCTTTACAATGTATATAGAGCTACACATCAAATAAAAATTTGCGGTGGCGGGTGTGATTGGAAGGGGGGGGGGGGGCGCCAAAATAAATCTTTGCCCCGGGTGCCAGAAAACCTAGTTACACCTCTGCTTCAGACTACCAGTGTGACAGTTATTCTCAACCCTTTTTTTTGTACTACATTAGCTTTGTTGGGACAGGACACCTTGTCCATTATTTGCTGTCTCTCCCCCTGTTGCAGCTTCCCTGTCTGTCCTTCCCACCTTAAGTTGGCACTTCATGCCAGGAACTAAACCTTCTCTATTGGAACAGGTCTGGCCTATATGTTTACCCATTATCTTCTGTAAGCATGGTGGATGTAAAAGTAAAGCCAAAGGTACATTTTTTCTTAGTAAATTTCTATAAATTTTGCAGATGGATTTGAACGCACATTCAATTTGTTAAAGAATACACTCTGACAACATCAAGTTTATTATATCACATGGTTTATTATTTTTTTCTTATCTTTATTACTAATACAAAATAATTTGTACAAAGGCTAACGTAAGTATTGCATAGAAGGAACACTGGAGTGAAAGAAAACCTGGATGGAATGGCACATTGGGATCCTAATATCTACCACATCAAAAATGGTTGAATTTGGCAGGGCATACAAAAATATCTTCAACTTTTATACATAGGGTTAAACAGTTAACGAACAGAGAAAAGATTGATGTTATTTTTTTTTATTTAGATTTTTTTTGTTAGATGTTCTAATCCAATATAACCTGTATAATTCATCACATGATATATTTGACAGATTTCCTGTAGTTAAACCTTAATTCTGATACCTATACAGAACAATTTATCCTCAAAGTCAATTTTTGACATATTTTTTAGGAGCAATTTTACACAACTTAATGACTTTATCAATTTAACATTTTTAAAAGATCCCATTTTTTTGCAATATATTTAACAGAATATTTGTACTCATTTCAGTAGAATTAGGCATTGTGATACCTATATGTGCAAACACCGTTTATGGCGGACTTCAATGTTTAGTTCATTGTGGCTGCAATTTCTAATTATTACACTAATATCTATACACCCCATGATATATAATTGCAGTAAATTATAATAATTATTACCTATGAAGAAAAAATAAAGTTGCAAGCCTCCTTACGGCTATCCCGAAATTGGAGAATTGCAATGTTAACGAACACAGTTGCATCTTTTCATAAATGGAATTGCACTGCACCTCTCAATCCAAAATAGCTGCCCCTGCGAACGGAGCAAAATGCATAAAAATATAGGTGGAAAAATCATTTCATCTGATTCACCCTTTAACAAATTTGCTACACCATAAAACACAATGGGCCAATTAATTCTGCATTTAAAGGGGATATCTGAGATTTAGCCATGCCTAAGCACTCGCAGACAAGCCCCTCTTTCGACAAGCATCAAAGTCGATGTGATGCTGATTGACAGCCGACTCCCCCAATCAGGTAGCAGGGAGCTGAGTATCAATTAGCATGACGTCAGCTGTCCAGCCCCTTCCACAGAGAAGAGTGGAAAAGCTGCTGTTGCAATATTTACCCCACCATGGTGTCCGTGACTGGAGCGGTCTGTGCCCGCTCTGTGGTGGGGATGAACGGTGCCAGGCGCAACAGGCAGGTAAGTGGCAGCTACCTGCCTGTTAGTGCTTAGGAATATCTATTTTTTTTAATAAAAATCAAGGATAACCCCTTTAAAATTCCATTTATTTAATGCATCCAAGTAGAGATGAGAGAATAGATTCGACTGGGATTGACGTCTTCTCAATTTTACAATTCTTGGAATTTGCTTCCATACGGATTGAGCAATGTGGCCATGTTTCTAGATCATAAAAGAGCATCAGAATGTAAAAAATAAAATATTTATATTCACCTTATCGCGAACCTCTCTGGTCCATCACAGTCAGCCGTCCGCTCCACACCACATCTTCAGATTTCTTTGAATTCTCAGGGCTTCTCATGCTGGGTCAGGACTTCCGGCTTTTATTAGGCCCGGGGGCGTTCAGTAGGTCATGGCACATACCATGACGTTATGCAGAAGCTTCTCTTGACTTATCAGACCTGGAAGTCAAGGCCCAATGTGAGGAATGGGAAAATTTACTGCAAGTGGTGGCTATCTGAAGATGTGGTGAGGACCGGACAGGTGACGGTGATGAGTGGAGGGGCAAGAGAGATAAGCGGTTAGGTATGTACCGTATATGGATTTATTTCATTTTTTACATATCATGCTCTGGGGTCTGTAAAGACATGAAACGTGCTGAGAATTTAATTGAATATCCTGGTAAAATCTGAACAAATCGGCAAACTTGGATTTTGCCTAATCCCCTCATCTCTAGTACTTACCAATCCAGCAAAAAAATGTAACTTATTTTTACATAAAGATTTATGGACACGTAAAACAAAAACATTCTTTATAAATAAGTTTGGATATATAAACCTAGCAAACAATGCCTTTTATATTGGAAACGATAACCTCAAGCAGAGGGTGGGCTAGGGTAAAAATAGAGTAGCAGCATGCATGGCATGACAGAGCACACAAACAATGTGTAGATTGGTAAAAATTAAATTAAAGCTCAACAGATATTTAAGCAAGAAAAAAAATCAATTTAGTTGATTGCTACCACCCCCGTTAGAAATAAAAAAAATAAAATAAATGAGTCATTTTTTACTTTAAGTAATATGAAATAACAATATTCTTAAGAAATAATTAATTACACACTTTAAAAAAAAAAATTAGACAAGTGATCTTTATGTTGTTTTTTTACATGCCGTTTTGGTGCAATTTTTTGTAAAAATTATATATATTTTTTCTAGTTAGTAGAGTTGAACTAATTTCCCCAAAATTCAGTTTGTGCAGATTTGCTCAATTTAAGGAGTAAATTTAATGCAATTTGTATTGTTAGGTAAACATACTAATCTTATACTCATCTCTCTCCAGCCCACCTCGGACATTTTCTCCGCACTAGTCCCATGATCACCTCTTTTATCTTCCTTCTGACTAAGCCTTCTACTCATAGGGCTCTACATCAAGGGTCCCCAACCTGTAGCTCGGGAGCCAAAAGGTTCGCGGGTCCAAGATGTGTGGCTCATGGTGTTTTCCAGCTTAGTGCATGAGCCTCAGGCCTTGAAAACTATGAAGAGAAAGTGAATTTTGTGAGTAGTGCCACAAAGAAGAGCAGATCTGAATGGGGGGGTAATTGATATATTGGCCTGGTGCAATTCTGTGAAAGCTCTGGGTGTCACTGCTGTTAGGGGAGCAGGAGCTGAATGTGGCTTTGCAACCCTCTCAGAGCTGGATGTGGCTCTCCACCTTCTCTCAGAGCGGGAATGTGCTCTCGACCCTCTCTCAGAGCTGAATGTGGCTTGCAACCCTCTCTCAGAGCTGGAATGTGGCTTCAACCCTCTCTCAGAGCTGATGTGGCTTCACCCTCCTAGAGCTGATGTGGCTTGCACCCCCCTAAGAGCTGGATGTGGCTCTCCACCCCCCTCACAGAGCTGGATGTGGCTTCACCTTCCTAAGAGCTGGATGTGGCTCTCGGCCCTCTCTCAGAGCTGAATGTGACTTGCAGCCCTCTCTCAGAGCTGAATGTGATTCTCCCTCTGTCAGATGAAGTGGCTCCCTCTCTCAGAGCTGATTGTGGCTTGCAACCCTCTCTAAGAGCTGGATGTGGTTCGCAATCCTCTCTCAGAGCTGAGTTCAGCTCTCAAGGTCAAAACGTTGGAGACTTCTGCTTTACATCACCACATATGGCACGATACACACCATTAACGCGAGTCACGCCGCCCATTCTGTCAGGGGAAGTGACGACACATATCGTTGACGAGTCACATTCCATATAATGACTTGGAGACTAGTGAATAAAAGACTGACTTGGCCAGAAGGAAGATATAGAAGATAAAAGTCCCAATTGGAGGAGGACCAGACAGGCAAAGGGATAGAGGAGAGTATGTAAAAGATTTAACTACTTTCCAATCCTTGATTCTCGCCCCCCAAAAATTGCAAAAATGTTTTAACCTTTTTGTACAATTGGAACCAAATTTGATTTGCCTCGAGTCAATTCGCTCATCTCTAGTAATTCGACCTAATAACTTTGTTATCGAGGCCTCTAAATAATGGCTATATCTAAAATATAACTGTGCAGAATACAAATATGTTAACCAGGAATTTCCTTTGAAAATTCCAAAATTCTAAAAAAAAAAAACACTCTTATATTTCTCTAAAAATATGAATGAACAATTGCTGATTAATATTCAGTTTGGACTATTGTATTTGGTGCAATATTTTATCGGCAATTATGTTAGAGATTCATCTTTTTAATACTTTGTCTTTTACAGTTAACTTTAAATACTCTGTTCTTCACATTAATTTTTTTTAGATTTTTAAATGTTATAAAAATATTTTTACAGGCAGCAAATTAGGCTTTGTTCATAATACTGCCATAAGCTCCTTTCATTATTGAGTTATTACAGCTATGATGGGTTCGTATTCAATCCTTGATTATCTTGCCGACTAGGGTCTATCCGCTTTCTATCAGGTTTTCAAGTGTTCTTGACTCCATAACTCAAAAACAAAAGAACCCTGATGAAAAGTAAAGGGAAAAAAGTGACATTATAAACCGGTGGCGGAACTTTAGCCCGGCGCGCCCTGGTGCAGCTGTAGGTGAGGAGCCGGGGGAAGGTGGGGTTTGGGTGCTAGCAGCTGCAGGTGAGGAGGGGGGTGCTAGCAGCTGTAGTTGAGGAGCGGGGGGGGGTTTGCGAGCGGCTCCTACCTGCGCCGATTGCAGTTCTGGGAGCCGGAGCTGCAGAGGAGAGGAGGGGCGGGAACAGCCAAGGGGAGCAGGAAGCTACCCTCAGTTAACCTCCTCTCCTCTGACATAGGGTCAAAGGGGGTGGCTGTGCAGGGCCCCCTACCCGGTCGGGACCCTGGTGCAGCTGAACCAGCTGCACACGGTAGGTCCGCCCCTGTTATAAACATCCATAATTATTTAAATAACAACAGGTAACAAATTCTCAAACTTTGAGAAGTGAAAAAAGTAAATTTTTCCAAATTATAAAAATTGAAAATGGTAGGGTTTGACCTGTGAGTATACACCCAGCAAATGTATATTGTAAAGTACCTCGACTTGATCAATGAATTCAAAAACATGCTAAAAACCGGGGGGAAAAAATGCTTAAAATACCAAGAAAATTTTTATTTTTTTGTGTATTTTTTTTTTTATAAAACTATTAACCACTGTAATAACAAGCAAAAAAAGTGCATTTTTTTTTTTTACAAAATAAAGAATTAATGCGTAATGTAAGAAATAATCTAAAGACAGACTTAAAATTATATTTCACATGATAAAATATTACATGTTGTACGGTTGGTTTTTGTGATTCTATGTATTCAGATTATTTTACAGTACACTGCATATATGATAAGGAATATTGTACCTTTTTCAAATCTAACATGCCGACAACAGAAATAAAAACATCAAGAGTGACCTATCTATTTTATTGTAACAATTTCTAAAAAAACAAAAAAACATTTTCTAATTTGTAAAGAAAAAAATAGCAAAAAAAATAATAATAATAATAATAATAGGTTATGCCACCACAGCAAAAGAAAATGAAGAGATGATAAATAATGAACTAATGCAATTCAATAATTATAAATGTACAATATTTTTTTTTAAGAATGTTTTTCATAAATACATTTTGCAAAAACCAACCTGTAGGTACGTCAAGTATGAACTTTAAAAAGGATGAATACTGTAGCTGAAATACTAATAAGATTTTTAATGTCTATCCTATTTTTTTTACGTTGTATTTAGAAAATTTACCAGTTTTTAGATATAAATATGTTAATATTAAATTTGATTGTGGGCGGAACTGTAATACCAGCTTCCGCCTATGAATAAGAGTGGTGCTATTTCTTTTACAACATCTGAATTAGTCAGCAGAAGCAATTTAACTAGATAATATGTGTAGTCCACTGACTAACCTCTCAGGTATTGGCTACCGGGGTCTGGCCAAGGGATATGGTTGATGGTAGAAAGAGGACGTGTGTCCTGGGTTTTAGCACTACCCAGAACCTAACAAGTCACTCTATCTTGGCCTGATTAGTTAGATACATGGGTGTCCTGGGTTTTAGCACTACCCTTGAAGCTAACAAGCCACTCTATCTTTACTAAAGTAGTTACATACATGGGTAGCTTGGTGAACCAAATTTTTGCTCCGAGTGAAAAAAGGTTGATGGAACCTCTGATCTAACACATACCTCATCTACAATCTGATTTAAGGGTATTTAACATACAATAAACCAAATTTTTGCTCCGAGTGAAAAAAGGTTGTATGGAACCTCTGGATCTAACACAATACCTCGTCTACAGATCTGATTTTAAGTGGTAATTTTCAAAAAAACAAAAAAAATGTAAAGGTATTTTGATTAAAAAGGGTTAATAATGAAGGACTAGTCAAGTAAGTCTACAACTACATTAGTAACATCAAGTTGATGTTAGCTCCTTTAAGAAGGTTCTCCAATCTGCTTTAGCTTTTGGTTTCCAAGGATCTTAGAAGTTCTCCATCTGTTTTGTTTAGGTACTCCAGATCTTTAGGAAGGTTCTCCAATCTGCTTTTGTTTTTAGGGTCCTCCAAGGTATTTAAGAAGGTTCTCTAATCTGTTTTTTTTTAGGGTACTCCAAAGATATTAAGACGTTCTCAATCTGCTTTTTTTTTAGGTCCTCCAAGGATCTTTAAGAAAGGTTCTCCTAATCTGTTTTTGTTTTTAGGGTACTCCAAAGATCTTTAGGAAGGTTCTCCAATCTGCTTTTGTTTTTAGGGTCCTCCAAGGGTATTTAAGAAGGTTCTCTAATCTGTTTTTTTAGGTCCTCCAAGGGATTTAAGAAGGTTCTCTAATCTGTTTTTTAGGGTCCCAAGGTATTTAAGAAGGTTCCTAATCTGTTTTGTTTAGGCACTACAAGGATCTTTAAGAAGGTTCTTTAATCTGTTTTTGTTTTTAGGGTACTCCAAAGACAAATTGATCATCGACAATCAAGTGAAATCAGTTGGCAGTAAGTGTAGCATTTTTCTGCAGCACCACCACAGGAGAGAGAAAGCATTGCACCTGAAAACAATCCACTCCATGGATGTGCTCGGTCCTCTAGAGAGCAGTGATGTCTTTGTAGTGAGTCCCATATAGGGAACCCTTTTCTATAGTACGTTTAAAAATAGGTTTTCCAAGGAGAACACTTCCTTTAAATAGTGAAGGGTCGGCATAGACACCAATAGTGGTTTATCTAAAAACCGCGTCCAAGACAAAGCTCTGTTTTGAGAAGACTCTAAATTAGTCCTTGACCTCAGTAACGAAATTTATTTTTAGCAGCAAATATGCTTACGTCAGATTACGTGTAAAAATGTAAATCTGACATGGTCCCATTTTTTATGTATTTTTCTTTTTAAAACTACTTAAAGTTTAAAGTAAACTGTATCTTAAACCTTTATGTTTATGACTCTATGTCTTGTGTTTTTTGAACTTCGACCAACATTATCATCACCAAAAACTTGTACTTGGTGGAATGACACTTAAAGGGGTTACTCTACATAGATCTTCAGGATGGCACTATTCTCTTGCTGAAGATGGTGCGGTTCTGACTAGAGATGAGCGGATCCATGGAAATTTGGGTTCTGCAGGCTCAGCGGACTTTAGATAAAGTTCTGTTCTGGACTTTAACTTCGTTGGAAGTCACTGATTGGGCAGTTTGGCTCTTTGCCCACATACAGCCTGCCATAAATAAAGCACTTCCAAGGAGGGAGGGCGTGGTTTTGTAAACTTTTTCTTGTACACATTACATCTGATAACTTTGATTTTACCCCCAGTTTGTGCCATTCAAACACTGCAAGCAGCTCGCCCGGCCCAAGCACCAGGTGTACCCGAGCACAGGGATGCTCGCTCAAATGGTTTGCATACATAAAGAACACTGATTTTTAAAATTTTAAAGTTCGAGTCCGCTCATCTCAACTCCTGTTTGGCAGTTTGGACTGGTGACTTGGTTGAGCCTGAACTGTGTGCTCGAGGATTCTGCAAGGAGAGGCAGTTTTGTCATTCCAGCATCGGAGGAACATAGGGGAACTGAACCTTGCTGTATCCAGTGATCTGGCCAACTTCAGAGCAGCACTTACAAACTCTATAGAAAAGAGCTTGTAAGCGTTGCGCTCATTGCCTTAGAAACCGTTCACTGCTCTTAGATTGTAGAGGTGGATGACAACCTAGAAACCCCTTTAGAGTAAATGTCCAGCTTTTAAGACCATTTCAATTTTAGGTCCAATACTCACAACTACCGTAATTTCCTAATATATCTCTTTAAAAGGTTGAGCATAACCATGGAGATATATGATAAAAAAAAATTCTGGCTGCCTGTAGTCACCCCTAGGGGGAGACAAAGAGCTTACGATCTACTTATTTAAGCTCCCCCTTGTGGACAGAATGGAAAAATGAAGTAGCACAGAATTTTGAATGTAGGTTGAATACTACCGTACATTGTTGCCTCTTTCTTGAAAGAACAACAGTACAACTTGTAAAGGAATGCTAGATTTATACAAGAAGAAAGCCCTGTCACTTCCCATTAAGTTCTTGAAAAGTATTTTTCTAAAACATTTACATTTTGCAGTATTTTTTGTTAGAACTGTTGGCTCTTTGAGAAAAAATAGGGAAGAGGATGGGAATATTATCTCCTCGCTTGGGTTGGTTGTGGGTGATATGACAACTGATGAATATGTACGTTAACAGGCTGCTGCAGAACCGCAGGTGATACACATCAAAATTGAAGATGATAAGGAGATAAATTCGTTTGTGCTGCCTCAAATGGCTGAAAAGGACTCCAAGTAACTTGGGTAGAATTATGGTTTAATGGTCTACGCGTTTTAAGGCAATCCAGCCTCTTCCTCAGGACAAATCCTTGCCAAAACTATAGTTAGTCCTGAGGAAAAGGCTGGGTCACCTTGAAATGCATAGAATCAATAGGGATTGAAAATGTCAGATTAAAAAAATGCAATCCAATTTGCAGGCAGTGTGTTATAGAACAGGAAAAGCTGAGCAAATTTATATATGTTCGTGGGAATAGTGTAACTAGTAACTTATTTATTGAAAAATCTCCTTTTTTTTTGGGTTAGGAGTCCACTAGGCGGTCCTACCCAGTAGGACTAGACCCACCTACTGAACTCTTCAAACCCAGAATGAGAAGAGTGAAGAAATAATGAATAAATGACTAGTTCTATTAAATGTTTTCCAACAAATTTAAATAACAAGACATTTTGCTCTTTAACATGTGATGTGATATTTTCAACACAATGGTTTCCCTCCAAGCAAAGTGGAGTAAAACTCAGTTAATGTCTTGACCACTCTGGAATACGATGGGGTTCTCCCTGCTTATTAGAGTAGAGAAAAATGATTCTCAGGATCTTGGTCTAGCGGCCATGTTGGCATCCGGATCAGTGGCCTGTGAATATCCTACATGCCGGTATCCTTGGTGCCTCTTCTAGTTGGTAAGCCCCTCGTAACATCTTAACGGGAGTTGTGCCACTATGTCATGATGTTGCAAGTCTACAAATACGAAGAGGTGCCTGAGATACTAACAGTTAGTAGGAAGTTTGCAGAGTTCTGATTCTCCTGTCATGGTGTACCATGAGTGCCTCTTCCAGTTGTTAAGCCCCTCGTAACATCTTAACGGGAGTTGTGCCACTACGTCATGATGTTGCAAGTCTACAAATACGAAGAGGTCACAAAGCACCCACTGACCTTGTGGAGACCAGTGGAGGATAACACTGCGGGCACCAGTTAAAGCACTCAAACACAGTGAAACCCAAGGTGCATTGCTCCCTAGAATTTGAATATGCAGATGAAGTCCATGGAGCCTCGGTTAAGAGTCTACAACATGGACACCAGCCAGTTATCCCACCAGGAAAGGACCTAGCCCAGGGTATTAGTAGCCCTTAAGTCACTATCCAGCCCTTGCGAGCTTGAAGATATGGCCAGGGGTGGGAGCAATGCTTCATCTGCATATTCAAATTCTAGGGAGCAATGCACCTTGGGTTTCACTGTGTTTGAGTGCTTTAACTGGTGCCCGCAGTGTTATCCTCCACTGGTCTCCACAAGGTCAGTGGGTGCTTTGTGATGTCTATCTATCAAGCATTGCTCCCACCCAGCCAGAATCCTGTGCCACACTGATGAGGGGCAACAACCCCGAAACAGCTGTCTGTGGTTGGATACCTAGTCCATGGTAAACCCCTGGCCATATCTTCAAGCTCACAAGGGCTGGATAGTGACTTAAGGGCTACTAATACCCTGGGCTAGGTCCTTCCCTGGTGGAATAACTGGCTGGTGTCCATGTTGTAGACTCTTAACCGAGGCTCCATGGACTTCATTTGCATATTCAAATACGAAGAGGTGCCTGAGATACCGACAGTCAGTAGGAAGTTTGCAGAGTTCTGATTCTCTGTCATGGTGTACCAACTATGGCCACTAGACGAGGGTCCTGCTAATCGTTTTGCTCAACTCTAGTGCTTAGGTCAACACATCTAATTTCTGGGTATGCCCAAATAGATTATGCCGCTTGTAATTCTAGGCAATGACTATCTGTTGAGGAATTATTTCAATTTCTCCTCTATGTTGGAATGTCTTTTAATACGAGAGGATTCTACTTTTGGTGTCACATGAAAAAAACACCAACAAGAGCATTGGGTGACTGGAAGCTTCTGGTAATACAGTCATATTCTCAGTAACAGAGAAGATACACAAGTTTCAAAATGTCACATAAATTCTCATTAAACACATTTTTTTTTGTAATGTTTTCCCTTATCTGTTTAGCGTGGGACATGACTCATTCCATTTCATGAGTTCAACTAGATAAAAGCTGTGATGTCAGGCAAATCCACGATGAATAGAAGAACATCAATAGAAACTGCTTATTTCTTCTCGCTCATTTATCATGAGTTTGTAAAGCAGCAAAAAACGTAAGCAGTGCCCTCACCACAGACCAAATTACGGGCATTGTTAAAAGAAGCAGCAATGAGACTTAGAGGTATGTGCTGAAGTGTTTAGCAGGAATGTCCTTTGAAATATTTTACACGGTTTGTAAATGCATTAGCAAAGAATGTGTGCAAAGAAACAGGTCAATGTCTGTCTACATACAGATGTGTCCTCCCTTACCTTGCCTCAAATATCATAAAATTCTAATTCAATAAATAGCATGCTAGAAAATCTCTCCCTGAATCAAAATTCACATCAACCTTCTAACATAAACAACTCCAAACAGAGTATCATAAAATCATATGCCTATAACCTAAACATCTCCCAACAGAGTATCACAAAATTATGTTTTGTTTTTTTAAATCATCTTGAGCCAAGAGGAAAGGTAAGGAAAGACGCATCTGTATTTGGTATGTGATAGAGCAATAATCCATGCAAACCGATTCACGTGCTTTTTTCTCATGGTGACCAGCAGATATCCTACCAAAACTCATAAACAATTCATATCTGCCCAACTGTGGCCAATATGACCCATAAACATTTTCCTCGTCCTTTTTAGGATTACTTTCAGATGTTTTACCCAACAGGACATGATCTAGCTGTAGAGTTTGGCCACTCGAGGTCATCTTTAGAAGTATTGCCCGCTATTACTGAACGTATAAGGATACAGTCTTGAATACTGGTTAGGTATAGAAAATGTCTGCCCCATCAGTTCCTAGAAAATCCATTGGCTTCACGTGCCTCACCACTGGTTCAGCCTGAATTACAGCATGATACATCTCATGACATGTGGCTCAGCCTACCACCGTTTTTGGGCTACAAACGTACTTTAGGATTCCTTGAACATAGACATCCATTAGAAAACTTCCTCCATAGCTAAAAGTCATTGTTTCTTTAAGTATAACATCAGCTCGGTACATCATGAATTGCGACTTACAGAAACATATTTTCATCAGTGCCAACATCATATACCCAAATATGTAGTAACTGTCTTGATTCGTGAGACCTTCTTTCTAAGTCCCTCTGGAATAATAACTTGCATTTTTTTGTCCTCAAGTACACAATAATATATTATGACAAGTATCCACTGTAATGTTAATGCCTCTTGGAGATTATGAAATATATCAAAATGAATTTCTGCTTTAAAGTGAATTTCCACCCAAATCATATGTCTACAATCAGAATGGATGTCCAATTCAGGAGACATTTTTAAAAGTAATAATCACCTCTAGGCCAATTCATAATCATCGTTGCCAACAGTCATGAATTTGCTAAAACAGTCCTACAAATTTGGAAACAATCCAGACATGTCCTGGTCTGAAAAGAGGCAGGATTTACATAAACCTGCCCAACAGTGGGAGTAGCCAGTCATTTTGGATCGTTCTCCTGTAGGTCCTGGAACAAGGCTTAAGTAATCCTATTTTACCCATGGAGATCTTAGTAAATAAACACAATAAGGTAAATTTTTGTGTATATAACAGACACCCCTTCCGCTGTAGATCATTACTTGATCCACGGAGAGTGAAAGGATCATCCGGTGGCCATTAGGGTGCGCTCCTGGCACTGTCGCCTGCTTCCCAGACAGGAGCGAGCAGCCACATACAAATACATGCAAATGCACGCTCCTGTCCAGGGCCGCGCCAGATGATTCCACTGCAAAACTAGGCAAGTTATACGCAAGTGGGAACCCACCCTTATAGGGACGCTATCACTTGAACTGCCATGCAGTTTCAGGAAGAAATACTTTGAGGCAAGAGCCACATTCAGACTTCCTTGGGGTATGTGCACACAATTTTTTTGAGGCGTCAAAGTGAAAAAGTTTAGTAGTAGAAACCACTTCAGGAAACGCTCCGACTTTGGGGAATTTTTGAGGAGTTCCTTATTTTCTCAAGCGGTTTTAAAACATTTTTGAAATGTCTTGTAAAAACGTTTTCTCATCAGACATTTTTCAAGGCCTGAACCGGAAAAGAACTGCTCAAAAGACTGAACATGTATACAGTAAAAGTGGTTTTATAAAATATAAATTAATATTTTGTTTAGTAATTTTTCAGGCAGTTTTTCAAGTGGGACAGCTAAAAAAAAAATCCACAAAAAATTCAGTGTACACATACCCTTAGGATCCTTCTGTGCAGGCTGATGTAAACACATTATAGTTCTGTGTCGGAAGGAAAGTGCCAATCAGTTAGGACACATTTTGTGCCTAGTGTAGCTGTCACTTTTTCAACCCGGATGATATAATTTAGGTGGAACGACACTTTAAAATTGACAAAATTAACATTTGACTCCAATAAATGTCTATATAAACAGCTCAATATAATCAATATACCTTTACATTGTAAAAAACAGTGACACCTTTGATGCAAACCTTACGTTTGATTAGCTGAAAGGTTACTTGGCTACGGTATATAACCCAAGAAAACAATTTTTAAGCTGTGTCTGAAATAAAGCTTATTTCAGACCCTACTTGATGCAGGCAGTGGCAGATTATAATGAGGCAATTTACCCATGGCTGCTGGGCCCCCCCCCACAGCACTGGGCCTGGGGCTACCGCCCAGGTTGACCTCATTATAATCCGCCACTGAGCAGGCGCACCCTTTAAAGATCATACAGAACTCTGGTTAAAATAACGATTGTGGTAAATGAACAACAAAGAGAGCAAAAATAAAGACGGTAAGTTTGAAAAACATGTCAACGAAAACGCCTAGTCCTAATCGGAGTAACAAAAAAACTTGTCCCATAAGGTATAATAAAAAAAATTCTCAGTCCATTCCATGCAAACTGACCCATGTCACCGATGGGATCCAGTTTTCAATGGCTTTCTTAAGTCATCCATTTTTGTAAAGTTCTTCGACCTATATTTTTCGAAATCCAAAAATGTTCCAGAATCGTAAGCATATCCATCATATCCATCATGTATTGGTAGGAGTCTTAAGTCTATTAGTAAGCAAAGCTCAGTCTTATATTCTCTCAGACGTTCAAGAAGATTGTTAAGAGCGGGAAACTGGCTCTAATCATTTCCTTTCTTCTTTGGCAAATTAATAGCAGGTGTAAAAACATAAGTCAGGTAACGGTAAAGTTTCGGCTGTGACGATAGTCTGGCGACCAATGTTCGGACTCCTTGGTTCTTGACATTGTTTTATGGCAAAAGTGTATTTTATTTACTGTATACAGACGTCTTTTTTTTTTTGTTTTTTTTTCTGAGACGCCCTTAGGCGTCGTATTTTTTACCAGTCCAGTGGATTTGCTGGAAGAGGATCATAGAAAAGGCCATTGCAAGTATCTGAAAGAGACAACAAATGGAATTAAGTCAATATTATATCCCGCAGATAGAAGCCTCCTGTGGATAAACAGGTTCAATTTATACAATGGGATTACTTTATGTTTCATGGCCTGTTGCTCCAATTCCGGTATCCAAGGCAGCGTAAATCTGTTTACTCAGTAAAGTCTTTATCAAGTTTAAAAAAAGATACGTCCGTCAAAACTTTTGCTAATTCCCTCGACCCTTGTAATTATATTGATCCGGAGACGGTTGGATGAAAGACCTTTGCACAATTATTTCAAGTACTTGATATAAAAAGACAACAATAACTTCTCACTTGGCTCGGAAGTGGAAATCCAACCTTGTAAAAATGTGAGAATGTGGATCCTAAATCAGAAAGTGATATCCACCCCATAGTGAAATGTATGTGCTGTATTAAAATGAGACGGGTCTCAAATATCCTTCGGTAAAAATAGATTGATAAACTATCCTTATATGAGATGGGGAATCTCCTCTTGTAAAAAAAAAAAAAAATCTTTTGTTACATCTGTCGAGGAAAAAAATAAAACTAACAATGGTAGATACCGCTTACTGATCACCGGATTAAAGAGAATGGCTAGGGTTTCGAGGATGTAGGTCTGTCCAAACCTCCTGTCATCTGGGGGAAGGGGCCTTAAATTTCAATCAAAGAACAAGAATTGAACTGTTGAGGCCAGTTGGCCACTATGAGGGAGGACGAGGACTGCGATCTAGTTACTACAAAGTAAAATTTTTGGCTAATATTTTGCACATTTTTTTTTTATACAAATCTATGAGTAGATTGCCTAGTATTGTAGGTTCTTTGCCAATTATGTAGCCCACACCTTCCCACAAGTCTACTGTGCCTATAGCTAAATTTAGCTTAATTGTGTCACAATGAAATAGACTTTGGAGTAAAATGAATGGAATCAGGGGGATGGAGAATCTCTTACTGTCATGTAGCTATAAAATCAAACATGTGGCAAAATTATCTGGTGCCTTGAACTCTACCAAACACGCTGGCCAAACCTTCTCACAAGACCACCTAAATTTTCTGTGTCTACAGCATATCTGATTGTGTCCCAATGACATAGGCTTTGAAGTAAAATGGAGTGGTTCAGGGGGATTGGAGAAACTCCTACTTTGATGTAGCTCTAAAATCGAACCTGTGGGCAAATTATCTATTTTCTTGAACTCTACCAAACATGTAGGCCAAACCTTCCCCCAAACCTCTCAAAGAACATTTGTGCCTACAGGGTAATTTGGATGATGTGTCCCATTGCATTAGACATTTGATTAAAAATAAATGGGTACAGGGCTAAATTGTTGACTAGCAGAAGACTCATAGCTACATCTCTGAACCTCTGAGTAGATTGTCTTGTTCTCCGGACTTCACCCATCAAGTAGACTACACCACTCCTCAAGGTTACCCTTAGGCATAATTTGTCCTTTCTTTACACTTTTCAGTGAAACGTAATAGATTCTGCTGCATTAGGCAACTATCAATGTTGTGTAACTAGATTTGTTGCCTTTCTTTATACTAAAATATCAGAAGTCTCTCATTATCCTATTGGAACACATAGTGACTCTCAACTTGACCTCAGATTTAGAAGCTACATTTAGTCATACTTCACCTAACTCATTGACAAGATTCAATTAGGTAAAAAGTTAACTGTAAATACTAACCTTATGAGTTAGTTCATAGGCAAAATGATTTACATTTTCTGAGGGGTCACTTGAAGATGTTGGGCCCAAATAAAAAATATGTAATGGAGACCCACAGGTATCAAATGCCCACAAGGAAAATTGCCCACAGGGTTGGGGTTAGGGTTAGCTGTTAAGGTACTGTCCCACGCCACCATATGGCTTCCATATCGCCGGTGATTTGATGTGAGTGCGCACATTTCGGGCACTTTTTTCACATCGCTGTGGAATTGTCACACACGCAGCTGCGATCTTCGGCGATCCTGCTTCCTGGAAATCACCTGCAGAAGACCGAAGCGATCTTCCCTTCACACATCGCGGCGTCACATGCCACAATCGTAGCAGCGATGTAGCCATACTGTTTCGACAGAGGCGTGCTATAGTGTGTTTCACCATGCCCCAGCACTGCGATTGGTGGACGGAACTGCGTTCCCATTAGTCAACCTTGCGTGAACGCACGGGTCATCAAATAAGGCACCTCGGACACAGCCAGCCAATCGGAACGCAGTATCACCCACCAATCGCCGCAGATGAGCGCAAAAACACACCATTTAAGCACGCCTACGGGATTGATTTCAGGATCGCTGTGTACTTCGATATCGCCATGTCACACGCCAAGGTGCGCTGATATCGCCTGGTGGATATCGCATATTTCTCTGCATGGCAGAGCAATCAGGCGACGCTCCACCGGCGATTTCTCGCCGTAGAATCGCCCAGTCACACGCCACTACGCACATGCGATGTGGTTTCCACATCGCCAAATTCGGGAATTGCCAGCGTTCTCGCCGGCGATATGGAGGCGTGTGATGGTACCTTTAGTGGTAGGTGATAGGGTTGCCTGTGGCCATTTTTCCATGTGGGCATTTTTCATGTAATTGTTATTTATATATTATTATTATTGAAGCTTTTTATATGGCAGCTTCAGACACTGGAGCTCAAGTATGAATTTAACCACTTGTCCATGGTTCTTGCTCTAGCACTGTTATCCAAAATGGACCAATGGCATCCCCAAGGTGAGGGGTTAAAATGGGATTAGAGTAGAGTTGCTGTGAATTGATTTGTAAGACCCAGTCCAGTACCCAGGTCAGTAATATGTGGCCCGTGAAAAACGCCTACTAACCTCCCATCATCTACCTTTTCTTTTGATTAGCTGGCAGTGGGCAATGTCACATGTGAGTATCGCCAAAACGATGGTCTCTCATGTTTCCTGTCCAGCAGCCAGAGATTACCCACCTTGGTGATTGACTGGTCTACAATGCATTCACACCAACTCCAAAAATAGAGAGCACGAAGACATCCCACTAATTGCTACACCTTAAAGAAGTACAATGAGCCAATTTAAGCCATATGCTCCCCAGCTTATTTTATAGTCACTTGCATGAACAGATCCTATTAGGAATGCTGAGGGTGCTTTCTATGAACATTTAGGCAACGTTTTTGATTGTACAATTCTGTTTTGAAGTCGATGGCATGTTTGCAGTGAGCACTGATTTTTCCATTTCCATAATATAATATTGAAATGTTGTCATTTGCTGCAATTATTCACGATGACTATATTCCAGAAGTGGCACTGGCTGCATCGATAGTATAAAAAGGTGAGAATTAAGTAAGAAAAATAATGTAGATGTGTTGAGACTTTACATTGCCAGAGGGATTAAGATCATTTCCTGCACATAAATGCTGATTGCTAGAAATGCTGACAGTACGCTTGAACAGCAAAAGCCTGAAATTGTAGAATGCAGAACTCATGCACAAGAAAATTCTTACAAATGTATCTTCTAACAATTACTGATCCCGATGCTTGGAGATTTAGTTTCTGTCATTGCTTTATCCAAAAACCTAATTATGGTACCTCCAAGACTAAGTGGTTCAAGACCAACCAGTCCGGTCACATTAGTGACCTCTTTCGGTACACACGTTCCGTGATTGTCACCATGTTGTCCCTTTTATCCAATCAGGTTGGGTGGCACCATCTCTATTTCCATTGGTAGACCTTAATCTAATATTCCCTCATAACAGACGTCTAAGACTTGGAAATAGCTGAATGCAGTGTCAGAATAGAGATTATTGAGCACCCATACTTGCCAGTAGTCCCAATATCATAGGAAAATCCTGAGAATGAACAAAAAATTATGGTAAAAAAAATGGTCTATGCTTAGAAATGCCAAAAAGAGGGCAGTTTTCAGAAGTTGTGACTAATCCACAGGACAGAGTTTAAAGGGGTTGTCCACCACTAACACAACCATTTGTGATTCCACATTTCCTCCAGGTAAAATAAAAAACATGTACTTACCTCCGGTGTCTGTGCAGCTCCAGCTGTGTCAACAGAAAGTGAGCCCTGAGGCTGCCACTCATTCACTGATTGCTCTTGTGCCCGAAGGCGGGGAGAGAAAATCCAGCATTGATTGGACGTGGGCTCATGTGACATCACAACATCAAGTGAGCCCCGGGAATGCAAGTATGGACACCACTGGAGCAGCAACGACAATAGAGGTGAGTACAAGCTTTTTATTTTACCTGGGGAAATGTGGAATCAGAAGGGGACATCCTAGTAGTGGATAACCATTTTAAATGTCCTGATTTGGTGTATTGAAATGTTGGCAAGTATGAAATTCCCTATTTAGTCTATGTATATACACATATTTCTTTTAAATAGCCCTGTTGTTGCCTTTTCATGTGTGACCATGTCAAAGTAGAAGTGATCATTATTGTTAAATCCCAGAACAGGGATTTACGTACCCATGATCCATGGGCTCCCGGTGACACGAGAGTGACGACGTGCCTCTCTAGAATGAGGTTTTTTAGAGAAGAGCCTACGACTGTGACTGAATCTTTGCTTTGGGTAAAGTTGGCCATACACATTACACTATGTTTTGGCTGAACAGCCATCTCAGTTGACTCTCCTATACACATTAGTGCTCATTCAATGGTGGATCTTGTGTTCTTTATGGGAAAGATGTCAATTGACATGCATGTCAGCTGTCGACTTATCTCCTAGACATCGATGGACAATCCGAAATGAGACATGCACCCTCAACATCTCCCCCAACCATCAGTTGGCTGATGTCCCCTTACACATTACACCACTGACAAAACCTGCGGATTAGGTGGGTTTGGACAACATTAGTCCAATGTGTATGGGGCCTCAAGTCTAGCTTCACATATCAGTTATCCTTTCCTGCACTATCATAAGAATACGTCACATAGCTTGGGGTTCGTTTGGTGGTTTTACTGGAAGAATAGTGCTGCCTGTTGTGATATTTGTTTTTGCCAAATATGGTGGAATCGGTAAGTTTTGACAAAGTTGTGATCAGAAGCCAAAGAAGCTGTTGTAACGAATGCCACACTACATCTATGAAATGCTCTTTAGTACACAATGTTATCTGGGGGTCTTTTCCTGGATACATACTGTGTTTTATTTTCCAGCAAATTTGACACATTCCAGGATAGAGGCTCAGTCACAAATGTGAACAGAGCCTAAAGGAGCTGTGGTAGAAAATGTCTTATTTATCAAATGCTCTTTATTACATCAACTTATTGGGTCTTTTCATAACGGGGGGTCTAGTGACTATTTCAGTAACCTACGAAATGAAAGCAGGGGTCAATACACGTGAGCTATTTTCCATAACAAGCATGATTGTCGCAGCTCGGAGGTGAAGTAGCGTCTACCATAACTCTTCAAAGAAGCTCGTTTCTATCTTTAGAAATTGTATCAGTGGAAAGGTTCATCTTTGTAAAGGTTAAACGAGGCGTACATTCCCCTCTGCGAGCCGCGGGGACACGTCTGACCGTCTTATGCTTCGTATACATTTTACACCACAGGTATTTGGGTTTAAATAAAGCTTAATTGAGCTTATACACAATAAAAAAGTGAGAGGCTTTAGGCAAATTTCAGACTGTGCTTGCTCCATTGAGGACAGATTTAAACAAAGTTAAATGACACCATCTTCCAGCTGCTGTAAACCCAACCAACCGGGTAGTAACGCCATATACTGCCACATAAATATATCCGCTATATATTCCTATTAAATCTAACACTGTGTTAAGTATTGCACTGGGAAGGTGGACACCTGCGACTCCAGAATGAGAATTAAAAAAAAATATATCAATTTCTTGTCAATTATTTCTTAAAAATGTTAGTTTATAATAACTTGACCCAGTTTTGCGCTATAAAATGTATCCTGCTTTATAGGGCATTTGTTATACAGTTCCTAAGATAGGTGTCACCACTAAGGACCCTGTAGGGCACTTATATTTTAGGGAACAATTTGCAAGAAGAGAGACAAAGTGACCTATTTAAAAAAAATAAAAATGATGGGAGGATAATACGTAAGTCAGCAACTTTGTAACGACGACTCTACAGAGACTCGGCTGTATTTGCCCTTAAGAGCGATGAAGGAGCCAAAGGGGAAACGTATAATATCTAACATAGAATAGATAATAAGGACACTGGATCCGCATCAGACGGCATATCACCGGCACTGCAGCAGTATAGACCTCGTTATGTAGGAAAAAAATTATCTATTTATCTAGAATCTGTATATTTTTTGTCTTCATTTACCAAATCTACCATCTTCTGTCATCTATCTATCTATCTATCTATCTATCTATCTATCTATCAGTCACCCAAATCTATCTATCTATCTATCTATCTATCTACTCTATCACTATCTAGGTCTATCTATTGATATAATCATGTAAATCAATCTATCTAATATCTATCTCTAAAGTATATGTGATGCTTCACCAGTAATAGTAGTGGGTGCAGACTTCTAAACTATTTCCATAATATCCAAAAGGAAAAAATAGACAGCATTCCAGGATTTCAAGTGAAAAAAAATGGCTACATATGCAGTCTATCTATCTATCTATCTATCTATCTATCTATCTATCTATCTATCTATCTAGTATAAATTGACTACAGCACTCCTCTTTTTTCTTCAATATGCCTTTACTGGGCCATCAGGTGCTTAGAAACGTTTCGGATCAATCTCCCTTCCTCTAGCTAGACCTCAGGTCTGATGAGTCCTACGCTGACATCCCTGCCCTCCTTGTCCTCCCTGTCCCACTTCTAAGTGGGTGGACACCATCTCAACCTCAGACCACCTGTGGGCGATGAGGGTGCTAAGTGTAGCTATGGAGCCAGCAACTCCACATATTAGACATAAAACAGAAAAAAACTGCACAGCACTCAAGACATAGTGTGAACTGGTGCCAGCAGGGACGCTGGATCAAACACCAGAAAAAATTTCTCTGCACAGCACTCAAGAGTCAACCGTGGAGTGGTTGATGAGCAAACAGATATTGGCCAATATATGTACCAAGAACCCCAGCAAATAAAAAGATAAGAATTGAGTTTTGAAAAACGAAGTTTTCTAAATTTTTTCCTCATATATAAACCGCTTATTAGCATGTGTACATTTTTGGTAGTAACTGAGTGCTGCAGTGATTTTTTTCTGGTTGTTTATTCCAGCGTCGCATCTTGCACCAGTTCACACTATGTCTTGAGTGCTGTGCAGCTTTTTTCTATTTATGTCTAATATGTGGAGTTGCTGGCTCCATGTCTGCACCTACACCCTCATCGCTCCCGGTGGTCTGAGGTTGAGATGTGTCCACCCACTTAGAAGTGGGACAGAGGACAAGAGGACAGGGATGTCAGCTAAGGACTCATCAGCCTGAGGTCACCGTGAGTGGTTGATGAGCAAACAGATATTGGCCAATGTATGTGCCAAGAACCCCAGTAAATAAAAAGATAAGAATATTGAGTTTTTTTGAAAAACTAATTTTTAATTTTTTCCTCATATATAAACCGCTTATTAGCATGTGTACATTTTGGTAGTAACTGAGTGCTGCAGTGATTTTTTTCTGGTTGTTATCTATCTATTATCTATCTATCTATCTATCTATCTATCTATCTATCTATCTATCCTCACAGTGAACAAGTAACACACCATATTGGCTTTCCATCTAAACAGCAGCCTTATGGGAATATATTTAATATCACATCTTTGTCCTATAACTGATCGCCTTGCGCTCGTACAGCAGCTGTACTGACTATAATCTGAAATTATATCTGTCGAGGGTAACAACCACTTTATCGCATGCCCCTAAACTGATTTCTCTGTGAAAATCCAACATCCTATAAATGGAAACTTTCACTGGGAAGTTTATATTAGATATCTTTTAACATTTTCACCTCTGGACCGTCCGTAGCTGTGTATACCTCTGCACGGAATCTCTTTTTATTGCTCTTTTGCTCCTTTGTAATCAGTGTTTATTAAAAATGTCTTCCATTGTTCTGTCAGGCCTCATTCACACGTCCGTGTTGCATCCGTATTATTCACAGACACAACTTGTACCCATTATAATCTATGATGTTAGTCACATGTTCATTTTTGGGGTATCAGGAATGAGAAGGGGCCAAACAAGTCTATGGGTCTGTGAAAAACATGCACAGCACACGGATGTGGCTACAAGTTCAATATGGTAAAGTATGGGAAAAAGTTTACATTTATTTTTTTCTTTATTCATCTGATGGCAGATATGGACATATGGATGTCACACTGATGAAAAACACTGATGACACCGTATAAGGAGGTGGACAGGCTGTCATGCCCCCCCTGAGGACACCAATCGTGTTATGGTAATGCAATGTGATATCTTGTGATGCGCCATGTGAAGTGTAGTGTGTTCCAGTATAGTGTAGGTGTGACAGTGTATAGTAATGTATAAGATGTTGAAGAGTTGATAATATTATGTATGTGTATTAGGCAAAGGTGTAAAGTAATGTAATGCATGATAAAGATAAGTCTTAGTAATGTAAAGTAAAACGGGTAATGCACAGCAGTGCTGGGAAGGTATTATTATGCTTGCATAATACTGTAGGTGAAAGGTTAAGTCTCCCCAGCAACAGACAGTAGGGACAGTTAGAGTTAAAGTTTGGGATTAGCCCATAGTGGGAGTGGTTATAGCCCTTAGTGGGAGGGGTTAGCATGCAGGGAAAGAGACAGTTTCCTGTTAGAAGGTCAGATAGGGCCCAGCCTGCTGTAGCAGATGTGAGGTCTGACTAGGGAGCAGGACCGCATGGAGTGGGTGTCTTGAGGAGGAGAGTGAAACACTGAGTTCTGACAGAGACAGGTTGGAGAACCGAGAAAGCAAACGCGTGACAGAGAGAGGTCTGCAAGAAAGAAGTTCAGTGATTTGGCCATTAGCAGCTCATAGCGCTTAAAGTAACGGGCCAGGATGAAATAGTATGGGAAATGAAGAGAGTGTCATGGGAGGGAGTCCCTAAAGCATCAGTAGGCTATGAGCCTAGCTGGCCATGTTGGCAATTTCCCTTGAGGGAGAAATGAAAACAGGATGACTTTCATGGACTGTACAGTAAAGCTGAGCTGGGTGGTGGTGGAAATATACAATACTATGTGAAATGGTAGGAGTATGTGAGAGTGTTCATGAAGAGGTATATGTTTGGAGATACTCTACGGTGATAACGAAACTTCCAAGAAGATATGTGGCCACTGTTGTGTGTATGTAGTTGTCATCAAACATTTGTTCCGTAAACTTATGTTTTATAAAAAAGTGGTGAACTCTCACTCAGTGAACTCTGTAATAAATAGTCTTGGCCAGCCGAAGTTAGCGACATTATGTATTGCCCTGCCAGGAAAAGTCCACACACCCATATAGCGTGCTGCTGCACTATCTAGTTTGCATGAATCTAGTATAGATCTATCAGAGATTTCAGGAACCATACAGAAGAAGAAGGATTCTGATGACATTACATTGGAGTCTTCTGACCATTAATATATATTATGAGTTAATAGATGAGTGACCTCCATTTGGGAACCTCATCTATGTGCCAGAAAAGAAAGTAGAGATAATTAAATATGCACTTCATGAGCAATAAAGATGAGCAAATTAATAAAATTTCTGCAACACCCAGTGAAGGGAAGTGGAGCTACTTCAAGGCTGAGGGAGTGCAGTTCTAAATGCTAAGATATACCCCTCCACCTGCACCCGAATGCTATCACTCACACCTCGACCTGCAGAGGCACACACAGTATAGACTGCAGCATTAAAAAAAGGAAAAAAAACCTTGGAATTAAATCACAGTAGCAACACTCATGGGCTGCAAGGCAATCAGACTTACTCCACCTGTCCCTTACTCCTACTAGCCCTCCACTGGCTCCCTAAGGCACCTGCTCCAGATTCGGGTCTCTTCGTCGGCACTTCCATGGCCAAATAGCCCTTGGCACACGTCATGACATCCCCCACCCCAAGTGACTTCTGTGGGTAATGCATGTTTACCAAGGAGGATTGATGGGCAGCTCTGGCGGCAGACACAGATTAGGGGCTAGATGGGCGTGAACTTAATTATCTTTTAACCCCTTTCTGACAAGGCAAAATGGCAGCCAAGCTTGCCGTCATTCAGCTTAATTTGTGTGAATCGAATTCACGATAATTTGGAGAAAATTCTAACCTAATTTGAGTAATTTGATTAGTTTAAAATCTATTCACTCATTTTTAGTGAACAACGGTGTAAATTCCTAATTTCTGCCCTGGAGGTGATGCAGGCGATTTGAAGGAATGATGTTGCATTCCCAAAGTGATCATAATTGATCATGTGTGGTCTGAGCAAGAGGACACTTTGTAATGATGTCCAAAAAACCAGTTATTTGTAAGACATCCCATAAGAAATTCTCGAGTGGGAAGTGATTGGCCTAAAAGAGAGCACTTATTTTTTTCTTCTAGACCTTTTGGAACCCATTATTGTCAGTGCCCTAGCCTAGGGGAGGTTTATTTGGCATTTTGAATGACCAGTTGACCACGCATGATGTACAATATGCAATTAACAATAGAAACGGTAATAATAATCAACTTACATACCTGTATTATGAGGATGCACATCCCAATCGTCCCAAGGACGAGCTTGTTGTCAACAAACCACATCTTCACTTTCTCATAACAACCCTACCAATCAAAGCAAACATCAAAGTTAATTGATATAAGATGTTATGTTTCTCTATGGGAAAATGTCTTCATCCTTGAACTGTTTCATTTTCTAGTACTTACAAATAAGCAAAGGCTCAGATGTATAATAAGAAAATGCCATATCTACAGAGAACAAATATATCCAAGAGTTGAAAAATATAGAAAAATAACCAATAACTACTTAGCTTTTATATTCTTAGTGTGCAGGATTTAGTTGAACTCTTGATGTTGACAGCACTAAAGGACCTCAACACATTAGATAAAGGTTGGTCCAATTTGCCGATTTTGGCAAGATCGGCTGGGTATCATATGTATATGGGGGACTCTCAACTATTCTTTGATGGATTATAGAGAGGACGTAGGATCCAGTGGTTTCTTCAGAGGAAAATTAGTAATTGCCAGTGATTCTGACAGTAGTTGTCTCGTGGAGGAGACACTGGAGACCTTGGCCGAACCAAGAGTTCCATAAATTTCATCACAAAATTCTGGTTGACTGTAAATGTGACCTTCATTTTTTCCAAAAACATTTCACAATAAATTGTTAAATATGTGATCCCATGTGGGACATTTAAACGTGATACACCATAAACCCAAAAAATGTGTTGAACCGGTTGGACCTGCATCAATCCCTAGAACATGGATCTGACAAGCGATATCAGGGATGAAGAGGTGTCCCCACATTCTTGGCTTCCTCCATTGATTTCCATAGCAGCTCCGAAAACTGCTGAGGATATGCCCCCAACAATATTCAGACATCTCTTTCAATAGAATGAAGAGAGCAATGGATTTGCAACAACCTCTCCATCCCTTTAATAATTGACTGTTATTACTCCATCTATCGTTCTTAGAGTTCCTACCTATCATCCCCACAGTCCCTATTTCCTATGGCACACTTGGTTTGGCAAAACTAATGTGTATTTAGTCCTGCCATAAAGTGCTTTGAATTTTAATTTGAATACTCCTTCCCCAAGGAATATTACTTTTAAGAGAACGTGTCACAATGTACATGTAGTCTCCTCTGTGTGCAATATGTTAAATAGCTGGACCACCCACTGGACTCCTAAGAACATTAACTGATTTTATAGTTAAAAAAGCCAACAAAATAAAGGTTGGAAGCCAACCTGGATGACCCAAAGATGATAATGCTCTATTCTTTGAAAGTAGGTTAACAAACTATGTCTGATCAGTAGATATGAATGCAATTTTTTGTCAATGGTCAAACTTTACCTTGTAATTCTTGTTAAGTCAGTGGCGGAACTAGAGCCTGGCGGGCCCCGGTGCTGTATTTAGACTGGGTCCCCACTTGGGAGCATTTTCACCCTATTCATCCATCAAACCCTAGTTAAGGAGCTGGGGAGGGAGCTTGCGAGCTGCTGTCCCAGGTGAGGAGCGAGGGGGGGTGCGAGCTGCTGTCCCAGTTGGAGCAGGGGGGAAGGGTGCGAGCAGGGGTCCCAGGTGAGGAGCCGGGGGGGGGAAGCTGCTACCTGTGTCTCCAGCACATTACAGACCAGGGAGCCGTGGCAGCAGTTGAGAGGAGAGGAGGGCGGGATCAGCCGCGGGCAGCAGGAAGCTTCCCTCACTTCACCTTTCCTCTCCTCTGACACACGATCGCGGTCTGCGGGGGCGGCTGGAGGCCCGGGCCCCCCTGCAGGGAGGTGCAGTGTCCCCCCTACAGGTGCTTGAGGGGCCCCCTAGCCGGCCTGGGCCCTGGTGCAGCTGAACCAGCTGCATCACAGTAGGTCCACCCCTGTGTTAAGTTTCCTTTCAACAAAGTCTAGGTACAGCTCATCCAACATAAATGACACCTTGCCTTCAAAGTTTAAGGGCTCACGCAACCGTCTGTAGAATTTGACCTGAGAATTGACCGCAATGCAAGGCTGGGCCACAGGTATCCTGAAACAAATTCAGCAGCCTCATATAAGCTTACAAGGCAGCTGAGTTTGGGTCAGGAGACCCGTTGCCGGTCCGTGCTTGGACCGAGTTTTATGCTGCGTTGAGCCCTTAATGACACCAAGGGTCTTGATACTTGGGACGTCAGCACAGTTGTGACTTCCCATACCGAGAGCCCGTGATACTCATAGAGAAGTTGGAGTTTGACAGCACTATATGTCAGGAAGACTGTTTTAAGGTATAACATGGAAATTTTACTCACTGTCCTCCAAACTAAACTGGTCGAATTATGGCCACAATCCTGAGAGTTTTCCATGCAACATCGATCTGGAACTGTGTTCTCTCCCAGCACCGGATACCAATCAGTATAATCCGTCACTCCACAACAATGCATCTGAAATCAACCCGAAAGACCACATAAATATTTCTCCGATGGGGCCATAACATACAATATGCAATGCATACATGAAGACCAAAAACATGAAGACCAAAAACTTACTTCAGCCTGAATAATGTTCCAAGCGTTCTTCAGCCCAACATTATTTTCCGTATTGTAAAGCAATAAACCATCCTTCAGATCCTGCTTGGCATTCTCATCAACCTAGAAAAGAAAGAACAAAAGCTTAAGGTGGGAATTCAATTCTTTTGTAAAAAGGATTACGGTACATTTTTTTTACGCTGCTCCTGACACTTTCCAAACAGATATGATAAAAGTGGGTAGACTATGACAGAGGACATGGCCCAAAATGACAAAAATTATATCACAAACCTACAGCAATTCATTTAGATTTCACTTTTTGATACATTGATAACGCCACTTAAATGGAATCTGTCAGCAGGATTTTGCTACGTCATCTGAGAGCAGCATGATGTAGGCAAAGAAGCCCTGAACCCAATTATGTATCACATAGATTACAGGCTCCAGCTGTTCTGACACAATCAAAGATTTTAGATTTAACAATTACAGAGCTGGGGGGGCGTGTCCTGGCCATGGAGGGAGCAGTGCACTAGAAACTGAGCTCCGTCTCCCCGGCCACTTCAATGAGGCAATAGCGTCTTCCACCCCGGCTTTCCTGGCTCCTCATGCCGGCGAAAAGGAGGAGCAGACACCCGGCAACCACCCCGGACCCTCAGATCCCGAATCCGGGCACCATAACCCGGTATTTAAGAAGCTCCAACAGGCCCCTGGTCCCTACAGCAGGCTCCAAGATGGCGGCGCCTGTAGCTGCACAGCCTGTCTCTGTACACAGTGAGGAGGGAGAAGCGCGCTCCGGATCCTCTTCTCAGCCATCCTCTGCCTCCAGCGCGTTACCCAGCACCTACATATGGAAGGACACATGTGGAGCGGAGCCCGGTGAGTCTGGTGAGCCCGAGACCCGGGTGGGGGATGTGATCTCTGAAGGAGCAGCGCGCTCCTCCACAGACAATTCAGTGGCTGGGAATGATGTGGGAGCTGTCCTAATGGGAGAAAATCATAGAAACAGCAGGGGCTCAGTGACTGAGGTCACAGAAGGATATGGAGAGAACTTCACTTGTGGATACTCTCAGATGAAAAATCCATGTGTGGCTTATGGCCCCTCCGTGGGCTTCATTCAGGCAGACAGTACCCCAGATAGGGAAGTGCATTCCCCTGCCAGACCTTCACAAGAGGGGGCACTGCAGCAGAGTCAGACACTTTTCACTAATGTCCATTCTGAATCTCTGTGCACAGGATTGGAGTTACCAATATCTAAGTCATACCTCCCTATGAATAAAAAGGACGTCACATCCCCTAATTCCTCAATACCCCTTGCTGATCAGACAAAGGCTGCTGGAGACTCCCCAACCTCGGAGGGAGATATGTGGGAATCCTTTAAGGCACGAATAATGAACATACCCACTAGAGAAGAACTGTCCGATTTTATATTTAAAGTGGAATCCTCCCTTAAATCTACGACAGCATCACTACGAGGCGAGGTCCAGGTGATATCAGATAAGGTATCCCGGACCGATACCACTGTTGAGGACTTAACTAAACGAGTCCAGGCCCTGGAGGAGGAGGTGTCACTACAGAGATCCCAACAGGAAGCCTTTTTGGATTCTCTGGAGGACCTTGAAAATAGGGAGCGGAGGCAGAATATACGGATTCGGGGCCTTCCAGAGTCTGTGACTCCATCTGAATTGTGGTCCACTTTAAGAGACTTATTTAACGATATCCGAAACACCCCTGCTGGGACTGTCATCGAGTTCGACAGAGCGCATCGTTCCCTTGGCCCTGTCCCCCGGAGGGAGCGCTGCCACGTGATGTCATTTGCAGGTTCCACAGGTACCAAGTCAAGGAAGAAGTCCTTGTCAAAGCAAGACAGCGTGAGGGAGTGTCCTTCCAGGGGGCCCAGCTGCAATTCCTAGCAGACCTGTCCAGACGGACCCTTCAGAAGAGGCGCGCATTGAGGCCTCTTTTGGATCTTCTGCGTCAGAATCAGATGCTGTATTCCTGGGGTTACCCGTTCCGCTTACAGGTTCGCCGCGGTAACCAGCTGGTTTTTCTTTCTCATCCTCTGGAGATGCGTGTCTTCCTTCAGGCCCTGGAAATACCCGATCCAGGCCTTTCGTTCCCAGATTGGCCGGCTTTCTCATTTGACGGTATGTTCCAGTCAAGACCTCGTCTGCCGTGGAATAACCGTAGAAGAAGAAACGGGAGAGGCAGAAACCGTAGACGCCGCAGACTCAGCGATGTGAGCAGATCTGAAGATGGGTGACTTTTGAGTTGTATTTGGGTTCTTGAGAGTTAACATATTTCTTCTTCTTTTTTTTGTTGCCATAACAGTTGGGACGAGAGACTCCATACAATGCTATGGGATGATGTGATGTTTTATACTGATAATTACCTTTTCATTTTAGGGATGTGTTTTACCCATTCCTTTCCGTACTTTCCCTCTTCTTCTCCATTCCTTTCTTCTCCCATTCTACTCCCTCCGCTTCATTCTGATAACATTTTTTGGTCAATGACTGCATATATTCATGCGCAGAGGTCCAAGGGTGGACTTTACTTCCTTTCCCTTTCTTTCGCTTTTTCCCATTCCCACTTGTTTCCCCTACCCTCTTTAAGTTTCCCACCTCAAATATAATTATTCCATCCCCTCTATTCCCCCCCCTTCTCTATGATCCCTCATAAAATTATGCTTGGGTAAACGATTCCCTTTCTCACCATAAACTGATGGTACATATAGTAGAGAGTATTTCGTCCTGCCACTTGGTAAGATGGGGGCCTCTCTCCTTCCTTTTGCTATATGATATTTTTTATTTGAATAAATAAGTTGCCTGATAGCCGGAATAACGATGCTATATTAGAGTTATGTTATTTAAATGTTTATGCTTTTGATGTTGGCCGGGGAGATGAATATCCTCGGTTGTTTGTAGTTTTTGTAATTACTTTTAGATCTGATACATTTACACTCTCTAGGTGTTTTATCCGGAGTGTGCTCTTGTCTAAGACTCCTTTCCATCGGAAAGGCATTCTCCCACGGGGACGTCACACATCCCTTTGAGTGTGACGCTGCTGTAAAGAACATTCCCCACGTGACGGTATTACCAGCCTCGCGTCAGTCCAGCGAGATATCTCTTTGCTAAACTCTTTTTAATTTATTCCTCCCCCTCACCCTTTTTTTTTTCTTTTTTTCCTCCTCCTCTATTCCGGGTGTTATTTAGGTCATTGACTCATCATCAGGTGGGTTCGATATGGCGGGCGGAACTTTCACAATAGGGTCCCTAAATGTCAGGGGTTTTAATACCCCCCAAAAGCGAAGTCACATTATTTCAGACATGCAGAAGAAGGGGATACAGGTGTTGTTCCTTCAGGAAACGCACTTCAAGGAGGGCCATGTTCCGTCCTTTGGAGGAGGTCAGTTCACTGAATGGATACATTGCGTGAATCCCGAATCCAGATCCAAAGGTGTCTCTATAGCCCTTCATAGGAATTTGCCATATAAAATTTTGGATTCGGTGATTGACAAGGGAGGTCGTTACATCTTTCTCAAGTTGGAGATTTCTGGAACTCCATTGACTTTGGTCAATTGGTACCTTCCTAACAGGGAGCAGACAAGGGTATGTAAATCTCTCTTGTTGAAATTGGCAGATTTTGCGGAGGGGCGGGTCATCATCGGGGGTGACTTCAACTTTGCCCTTGACCCTTCCATTGACACTACCTCTGGCAGGGGAGTGACACCTCGTAGGCGTGTAATGGCTCTCCGGAAACTTTTGCATAGACTCCAGTTGGTAGATATTTGGAGGATTCTTAATCCTACGGACAGGGACTATACTTTTTATTCGAGTGTACACGGCTCTTATAGTCGTATTGACCTGTTCCTGGTAAGCCATGGAATCCTATCTTGGACACCCAATGCCTCTATAGGCAATATTGTCCACTCAGACCATAGTCCCATCTATTTGTCTATTGAGGTTCCCGGACTAGCTAAGAAACAGTGGTCATGGAGACTAAACAGCCATCTTCTTTCCGATGCAGTCTGTCTAGAGGAATTAAAATCGGATATCGAGACATTCTCTCAGTCACATGCTTCCGATGAGTCCTCCCCAACCATTAAATGGGAAGCCCTTAAATGCATTCTCAGAGGAACGCTAATCAAACATGGAACTAGAATCAAGAAACAACAATCTGACCAGATGAGTGAATTGCTCTCCCAGATTGACAGATTGGAGGGGACACATAAGGCCTCTAGAAATCATGGGGTGTTAGTTGAATTAACATCCAAGAGACTGGAACTAAAGAATTTACTAGACAGGAAATATGACAGACAAAAGGAAAGATCTAGGGCATTCTTTTATAAAAAAGCTAATAGTTGTGGAAGACCTTTAGCTAGACTCTTACATCCTCGAGGGGGCCCTGCATATATTTCCTCCATAAAGACACCAAAGGGTAAGATGGTGCACAGCACAGAGGATATAGCAGAGGTATTCCAAAACTTTTATGCTGATCTATATGCCTTGAGAGGAAAATTCGCCGACATGCATCCCGACGACATGCGAGCTAAAATTCAGGCATATATTTCTGAGGTGAATGTCCCGACTCTATCAGATGATGATGTTCTGTCCCTGGAAAGTGACATCACAGAAGAAGAGGTGGCGAATGTGGTCAAATCGTCCCCGACATCTAGGTGCTCTGGCCCGGACGGTTATACTCCTATCTTTTACAAAACTCTGATTGACAGCCTATTACCTCACATGCTCTCGGCATTTAAAGCTCTCATGGAGGGGGGCACCCTAACGTCGCAAGCCTTAGAGGCACACATTTGTGTGATTCCCAAACCAAACAAAGACCATTCTGAGGCGGCAAGCTTCCGTCCAATATCTCTGCTGAACATTGATGTTAAGATGTTCGCCAAGATTTTGGCGGACAGATTGTCTTTGAGGATCCCCTCGATTGTCCACCTTGATCAAGTGGGCTTTGTTAAAGGCCGAGAGGCGCGGGACAACATCATTAGATCTTTTCTCCTGATTGAGAAGGCTAAGATGTGGAAGTCCCCTCTATGCCTGCTCTCTATAGACGCAGAGAAGGCCTTTGATAGAGTCCACTGGGGTTTTTTGTGGGAGGCGTTGAAGCACATTGGCCTGGGTAGTAAGTTTATGAATGGGATTTCCTCACTGTACTCCTGTCCCTCCGCCAAGGTACGCATTAATGGTAGCCTATCGGGTTCCTTCCCTGTCAGGAACGGAACTAGGCAGGGTTGCCCACTATCTCCCTTGCTTTATGTTATAGTCATGGAGCATTTGGCGAAAGCCATCAGGGACAATGGAGGCATACACGGGATTTCAGTGGGGGACAACCACCATAAGACGGCTTTATTCGCTGATGATGTCCTTTTATATGTCACTCGCCCCTCCGAGACCTTCTCCGCCTTGTTATCTGAGTTCAATAGATTTGGAGACCTTAGCAACTTTAAGGTGAATTATTCCAAATCCGAGGCGTTGAACGTATCTCTGTCTGCATCTGAGGTGGCCTCCCTTGCTGGAGGATTCTCCTTTCGGTGGAGATCAGGACATATTTCATACCTAGGTATAAATTTACCTGCTGATGTGCGCGAGGCCTTTCACTTAAACCACAAGGTTCTTCTGGAACGAGTGGGCGCTCTACTAGAAGCTTACAGACCCTTAAAGATATCTTGGTTGGGTAGAATTCATGTCGTGATGATGGACATCCTCCCAAGATTTTTATATGTCTTTCAAGCGGTGCCTATTTGGCCATGCGGGACGTTCTTTCGCACCGTTCGCAGATTGATATCCAGATTCGTCTGGAACGGGATGAAACCGCGAGTGGGCTACAGGGTTCTGTCCTCCTTGAGAGAGGCTGGAGGTGTTGGACTGCCGGACTTGCGACGATATTGTTTAGCTTCCATTCTTGTGCGTCTGCTAGATTGGCATTTCAAGGCGGACGCGAAACAATGGATTCAGATTGAACAGTTTGGTAGTTCTATCCCTCTATGCCACTTACAGTGGATCCCAAAGGAGGCCCTGACTCCGCCAGACCAACGATCCTACTTGACTGTTGAACTGCTGAGAGCATGGAGAGTGGCGTGGGTTGATTCGAACGGGAAAACAGTGGTTAGCTCCCTGACCCCGATCTTTTACAACCCGGCTTTTCCTCCGGGCATGACTCACCAAGTTCTCCTTCTGTGGCGAGCAGAGGATGATACCCGTGTGGGCCAGATTCTCCGTCGGGGCGATCTCCCTTCGTTTACCGACTTACAGACGTCTTCCCCAACCGTGAGGCTGAAGTGGTGGGAATATCTCCAACTTCGCTCCTTTGTACGTTCTCTACCCATCCGACGAGATCCCGAGGATACATTAACTCCACTTGAAAAGTTATTTACATCCGAGCAGGGGCCCTCTAGAGGCATTTCGGCCATTTATTATGTCCTCTCTAGAGCAGCAGTGACAGGAGCCCATAGTTATCAGCGAGCATGGGAGGCTGACTTAGGAAGGACGATAGATACTCAAGACTGGGAGAGATGTTTTCTGATGTCTCGCAAAACCTCAGGATCTTGTGAAGCACTGGAAAAGTGTTTCAAGATACGCCTCAGATGGTATCTCACCCGGACAGGCTGCATCGGTTCTCCCCGACCAACTCCCCACTTTGTTGGAGATGTGGTCTTGAAGTTGGCACAATGATTCACATTTGGTGGAGCTGTCCCGGTATCAGTGACTTTTGGAAGAAAGTATTCCGTAACTATAATATAGTTACAGGCAGGCATGTGGAGGGTGCCCCCGAGGTGGCCCTACTCTCTTTGCTCCCTGGTTCATGGAAAAGACAGAGGAAAGACATCCTCCGGTTCTGCCTTTGTGCAGCGCGCAATGTGATCCCCCGACACTGGAGGGAGCAGACACCTCCCTCTACTTTTGAGTGGTACACCGAGATGGAATCCCTCAGACGTTTTGAGGAGATTTCAGCCGAATTTTCTCAAACTCAAACAGAATATGTAAACACCTGGTCAGAATGGATCCTCTTCAAGGATGCCTCTAATTTTGGAGACATTTTTTCCTGAATGGTGTAACACCTGTACCGTTTCTGACCCTGTGCTATCCCTTCTTTCGAATTAAATGACACCCATTACATTCTAATTTTTTCCCTCATAACCCTCACTCACTTTTTGTACTACTACTTCATTTTCGATTTCTCCTATATATGATTTCTTTTCTTTCTCTTTCTTATTCCTTTTCTCTAGATTCTTGTAATATCACTTTGATATTTTCTCCCTCGCCTTCCCGTTGGACTGACGCGAGTTACAAATTGTTTGTATATGATTTAATACTAACTTTTTCCTCACTATATGTTATAATTTTTTGGTTTCATTTGTTTAGAGATGGAACCTAACCTTATGGTTCTTTGAACATTAAAAGGGGAATTCCCCTTTATACCTGGGAGAGACTTTCTGAGACCAGTACTACCTAGAATTTAACTATAAGGTTTACGGTCTATTAATTTTCTATGTACCATTCTCCAAAGGAATTTTATTGTTCTATTTGTTTTACTGTACTATGTGTACATTCTTTAATTTAAAAATTTCTTTCAATAAAGATATATTTACAAAAAAAAAAACAATTACAGAGCTGCTTTCGCCCACACCAGGCTCTCTATGTATAATGTCTATAGAAAGTGAGTTGCTAATCACAGCAGGGTTAGTGCTGGACAAGTGCCTGTACGTCACCTAGTTACAGCAATGATAAGGTACTGGTGCTCAAGCAAATATTGCAGGTAAACAACTTTATGATAAGAGATACATCTCAGAAATCTCTGTGTTACCCCTTACACCAACCTGATTACATAGCAAAAGCCAGATTCCCTTAAATAAATTTGGCGCATCTATTGTGTAAGCGCACTGCCATTCAGGAGCCAGAGTAGTGGACTTCAAGTTATATCTTAAAGAGAACTCTATAAGCAACTAGTACTATCCCTCCAGACAATGGCCAGGGTCAGACTAATATTTTTAGCAGATGTCACAGACATCCGCTAAAATCGAAGTAATTTTTAAAGCAGCGTATATGCGCTAGTCATTTCAGCTGGAGCTCAACGCTGTCCCTGGTTACCCGATGTTGATCTTGGTAACCGCCCACACATCCAGCTGAATAGCGTCCGCTTAAGTAGAGCGGACAGGGAAACTTTGCATTGGCCAGGGTCAGACTACCGTTTTTAGCAGATGTCACAGACATCCGCTAAAATCGTAGTAATTTTTTAAAGCAGCGTATATGCGCTAGTCATTTCAGCTGGAGCTCAACGCTGTCCCTGGTTACCCGATGTTGATCTTGGTAACCGCCCACACATCCAGCTGAATAGCGTCCGCTTAAGTAGAGTGGACAGGGAAACTTTGCATTGGCCAGGGTCAGACTACCGTTTTTAGCAGATGTCACAGACATCCGCTAAAAACGGTAGTCTGACCCTGGCCAATGCAGTTTGGGGTAAGGAACTGGTCCAAAGGTTCTGAAAAGAGGGCAAAAAACCACATCAACTATTACATCCTCAATGGTCAAACCCAGCACTCTAGGTACCTAATTAGATACTTGCTATCGGTCCCACCCTGTTTTAGGTAAGCCACTGTCTCATTCCTGTCATTGTAAGTCCTTAGAAGAACTAGTAAAGGGGTTGGCCACTACACGGACTAACCCTTGTCAATCACTATTTTTCATCTGGAAGACGTGAGAGCTGCTGCTTCTCTTAGACTTCCTATAAATGTCATTCATGTATGAAGGAGTTGAGAGTATAGTGGCTGCTGATTGGAGATGGCATTGACATCGATGGAACGCCAACTTGAGTGGAGGTGAGTACAGGTTGTTATTATTTTGCGTGGCTGAGATGTAGATGATGAGACAGCTCAATAGATCTGATAACAATCAGAACAAATACTCACTGTAGAGCTAAAGGACACCAGCATAAAGTATGTCAGCTGCTGTAATACCACTGGCTGGAACATATGTGTCTTTGACCTTGAGAAAGAGGTCAGTGGACCTCGAAACGCGTCAATCTAATAAAGAACAATTACTTTTCATCTGTACTGCATTATCTGAATGTTTATCAGCAGTGCAAAAGATATAGCATTTTCTTCCGTCTCTATTTTACATAAAATGTAGTGAATGAAAAGGGATTGTCCAAGTAGTGGACAGCCCCTTTAAGGTAGCTCCGAGGAGGACAGTACCACACTTTTGACCTAGCAGACACAACTAGCAGTTCTTCTATCTTGCCTTCCAAATGATAGCCAAACTGTGAACTGAATGGGAGTGCCCTAGTGATGAAGTTGAGCAAAAAAGGTATGGCTACTGTTAAGGGTCAATATAGAGTTAAGAGTCAATATATTAAGAACAGGACACCCTTTATTTTGGGCGTTAATCAATAAACTATCGTATATACTCGTGTATAAGCCGAGTTTTTCAGGCCTCTGTGGCCTGCTGTATACCTCTGGGGTCTGCTGTTTATACCTTTAGGGATGCTGTATATACCACTGGGGAGGCTGCTGTATACTACCACTGGGAGGCTGCTGTATACTACCACTGGGGAGGCCTGTATACCACACTGCTGGGGGCTGTATACCTGTGCTGGGGTCCACCCTCGGCTTATACACGAGTCAATAGGTTTTCCCAGGTTTTGGGGGCAAAAGTAGGGGGTCGGCTTATACACGGGTCGGCTTATACACGAGTATATACGGTACATATTTCTCTGGAGGATATGACATATCCATGGACTACTTGAAGTTCTTGGATGTTCAATACTTATTTTTCTCTTTGGGGCCATTGCAGGGTAACTGCATGTTCTGCAGAACATAGTTTGAAGTACTTGAATGTGTAATACTTATTTTTTCCTTCGAGGGCAGTGCAAGGTAAACCACATCTTCTGGAGGACATGCTTGAAGTACTTGGATATACAATAGTTATTTTTCCCTTCAGAGGCAGTGCAGGGTGATCTTCTCCTGCAGGGCATATTTCAAGTACTTGGATTTGCAAATACTTATTTTTTTCTTCGGGGGCCATGCAGTGTAACGTCATCTTGTACAGGACATGCTTGAAGTACTTGGATATGCAATACTTATTTTTCTCTTCGGGGGCCTTGCGGGTAATGTCATCTTGTACAGGACATGCTTGAAGTACTTGGATTTGCAATACTTATTTTTTCCTTCGGGGGCAGTGTAGAATTACTGCATGTTCTGCAGGACATACTTGAATGTGCAATACTTATTTTTCACTTCAGGGGCAGTGCATGGTAACTGCATATTTTGCAGGATGTACTTGAAGTACTCGGATGTGCAATACTTTTTTTTCCCTTCGGGGGCAGCGCAGGGTAACTGAATCTCCTATAGGATGTAGACCATTTCTTGGCGTCAACTCTTAACAAACCACTTTTCGTTTTTTCCTATTTCTTCCTGACCTGTTAATAGCCGGTTAGGTCAGCCTGTATAAATAAAAAGTGGCCTTGAATTGATAAATGGGAGAGATCTGATTTATACATGGGATTTTGATTTACAGTCAATTATTGGTTCACCAAACAAATTCATCACTTAATGTTATGGGAAAAAACAGAAAGCAAATAATACACCTTAAACAAAAATATGACTGGGTGTACAAGCACGGTACAAAATAAAAATCTGCACAGACCGACCTTTACACAACTTGACAAAGTCAAATATATGAGCTGTGACCGCGTGAACACTTTCCACAATGGCTGTTTAAAATAACTGGTTGCTTAAAAGAGGGCAACGGTTCATCCAAAATTCTATGTAACCTACATTTCTTCTCGGCTAATGCTCTCAATTGCAGCGTCGTGGAAGGAGTGTTTCTCAATTAATGTGCAGTGGAGCGTGCTTAATGCAAGGTCTGTGAACCAAGCGCTTCTGATATGAAAAACCAATTGTGCATTGCTCTCAACTTGTGGACAATAAACATCTGGATTTTATGAAGTCCGTGTTTCGTTATTATTTTATTTTTTAGAATCCATTTTCTAGTTAGAACTTGTAAAGTCCAATTTATTGAGGAGTAATGAGAAATATTTGCATAGCTGAAAGTAATATGTTAAGTAAATAATTCATGAGAAAAATCGGCTTTTTAATATAATTTTTAAGTATTTTCTTATTTGTTTATCCATGATATCAGGAGCAGACCTTCACCCCTGGGGGCCCTGGTGCAGGAGCGGCGGGGCGGGGTGGGGGTGCTACTGGTCGTTGGCGCGGCCCCGGGGGGGGGGGGAATTGTGTAGGGTTGTGCTACTGGCCGTCGGCGCAGCCCGGGAAGGGGGGTGCTGCTGGGAGCCGCAGTGCTCTCCTACCTGGTGAGCCGCGCCGGATGTTTGTAGCTGTCCTAGGAGCCGGAGGAGCAGAGGAGAGGAGGGGCGGGATCAGGCAAGGGAAGCAGGAAGCTCTCTGCTTCCCTTGCCTGACTCTCCTCTTCTCTGATGGCGGCTTGGGGGGTCAGCTGGGGGCCCCCCTCCAGGCTAGAAGGGGCCCCCTAGCCGGTCGGGGCCCTGGTGCAGCTGCACTGGCTGCACCACAGTAGTTCCGAACCTGCATGATATAGTTTTCTCACTGTCAACTAGGCTGACACTCTAGGCAGCTCATTTGTCGGCTTTACTGTGTAGCCTGTGACACGATAAGCAGAGACACCTCACTATAAGTTCAGGAATAGTGATGAGCGAGCACTAAAATGCTTGGGTGCTCGATGCTCGTGTCGAGCATCTTGAGATACTCGGGTGCTCGACAGAGCACCGAGCCCAATGTAAGGCAATTAGTGACAGGCTCCGCCCACATACTTCGGGCTATAAAACGAGTGTTTCTGGGAAAGGGCGGGAGGGTGGGCTTTTTCAAATCGTTGCAGCATACAACACCTTGCTGTGCACCCCAGACGGACACTAACAATCAATCTGCTCTCTGCGAGGTGCCAGCTCACTGTGTGCACTGAAGGGAGCTGTGTATTTGTGTCAGATCGATAATTATTAGTGAAGAGTCCGAGCATCTCGGCGGTACTCGGTGCTCGCCGAGCATCCCGAGTACAGGGATAGTTGTGCTAGTAATGAGTAGCGCCGAGCATGCTCGCTCATCACCAATCAGGAAAAAAATGTACTCCCATATATCAATTATCAATGCCACTTTTTAATTATAGTGATGACAGGGAAGCAGCCCACTGATCTATTTGTGTTATACACAGTAGTACTTTATAGTATTTTAATGTGTAGACTGTGACCTGATTAGCAGAGACACCTCACTATAAGATCAGGAAAAAAATGGACTCCCATATATCACTCCCATATATCAATTATCAATGCCATTTTGTAATTATTATTATTTATTAATTAGTTGAAGGTCTTTAGGACGGCAGCGCACGTTGAACCACCCTCTCTATCCTTGTCTTCGTGTTGGCTCATTCACGAATGATACATCCGTGCACTGGCGATACTTAACCGAGTACCGAGCATACCCGAGCACCCTGATACTCGATCAACCATGCTCGCTGACCATTACTCCCGACTCTTCCCTAACAGACGACGTAGAGAAAGGGAAGGAAATGTCACACCGGATTTCCAAAGGCCGATCCTTTTGATCTCCAAGAGATAAGCCACCGCCAGTGAAGAACAGCATTGGTTCTTTCATCCAGAACGCAGGCATTCTCGTACGTGGGGCAGTAGAGAGAGATGTCTGCTGCATGAATGATAGGACAAATTCAAGCAACAGCTATATACTGTGTATTAGGTGCTGATGAAGAATGTCACCATTTTTCGCTCCAATTTGACTCTATAATTAGTGCTATATTCCAACTCCGTACAACTTGATTTTTTTTTTGTCCTGAAAGCAAGAAATGTTCACATCTCCATAGATTAGATAGTCTTTTAATTGGTCTAAATAGGACCCATTACGTCTACTGTTATTACAAACTCCACTTTTTTCTTTGGACTCTTCTGCAAAAACTTTGAAGTTCTTCTCCAGCAATTTTTAAGCCCCTCAAATCCTGTTAGACGCCGCGGCAATTGCTTCTCCAAATAAGACATCCCTACAAAAAGGCTTCCACTTTGAAATGCAAATGAGACGCTACTTAAACGACGGAGCGTCGGTAATGATAAGGAAAGCGTTTGTTATTCAGTAGCACTTGTTTCTAACTAAGAAAGATCTTAAAAGCTATAAAACAGATGATGAGCGCAAGTCATTTTCTGTTTCTTTCTCTAAATGATTGCAGTGGATTTGTTGGGTACATTAACATAAATCTTCAGCCACTTGTCATTCAGCGTTCAAGTATATTCCAAATATTAATTCACAGCTTCATCTTTAGTTGGCAAAAAATAATTAAAAATATTATAAAAACTAACGCATCAAATTTTTTTGCAATTGTTAGTTAAAATTTGAAATATTTTGCCATTTTTCAATCAATGCAAATAGAAAATAATTGCAATTAAGTTTGCCAGAAAATAAAGTCTTTTCAGACTATGTTCCATTCTCGTCTGCATGGGAAGATCCTATTAAAGTCTCCATTGTTGATACCATCACATTTAAGAAAAAGCAGCACTTCTTTTTTTTGGGGGGGGTCAAAATGTTGGGAACTTTGGTAAAGAGCGATTTGTAATCAACATGTGTGGTCGAGTTTCCCAATGATGTCCATTATCTCGGTACTTACATCTAGCCCGTCCAAGCATCTGACTACTTGTCTCCAGTACCGAGCACCCAAGGATGGTAGTGCCTGCTCATCTTTAACAATCACACTGTCTGGTGCCGACTGGGTCCATTTGCTTCCCGCCACTGAGATCAGCATGTCCACTATTGCCATGGAAAGTACAGTATTAGGTCTAAGCCAAACCTTTACTGACTTTTCAATTCCACAGCATAGGGAAGAAATGGCTTGGACTTACCACTGCGCTCCCCATGCTACTGTAGGAGAGGCAGCGGTGTGGCAACGGACGGCAGTAGTCTGGAGCAGTCATCCGCACCCCAGCCGCCTCCCCAGCATGACAGTCCTACACACAGTCTTGCTCTTCCAGAGACAACATGGACACAGAGGCCAGAGTCCTTTTCAACATGGTTTTACTTGAACAGTCTCATATATCATGAGCAAACATCTTCAATGGTACATTTACGGGATAGTTTGCTTCATCACAAATTGCAGCAGACTGCTCCCATTATACCGGTACATCTACGGCTAACTCAAGCCCTTCGTGCTCTCCTTCTAATGCCACAGCTCCTCACTGCAAACTCATGTAGTCTCACTTGGCTCCAGCCCTCTCCTACTCGCCGGTATCAGTTCATAGAACAATTTGGCCGACAAAGCTCCTTTGCTTCTAGCACCATGTTGACCCATTCACCCAAGTCTGCGTTAATGTCCATTGCACCTGGTACCGTTGGAGTCAGATGCTTCACGAAAGTCCTCCGCAAGGCTGTGGTGCTTCAATACTGGGGTGACCTGTAGGGTCCGGACGAATTTAAGGTTGGGAAGCACTCGATATCCTTAGATTGCTTCTAGCACCATGTTGACCCATTCCCCCAAGTCTGTTAATGTCCATTGCACTTGGTACCGTTGAAGGCAGATGCTTCACGAACGTCCTCCGCAAGGCTGTGGTGCTTCAATAGTGGGGTGACCTGTAGGGTCCGGACGAATTTAAGGTTGGGCAGCACTCGATATCCGTTAGATTGCTTCTAGCACCATATTGACCCATTCACCCAAGTCTGCGTTAATGTCCATTGCACCTGGTACTGTTGAAGGCAGATGCTTCACGAATGTCCTCTGCAAGGCTGTGGTGCTTCAATACTGGGGTGACCTGTAGGGTCCGGACGAATTTAAAGTTGGGCAGCACTCGATATCCAATTAGATTTCACACTCTGGGGACTCTCCTGCCCAAAACTACTCTGCAGGCCCATTTTATTAACTAAGCCTCACCCTATTAACTACCCCTCAACTTCAAGGACACCGAGGAGCACTCTTTGCCTTGACTGCTAAACGGCCACATGAGCAAGTGACAGATCCTCTTTAAAGGAGTGTTACTGCAGTAGTAGAACCTTACTTAGGGCCTCCTATATCTATTTTTTCTAGGCATTCTGCCCTATTTTCTCCAGTTTCCACTAAATACGGAAACGTTGTCCAAGTGACATGGAGGCTTCAGTTCATAGGGTTTAATG
Source organism: Allobates femoralis (assembly GCA_033576535.1). Taxonomy (NCBI): domain Eukaryota; kingdom Metazoa; phylum Chordata; class Amphibia; order Anura; family Aromobatidae; genus Allobates; species Allobates femoralis. Next base: position 585,744,171 of record JARQOC010000004.1, on the reverse strand, counting down.
TCTGATAAACACCCATTTCCAGTGTCGTTGAATGGCTTCACAGGGTTGATAAACTGTCTAATGTGAGACGACTCCAGCCGACTATTAATCATCACTGGAGAACAGAATGCTCTCACATCACACAAGTGGAATCGGCTCAGTTTTATGAGTGGTTTAATCCTCTCAATAGGTATTTAAAATGCTAATACCCACCATTACCATACAGAATAACGGGGCCTCATTTCATAAAACACAATCCAATAAAGCATATTTCAGTGACAGCTGTTTATTATTTTCGGCATGTTGGAAATGAACAGGGAAGAAAGTTTTGAGTCCAATTTCAGGGCATTTAACATCTGTCTACCCCATTGTTCCAAGTTATTAATATGAGGAGAGTGATTATTTAAAGGGATACCAAATGCAAATTTGACATTGTATATTTCTTTACATTTCGCACAGCTGGAGTACAAAAAATAACTCACTGGCAATTTAGGAATCGATCAAGCCACCTGCAGAAAGCAAAGCCCTTCCTACTTACCACAAAAAAGAAAACAGTAAAACAATGGTATATAGAAAGACAAGATCCACTGAGCAAATAAAAGGGTTCTCGGAGATAAGGAATAAACCAAATCGGCTTTCATTCTCAGAAAGAGCGCCACCCTTATCTTCATAGGCTGTGTCTGGTATTACAGCTCAATTCTGTTCAATGTACCAGTATATACCAGTGCATCTCAATGAATTAGAATATCATCAAAAATCACTATCATATTGCCATGTTTCTGGGAGTCCTAAAACGCGTTGTCTAATAAATCAATATTATTTCACCCTTTGATGTCTCGTTTTTAACCCTTCATCCTCCCCACTCTATATGCACACGCTGGGGACTGCAGCAGCCGTGATTTGCTTTTATAGTGGTTGTGACTCTCACAACCACACAAGGTGAAGCCTCTGGTACCTATTTAGCTCATATTTTATCTCTCAGACCCTTCAACCTCCCTACTTTAATTTTCTGAGATAATGACCATTGGGTTTTCATTGGCTGTAAGCCATTAATCATCAACATTAACAGAAATAAACACATGAAATAGATCCCTTTTTTGTGTAATGACTCTAATAATATATGTGTTTCACTTTATGTATTGAATTACTGAAATAAATTAACATTTTGATGATCTTCTAATTCATTGAGATGTAGTAGCAGTGTGACACTTCACTCACTATAAGAGGGGTTACTCACTCGCTTGCTGGTCCTCAAGGTAGTGAAAGGAATCCCTGCTCCATTTAATAGTTCATTTGGTTTATTCAGCCCTCCATAAACCACACAATGCAAAATAAAAAAGGCTTTACAGCAACATAAATGTCCATACACGGTATACAGCCCGTTTAACTCACTCACAGGTCCTCCTGTATAGGTTTGGATACCTCTCTTCTTCAGGCATATGATAGGGAAGTAACTCAGCCTCCCTTCACTTACTCCATTCAGTAAACATAGTTTTCAGACTCAGAAGGTTTGGGCAGCGTACACACACTGACTCCGGTCAGCCATTCCCAAGCCTCGCGCAGAGGCTCCTTTTCACAGCACAGCAATCTCCATCCCAGATGCAGTGTCTCTCTCACATGTCAAACACAGACTCCGTTTTACCATCTGAGACACACCCATGGATGGAGGTATGTGTAAAAGTCAGACACACCCCTGTCTCAAGCTGTCTATTAACCTGGCTTGAATCTCATAAAACCTTGTGGCACTACAAGTCCAGGAGGAATCTCTAGACTTACATCCTAGAGGACAACCATCTCTGTGATATATACCGGCCATTTACAATGCAGCTGGTCACCATACTACAATAGATATATCGTGGAACTGCAATAGCAGAAATAAAGAGAATTTTGTTTACGTACCGTAAATTCTTTTTTCTTTAATCATCAATGGGAGACCCAGACAATGGGGTTTAGGGCACTGCCCTCCGGAGGTCACACTAGGTACTACAAGTTTGTAGACACCGCCCCCTCCGCTTATAAACCCCTACCGCAGGGAACATCCTCAGTTTGGTCTACAAGCTGCGAGGAGGAAAATAAACCACACCCGAAACATCGGGAAGAATGCCGTGCACAAACGGTTCAACAACCCGGCAAACACTGTCTCAACAGAGAACAGGGCCAATGCAAACATGCAAAGGAACAACTGGGTGGGTACTGGGTCTCCCATTGATGATTAAAGAAAAAAGAATTTACGGTACGTAAACAAAATTCTCTTTTTTCTGGTCATCATAATGGGAGACCCAGACAATGGGATGTCCTAAAGCAATACCCCAGGGCGGGAAGAGTTCCTCAACAAGACGGATAACATGGTTCCCTTTTAAAGGTGGGCAACCGCCGCCTGTAGAACCCGCCTGCCCAAATTTGCATCCGCAGAGGCATGGGCATGCACCATATAGTGCTTAGAGAAAGTGTGTAGGCTGGACCAAGTGGCCGCCTGACACACCTGTAGAGCAGATGCTCTATGTCGCAAGGCCCATGAGGCACCTACGGCTCTGGTCGAGTGAGCCTTCAATCCCACCGGGAGAGGCAAACCAGAAGACCGGTAAGCCTCTTGAATGGAAGCCTTAATCCACCTGGCTAAGGTTGACTTTGAAGCCGCGGACCCCTTACAGCGACCTTCGTAAGAACAAACAAAGAATCCGAACTCCTAAAGGAGGCGGTTCTGGACACATAAATGCGTATAGCTCTCACGAGATCCAGAGTATGGAGGTCGCGCTCAACCTGATGAACGGGAGCGGGACAAAATGACGGGAGAACAATCTCCTGGTTCAGGTGAAACGTTGAAACCACCTTTGGCAAGAATTCCGGCCGTGGACGCAACACCACCTTGTCTTGGTGAACCACCAGAAAGGGAGACTTGCACGAAAGTGCAGCCAATTCTGAGACCCTCCTCAGAGATGTAATCGTCACCAGAAAAGCCACCTTCTGGGACAGACGAGAAAGGGAAACCTCCCTCAGAGGCTCAAATGGCGGTTTTTGCAATGCCGCCAGGACCATGTTAAGGTCCCACGGATCCAGAGTCTTTTGTAGGGTGGAACCATCCGCGACACCCCCTGCAGAAATTGACGGACCTTCGGGAGAAGCGCCAATCGTCTGTCAAACAGCACAGAAAGTGCTGAGACCTGACCCTTTAAGGAGCCAAGGATAACCCCAACTCCAAACCCGACTGTAGGAATGCCAACAGTGTCGGGATGGACAAGGGCCACGGGGACCGGCCCCCAGAGGCACACCAGGTAAAAAAGATTTTCCACGTCTGTGGTACATTTTCCTGGAAACTGGTTTTCTAGCCCGATTCATAGTGGCAACCACTGTAGGGGAGAACCCCCTGGATGTCAGCAGCCAGGCCTCAAGAGCCATGCAGTCAATCTGAGGGCCTTGGAATTGAGGTGGAAGAATGGGCCTTGCGCGAGAAGATCTGCGCGTTCTGGAAGAGCCCACCTGTGTCCGCCTGACAGTTGCCACAGGTCCGGATACCAGGACCTCCTGGGCCAGTCTGGAGCCACTAGAATGGCTACCCTGCATTCCGACCTGATTTTCCACAGCACCCTGGGAATCAGAGCCAGAGGAGGGAACACATATGTAGATTGAATCTGGACCAAGTCAAGATCAGGGCGTCCGCTCCCAACGACTGGGGGTCCCATGACCTCGCCATGTATTGCGGAACCTGATGATTCAGCCGTGAGGCCATCAGATCCACGTCCGGAGTGCCCCATCTGCTGCAGATGTCCCGAAAGACGTCTGGATGAAGGGCCCACTCTCCGGCGTCCATCCCCTGCCTGCTCAGATAGTCGGCCTCCCAGTTTTCGACCCCTGGGATGTGAACTGCGGAGATCAGGCAGTTGTTGTCCTCCGCCCAGGATAGGATGCGGTGGACTTCGGCCAGAGCCTCTGCACTCCTGGTTCCTCCTTGATGATTTATATAAGCGACGGCCGTCGCATTGTCGGACTGAACCCGGATGGGTTGTCCTGAGAGGAATCTCTGAAAAGCCAGGAGTGCTAGATAGATCGCCTTGATCTCCAGCACGTTGATCTGCAATGCCGACTCCGACAGAGTCCAGAGGCCTTGGGCCCCTGTGGTGTAAGAACACCGCGCCCCAGCCCTTCAGACTGGCGTCGGTGGTCACCACTAACCAAGACGGTTTTATGAAGGACCGGCCCCGCGACAAGTGATGTGGTTGAAGCCACCACTGCAGGAATCTCGGGTCGGTTGTGACAGTGTCACCAGCCGATTCAGCGAGATCGTCCTCTTGTCCCACCTGCGTAGGATCTCCAGCTGGAGAGGACGGAGGCGAAATTGTGCAAACGGCACCGCCTCTATCGCTGCCACCATGCGACCCACCAGCTTCATCAACCCACGAAGGGATGATTGTGGTGACAGGAGCACCGCTTGTACTCCCGATCGGATCGCCACCTGTTTGGATTGTGGCAGAGACACCAGGGCTGAAGACGTGTTGAAGTCCATGCCCAAATAAGTCAAGGACTGGGTCGGAACCAGGGTTGACTTCTGAACATTGAGTAGCCAACCGAATTGTTCCAGAGACCGCATGGTCACATCCAGGCTCGCTTGACAGAGGTGTTCCGATGGCGCCCTGACCAGCAGGTCGTCCAAATAGGGAATGACGGCATGGCCCTGCACGTGCAGGAGAGCCATCATGGAGGCCATCACTTTTGTGAACACCCGCGGTGCCGAGGCCAAGCCGAACGGCAGCGCCACAAATTGGAAGTGTTCCTCCCCCACTGCAAATCTCAACCATCGCTGGTGAGCCGGTGCAATGGGCACGTGAAGGTAAGCGTCTCTGATATCTATGGACGCCAAGAAGTCCCCCTGTGACACAGCCGCGATCACTGAGCGCAGTGATTCCATACGGAACTTCCGAACCAGCACGTGGCGGTTGAACAACTTCAGGTCCAGAACCGGGCGGAAGGATCCGTCCTTCTTTGGGACTATAAAGAGGTTGGAGTAAAAAACCCCTGAACCTCTCCCTGGAAGGCACCGGGACCACCACTCCGTCTCTGCGGAGTCCCTCCAACACCAAAGAAAAAGCCTGAGCTTTTTCTGGGGAGGGGACCGACCGATGGAATCGGGATATCGGTTTTGACGTCAGCTCTATCCTGTAACCTCGCGAGACCACGTCTCGAACCCACTGATCTGAAACGTGAAGTAGCCACTCGTTCTGAAAGCGAGACAAGCGGCCCCCCACCTGTGGGGAGGCAGGAAGAGAGAGCGAGTCATGTAGAGGCGGGTTTGGGGGTGGCAGCTGCTGCCCCCGCCGGCTTCTTTGGACGACTCTTAGAGCGCCACTGAGAAGCGGGCTTGCCCCCTCGGTCCGTGCGAGCGGACGGTGCTGATGACTGTGAGCTGGACCGAAAGGACCACTGTTTTGGGTTCCTTTTAACGGTATACCGTGGCTTAGGTTTATTCTGCGGTATTTTAGACTCAGCAGAATCCTTAATTAGCTTATCCAGCTCTGTGCCAAAAAGCCTGTCACCAGCGAAAGGAAGATTCTGCAGAATCTTCTTAGATGTGGCATCTGAGTCCCAAAGACGCAGCCACAACAACCTGCGGATCGCTATAGCATTGGCCGAAGCCACAGCTGAGCGAGTAGCAGTTTCCAGAGTCGCCGTTCTGGCGTAGTCCGCATAGGCCCTTGCCCTTTCGGTAAGTGCCAGGACCTCTGGACTGGACCTTGCCAGGTCAGTGATACCATCCAAGCAGGTAGTAATCGCTTGTAAGGTCCAGACCGTGGCAAAGTTAGGGGCAAATGACGACCCCCACCGCCTCATAGGAAGACTTGGCGAGTTGCTCGACTGTCTATCAGTAGCATCCTTCAGTGAGGAGCTATCAGAGGCAGAGAAAAGGGAGCGTGCAGCAATCCTGGTCATGGAAGCATCCACCTTCGGGGACTGCGACCACTCCTGAAGCACCTCCTGGGGAAAGGGGAAGCGATTGTCCTTGGGTTTGTGGACATAACGCCGCCCAGGATGTAACCTGGGGGCTCTAATCACCCTTCCAAAATTAGTATGGTCCATAAAGGAGCCACTTGGTCTAGCCTCCGGCCGCAGCCATTGATAGACCTCCTTCGGGTGCACCGTCACCTCCTCAGGGGGTGTCACGAGACGTAAGGTCTCGTTGATAGAGGACACCAGATCCTCCACCCCATCTGGTGGTTCAGACACAGATACAGACCGAAAGTCGAACCCCCATCATCTTCCTCACCATCAGAGGAACGCTCCTCCTCAGAGAGAGTCTGGAGCTCGGGTGAAGCCTCACGACGAGCCCGCTTAAGGGGTCTCACAGCAGAAGAGGGAGACACCCGGGGGTAACTGGAAGGAGTAGCTGGGCTATCCAGTCCTCCTATTAAGTGCCTCCAGGGATTGCGACATGGAGGACAGCTGAGACAACAGAGATTCATTGATCCTGTTCTGAGTCTCCCAAGGCCCTGAGATCACCTGAACCTCGGGGTATAGCACCGGGGTTGCTGACCCAGTAGTTGCAGCCCGGGCCTCTGGGCGTCCACAGTTATTGCAGGACCCCTCCACCAGTGTTCCATTGCACGTAGCACATGTAACGGTGGTCTCGGCCGCCTTAGCAGCACGCTTCCCAGTTGAGGACATGGCCACAGTAGGGTAGATAAGCCCAATTGCAGACAATAAAACCGGGGATCCCGGTGGCTTACCGACCGCTGTAAAGCGGTATGAGGGAGCGGTGTGTGTGTGTGACCTCCGCGCTGTCTTCCGGTCTCCCCTCTTGGAGTGCAGACGCACGCTGCATACAGTTCCCAGCCGGGAAGTGAGGGTAAAGATGGCCGCCGACAGAGAAACTGTGGGCGGCGCCGAAGACACGCGGGAAAACACACACACACGCCCCGCGGTGACGTCACCGCACGGGCTGCATCCCATCCTCCAAGCATCCTTCTCATGAGGGAGCTGGAGCCCGCAGGGCGGGGAAACAGTTAATGTTCACTGATGCCAGTTTTTACACACCGTTCAGTCCTCCGCACTCATAGCCACCTGTATGCAGCAGCCGGGATTTGCTATAGGGGTTTGGACTCCACAACACACAGGTGAACCCGACTAAGCTCATATACTCTGCGGACCCGTTCAACCGTCCGTCTTTAATTTCATGAGATAGACCATTTCATTGCAAGCCATTACACAACATTAACCGGGAATAAACACGATGAATAGTCCTTTTTGTTAAGACTCATTAAGGATATGTGTACTTGAGTGATGAATTCTGGAAGTAATAAACATTTGGATGAGCTCAACATGGGTCGCTCAGCAGTCGTGACACTTACTCACTTAGGAGGGACCCTCGCTGCTCCAGGGGAAGACCTGCTCCAGTTAAAGTCATTGTGTATTCAGCACCCATATCAATGAGAAAAGAACGGAGCGCTCCTTGGCTACAGCAACAAAATCATCCGAACTCACCTAAGCCACTCAAGGTCTCTGGATAGGTTTGGATACCTCCTTCCAGGCAAGACAAGTATCTCAGCCCTCCCTTCACTTACTCCACAGCTAGTTTCAACTAAAGGTTGGCAGCGCACACACTGATCCCGGCAGCCATTCCAACCTGGGCTCCTTTCAGACAGCATCTCATCACGGTATGAGTGCATCTCTCACATGCAAGCAAACTCGTTTATCCATCTGAGCACACCATTTGAGTATGTGTAATGTTCCACCCTGTCTAAGTGTCTCTTAAGCATGGGCTTGTCTCTAAAACTTGTGCACTACAGTGAGGAACCTCCGAGGCATTACTCCTAAACCCATTTCTGGATATCCCCATTTACAATGCAGCTGTCAACCAATTAAAAAGAAGAGTGCCACAATTTCATGACAATCAAATAGTTAACGCTTTTTTATCTCATTTCATATAGACCGGTTAAGACTAATATGAATTTTCTAAAATATTGAAAAGGCAAACAGATTACTTACCCTGTCCATATAGACAAAGAATAGGATAAGCAATATCAGCTCAGTCAAAAGAATTATAATAAAATGATGAAAAACTGAAAAAAAGAGAGAGAACATTTATTTTAGCACCAAAAAGATAATTATATTTATTTTTCTCAACTAGTCTATCATTTAAAATCAATATATAACAATATATTTAACCTTATTATTAATTTGCTATTTGGGCGTAATATTAAATAATCAAAACGTAATTTTTATTCATCTTAAATTAATTCCGAATTTTTTTTTGTTATTTGGAAGAACAAAATTAGCTAAATAAAACCTCCAACATTGAGGCCCTCATGTTCTAAGAATTCATGGCCAAAAGGTTCTACCAATGCTCAGATCAGAAGATGCTATACAAAATGTCTACTGATGGTTAGATCAAGGTAGTGACTAACTAAGCTACATGGCCCAACGAAGAAGTGCCAAAGGGCCACCAATTTTTCAATATTAAAGCAATAGTTTATATAAAGACTTTTGCCCCCCAGGTCAGGGCCGGTGGTACCTGAAACCTCTGCACCTGTTGTAGTAAAGCCCCATGATCAAAGTGTAATGTAAAACTAAAAAGTCTACCGATGGTCAGAAAAGGAATGTTACCAAAAAGGCTACAGATGTCAAATTAAGGGATGTGTCAAAGGTTCTTCCGATGTCAGTCAGGAATGTTACCAAAAATATCTTGCGATGTTACAGATCATGGCATTTAACAAAATAGTCAAATTGAACAGAAGTAAACAAAAAGTCTACTGATAGGTCAGTTTAAAGAGAATGTTTCCAAAAAAGTCTAACAACGGTCAGATTGGTGTGACCAAAAGGTCTACTGAGGTCAGATTGAGGAATTTTCCAAAAAGGTCTTCGGTGGTCAGATTGGCATGTCAAAACAATAGGGTCAGATTGACAGATATAACCAAAAAAGATCTACCGAGGTTAGATTAGGAATGTTTCCAAAAAAGGTCTAACGATGGTCAGATTTGGATGTGACCAAAAAGCTCTACCGAGGGTCAGATTGTAGGATGTGACCAGAAATGTCTACTGAGGGTCAGATTGAGGATGTGACCAAAAAGGATACTGGAGGGTCAGAGGGGTGGATGTGACCAAAAAGGTCTACCGAAGGTCAGATTGTAGGATGTGGCCAAAAAGGTCTACTGAGGGTCAGAGTGGAGGATGTGACCAAAATCTACAAAAAGGATGTGCATCTACCAAGAGTCTGATTAAGGGATGTGACCAAAAAGGTCTAATGGGGGTCAGATTAGGCGATGTGATCAAAAAGGCCTAGTGAAGGTCAGATCAGGAGATGTGACCAAATAGGTCTACTGATGTTCAAATCAGTGGATGTGATCAAAAAGGTCAACCATGGTCAGATTGTCAGATCAAGGGATGTGACCAAAAATGTCTACTGATGATCATATCACGGATGCCAACAAAAAGGGCTACCAATGGTCAAATAAGGGGAAATTACAAAAAAAGTCTAACTACGGTTGGATTGTAGGATGTCACAAAAATTCCCAAATTAGTCACTAACACATAAATTGCTGTTTAAAGTTCATCTCAAGGAATTTAGTCATAAAAACTCTACGTCTTTGGTCTAAAGGTATATAAGAGGGGTGTTCGCAGCTCACTCTATACTGTATTTTAATTACATTCAGTGTAAAAATACTATCCAAAAATCAAATCTACTGCCCTAGTTTAGAGTGACAATATTGGCCATACACATATAAATGGTCTGACTACACTGGACTACACAGCTACTTCTATCATGCATTATAAATACTTTTACAACAACATAATTTATATACATTGTCAATTTTAACTTACACTTAGGAGGAGGCACTTGTTTTCTTTTATAGCACCGAGACAACCGAGGAATCCAGTCACCATGACAATTGTGCCAATGGCAATAACTAGATTGGCTGCCGACAATGACGGGAAACTGGGAGAAAAGGTTGCAAAGTTTCCTTGCGATACAGAAAGCCATATTCCCACTCCTAGCAATCCACAGCCACAGAGCTGCAAGACAAAAAAAGGATAAAAGAAAACATTCAATGATTTACTGCTGATTTTATATTTTCACAATCCAACACATTATTATTACATTAACATAAAAATGAACCGTTTAAGGATGGCCTTTTAGAAAAACACTTTTTCTCTTCTTGTCAAAACACCAATCAAGACTGGGAGGTTTTTTTTTACATTTCAAACCCTCCCACTTTCCCAGAAACCTCTCCCTTTATATCCTTCTCTCTGGTTCCAATGTGTTCTATATAGTGAGATAAATGTACCATATTTTTTTAAATGTATACAAGAATCTAAATCTACTTCCTGTTTCTCTGCTCTATAATTCTGTGTCTGGCAGTTGTGCAACCAGCTTAAGTAGCAGCCTCCACTGCTATGATACTCAATGAACACTTAGCACCACACTGTGTTGACCTCCTTTCCTCCCAGCTTTAGTAGCAGCCTCCACTGCTATGAGACACAATGAACACTTAGCACCACACTGTGTTTGACTCCTTTCCTCCCAGCTTTAGTAGCAGACTTCTCCACTGCTATGAGACACAATGAACACTTAGCACCACACTGTGTTTGACCTCCTTTCCTCCCAGCTTTAGTAGCAGACTTCCTCCACTGCTATGAGACACAATGAACACTTAGCACCACACTGTGTTTGACCTCCTTTCCTCCCAGCTTTAGTAGCAGACTTCCTCCACTGCTATGAGACACAATGAACACTTAGCACCACACTGTGTTTGACCTCCTTTCCTCCCAGCTTTAGTAGCAGACTTCCTCCATGCTATGAGACACAATGAACACTTAGCACCACACTGTGTTTGACCTCCTTTCCTCCCAGCTTTAGTAGCAGACTTCCTCCACTGCTATGAGACACAATAACACTTAGCACCACACTGTGTTTGACCTCCTTTCCTCCCAGCTTTAGTAGCAGACTTCCTCCACTGCTATGAGACACAATAAACACTTAGCACCACACTGTGTTTGACCTCCTTTCCTCCCAGCTTTAGTAGTAGCCTCCATTGCTATGAGACACAATGAACACTTAGCACCACACTGTGTTTGACCTCCTTTACTCCTAGCTTTAGTAGCAGCCTCCACTGCTATGAGACACAATGAACACTGAGCACCACACTGTGTTTGACCTCCTTTCCTCCCAGCTTTAGTAGCAGACTTCCTCCACTGCTATGAGACACAATGAACACTTAACACCACACTGTGTTTGACCTCCTATCCTTTTCCATTCGTCATCTAAAAATAAAAGGAAGTCACGGGTGGGGAAAATGATTGTTTCTAAACACAATTTTTAGGTCTAATATTTGGAAAAGGTTGGAAGCTTGATTTAATTATTTGAGCCTCTTAAAACATATCATCAACAATAACGTATCAGTAGTGATGAGCAAACACTACCATGCTTGGGTGATGGTACTCCTCTTAACGAGCAGCTCGGATGGGTACGACCCAAGTACCCAAGTATAATGGAAGTCAATGAATATCTGATTTTTACTGGGAATTCTCCAGGAAGAATACTCAAACATCCCATTGACTTTTGTTATACTTGGGTACTTGAGTCGCTCCCTTCAGAGTATCAATTGCTAAGCATAGTAGTGCTAAATCATCACTAATCATTAGCCAAATTAATGATCTTACATTTGTCACTCCACTGGGGGTAAAGGAGGCAAGTGCCTGTCATTTAGTGCTACTTATATTAATGGAAACCAGAATTGTGAGTGGCATTCACTCAATAGGATACACCAAAAATTGCCAAAGTAAGCCCACAAATATTCTTTGCCAGTAAATTTTGGACAATCATTGCATTGTAAGCAATAGTGATGAGTGAGTACTGCCATGCTCGGATGCTCAGTACTCGTAACAAGCAGTTGATGCTTGGATGTCCTCGACTCTTTCTGAATATAATGGAAGTCAATGTAGAACTCGAAAATTTTCCGGAAAAATGCTTGCGTTCCCCATTGACTTCCATTATACTCAACAAGCGAGTCGAGGACATCTGAGCGTCAACTACTCGCAGTGGCGTAACAAGTCCACTGCGGGCCCTGGTGAGCTTATACACCGGGGTCCCCTTAGGTGAGGATCGGGGGGGGGGTGCTGTCAGAAGAAGTTTTCAGCCTGCCAGCACAGCTGAGGAGTAGGAGGGGGGGTGCTGTCAGGAGTTTGCAGCCTGCCAGCACAGCTGAGGACCGGGGGGATGCTGTCAGGAGTTTGCAGCCTGCCAGCACAGCTGAGGACCGGGAGGGTGCTGTCAGGAATTTGCAGCCCTCACAGCACAGTTGCGGTGCCACCACACTTACTATTGCAGAGCCGCCAACAGCAGGAGGAGTGGAAGGGCGGGCACAGGTACAGGAAGTCCCACTTCACTTCCTTTCGATCCTCCCTCCTCGGCTCGGACACCCCCGGTCGCGGCAGGCGGCTGGAGGCACAGGCCCCCCCGCGACTGCTGCGACCGATAGGTACGCCACTGACTACTCGTCACGAGTACTGAGCACCCAAGCATGGCAGTGCTCACTCATCACTACTAAACATCACTCTAAAAGTCTCCATTTACTATCAAGTAAAATGATATTTCGGACCAGGTGGCCATCTTGTGTGTATGGGAACTTCTCAAATTTCTTCCGAAAGGTTATTTCAGAGGAGAAGAATCATGTTTCAATGCATGGGCTCAATATTTTTGCTTTTTTAGGAAGATAAAACTGTCGACTCCCTATTATCTGCCTTATAAGAACACATGAGAACTTGACCGAATTGGACGTTTTTTTGGTATTGATGTGATCGGGAGAGATAGCTATCAGCCAAACGAGCCATGTGTGTGGGCATCTCATCTGGAAATGTCAATGACTGACTAGACCAACCTTGGATACCTGGATACCTTGAGAGATGGTCTCGAGCCTCCAAAAATGAAAGTTAGTGTCCGTAAAATCCCAAGTAATATTCTTGAAAACCTCCTTACATAGCCTAAGTCTCAGCCCTATGATGGAACCGATTCAGATATTCTCACAACATATTTTTTGATAATTTTTTATTGTGTTGGCCAGAGTTTTCCCCTAATCATTTATGCCGTACTCGCCTCTACAAGTTCTTCTACCATTCATCACTAAGACATCGCCTACTGTAAATCAAGAGAGAATTGGATTTGAAGTAATGGCTCCCATAGGAATTTAGTTACAATTGCTTTCTAATTTACTACTCAATCACTCACATTTTTTTTTTAAGGTTGAATATTAAACTCTGAGAAAATAGTTGTAAGAACTCAAACCTGTCAAATAGTTCTTCTGAAGGATGACTTTTTTTTTACGTGAAGCCCTCAAAATGCTATAAAGAGTCTGATTAAATTATGACACGGGGAACGTGACTGCAGATTTTCAGTTGAGTGCCTATTTCTCTTTATGGACCTTTAATATAACTTGCTAAGTGGCCCTACTGCTTCACTGCACATTTTCCCCTGATTTCAAGTAAAAGACCGATGTAATTGACCACAAGGACTATAAAGGAAGTTGTGCGTAAAAACGTAGACCACAGGATATTACAGCAATTATTTCAATTTTTTTCCCAGAGTGAAGAGAAATGAGCTCCATCAACTTTAAGGAAACAGTTTATTTTGTGGATTTTTATTTCTGAAAGCCACGTGAATATACGGTAATTGTAAATGGAAAACATAACATATTACTGACAGTAAACAGTCTTAAAGTGCTCTTACATAGAATCATAGAAAGGTGGAGTTGGAAAGGACCTCCTGGGTCATCTGGTCCAACCCCCTGCCCAATGCAGGATTCACTACATCATCCCAGACAGATGTCTGTCCAGCCCCTGTGTGAAGATTTCCATTGAAGATGACCTCACCACCTCTTGTGGCCGCCTGTTCCCACTCATTGATCAACCTCACTTTCAAACAGTCTCTAATACCTAATCTATGCCTCCCCCCATTCAGTTTCATCCCATTGCTTCAAGTCTTGCCTTGTGCAAATGAGAATAAAGCTTGTCTCTCTACAGTGTCTACAGTGTGACAGCCCTTGAGATATTTACACATCTGTCAGCAAACAGCCATTCCTCCTAATCCCTCCCACAGCTCATACATCTTGTAAATTTTGCAGAGCTGTCAACATACAGCCATTCCTCCTAATCTCTCCCACTACCAATTTTCTGAGTTTACGTGAAGAGAATAACAAATCATCCGCGTTCTGGAGAAAATCGATTTTTTTGTAAAATTCAAGAAGAATTAAATTCCACCTTTAAAAAATTTGCCCAGCTCTAATGGAAACAAAACAGTCTTGATTTAGCAAATGTCTATGACGGGACATTAAATTTAATATTTAGCGAGACGTCATTCTCACAAAATGAAAGCGAAAGATAAAATAAATCCCCATCTAAGGCTCAAAACCAAAGGAAAAAAAATACTTTGCATCGTAGTGTTCCCTTGAGTCAAAATCTATTCACAAAATAGACTCAATAGTGGAAATATTGAACAGGCGATAGTGCTGAATCTGTCACCTGCCCGCTCAATCTACTCTCTATTAATCAAAAGTCGGTGGGAAAAATGTGGACGTATGTATAACATGCACGTTGGTGCCAGAGATTAATGTTTCCAAGCCGCAAGATGAAATCTACACAGACGCCATACAAATATTGGCCAGTTTATCAATGCGAGATCAATGTCACCACTACGGTGTATAATTTTACAATAAATAAAGCCACTAGAGTGAAATAACGAGTGCGGTAGGGTGAATATTTACAACCGCAGTACCAGCTCTTCCAATCACTCTCCTTCCCACCATCATTTAAGAATTTTTCGCTATCGGTTTGATGGAGACAGTGATTGGTTAGGATAATAAAACCCGAGCTTGCAATGATGCTGACTGCAGCTCTGCAATTGTGCCGCACCGGCTTACTCCTGCCCCACAGTATAGACGTGCCGATCCTTCATTCCAATAAGGAGCAACAATGCTTTGATCCACCTAGACGTTTTGGTGATTTATATCTTCAGTTATTTTATTCAAAATTGGGATTATGAGTAAGTCTATGGTGACATCGGCTCGATCACCTCCGTGTTATACAGAAAATAGTCTAGTTCTTAGAAGGAAATTGCACGGGACTCTGTTCGTTCCTGTAACACGACCTTTTCAAGTGAGTGTGGCTGAGATTGGGATAAGCTATAGTCCTAGGTACAGCCATAGGAAAAAGTAATATTTCTGGTGCAAAGGGACCTACAAAGCTCTATGTATTATTGCAGGTGTCTGGGGGTCCAATAGAATGTTGATAGGCCATTGACATATATTTCTACAGGGCTTCTTTAAAAGGGCTGTCCACTATTAAGATAAACCCTTCTAATTCCCCATGTTTGGCCCCATTAAATTAAAATACTTTATGCTCACCTCCTGTGCTGGCACCAGGGCATAACTCCAACAGGTGCAGGGGTTGCGATTGCACCCAAGCCCTGGTGCCTGGGGGACTCCAAAAGTCCCTGTGGCCTATAGAAAAAGACTATTGCCATTAAAGATTTGCAATAATTGAGGGCCCCGTAAGAGCTTTCGCATCAGGGCCCATGAGCTTCAAGTTACGCCACTGGCTGGCAATCTTCCATCAATGCCGGCGCTAAGGTTCCGAGAGATCACATGAGGTTGTGACATGAGACGCCCAATCACCGCCGGCTTCCCTCCCCCTACATTTGGACATATGAGTTAGGGATGAGCGAGTCTACTCGCTAGGACTCGTTACTCGGCGATTCTTAAGGGACTCGCCGGACTCGGGAATCGGCGAGTCTTTTAGCGAATACTCGCCGATTCCCGAGTCCAGCGAGTTTGCGACAGGAGGAGGTAAGGTCAGCTTTGACAGCACCCCCCCCCCCGGTTCTCAAGGCTGCCCGGACCTGACAGCACCTTCCCCCCCCCCCCCCCCCCGGTTCTCAAGGCTGCCCGCACCTGACAGCAACCCCCGGCTCTCAAGGCTGCCACCCAGGGGAAGAGGCTCCAGCCAGCCCCTGAGTCCAATGCAAGTGAATGGCAATCTGAGAGTCCGAATCCTAGCGAGTCTGCGATTCCGAGTCCTGTATTCTCTATTAGGGACTCGCGAATCCCTATTCCCTATTCATTAACATTGGACTCGCTAGACTCGCCACGAGTACCGAGTCCTGGGCTCGGACTCGTGCGAGTCTAGCGATTCCGAGTAATTTAGGACTCGCTCATCCCTAATATGAGTCATTAACAGTTAGTGAGTGTCAGCCACAGCCCTCAATTCCTGTTGAATATTCATACATGTAAAGGCGGGGAGAGAGAAGCTGGTGGTGATTGTGGACGGGACTCATGTGACGTCACAAACTCTGAAAACGTGACACCAATGGAACGGTGCCCACACCAGGCTCTCAACAGAGATTGCGCATTGACAGTGAGGTGTCAATCACAGTAGGGAGTTTGTAGGACTGCCCTGCACATGAAAAGGTTGTCCTGTAATGTTAATCACCAGGTGATAAAGCCTTTGGTTTAAGTAAACAAGAGCACACAGCCTCATAAGAGGGGCACAGTTGCTTTAAGTATTGTAACCCTTACAGCATGTTGTCCTCAGCTCACATATCAAAAACCTGCTGACAGATTCCCTTTAACAGTGACATCTCCTACAATAAAACAATAATTTTATAAAAACTACACTAAATATCCCAGTAAGTGGCACATCGCTGGAATCAGGGTCTCTGCCTCTGCTCTCAGATTACATAGCAACTCTCTTTAAATGCAGAAAGAAATAGAATAAGAATATGCTGCTAACACAATATGATGAAGTAGGGGTTTATGAAGCATAATGAGCTTTTGTTGAAATATCTAGTTTAATAAATTCTTGAAATATTGCATGCAATTTCCTTTGTTCAAGGATGGACAGATTTTATATGTAACATTTTAATGTTGTACATCCTCAGAGGCTCCTACAATCTCCTCATTAGATAAAAATTTCTTTACTGATACCAGATTTAGGAAAACTGTTATAAAATGTTTATCCTACAACATTGAAATAAATTGACAAGAGCATCTCTAACGTGTAGTAAGGTTTACTGATCGGATCCAATCATCCGGCAGCGTTTAATAAGCGGCGAAACACAAATCATAAAATGATGAATTCATATTAAAGAATCCACCATTATATATATCACTGAGAAAACTCATCTCCACAACAGATTAATTACTGATTTACTGATTATATTGGGACAATAAACACAAAGAAAAAGATGCTTAGAGGCTAATTATAGGCCTTAAGACAAATTGTAATAATGAAGAGCTTACACATTAAGATCATTTCAATAGGGAAGTTCACTTTAAAGGCAGTTATTGATTATATTTTTCCCATATAATCTATAATAAAATAAATAAATTACATTTTCACACTGGTTGATGGGGCTATTGTAGACTCTACTTTTTACAAGTCTCATTATCATAACATACAGGATTACAATGACAGGTAACATCACTGTATATAGCAGATAACACAGGATCCACCATTCACAATATGGGATGTCACAGCTCACCTCCGCCTCCTGTACAATGACTGATAACACCTCTATATACAGTAGATAACACAGGATCCACCATTCACAATAGGTGATATCACAGCTCACCTCCTCCTCCTGTACAATGACTGATAACACCTCTATATACAGTAGATAACACAGGATCCACCATTCACAATAGGTGATATCACAGCTCACCTCCTCCTCCTGTACAATGACTGATAACACCTCTATATACAGTAGATAACACAGGATCCACCATTCACAATAGGTGATGTCACAGCTCACCTCCTCCTCCTCCTGTACAAAGACTGATAACACCTCTATATACAGTAGATAACACAGGATCCACCATTCACAAT
The DNA here is from genome assembly GCA_033576535.1 of Allobates femoralis. Taxonomy (NCBI): domain Eukaryota; kingdom Metazoa; phylum Chordata; class Amphibia; order Anura; family Aromobatidae; genus Allobates; species Allobates femoralis. The sequence continues at coordinate 585,726,333 of JARQOC010000004.1, read as the reverse complement.
AGGTGATATCACAGCTCACCTCCTCCTCCTGTACAATGACTGATAACATCTCTATATACAGTAGATAACACAGGATCCACCATTCACAATAGGTGATATCACAGCTCACCTCCTCCTGTACAATGACTGATAACACTTCTATATACAGTAGATAACACAGGATCCTCCAATCACAGTAGGTGTTATCACAGCTCACCTCCTCTTCCTCCAACATCAATCACTGGGGTCAATGAAGATAACAAATTATCAAGTATTTTGGACAATCAGTGGTCATAGATCAGTTGTTGAATATTTTTTTGAAAAGGGTTGTCCATTTTGGGTGATTACTTTTTGTTTGAGGGTGTAAGTATAAGAGTTTAACTTCCCTGCAGCACTCCCGCAGGAAACATGAAGTATTACAAGATTCCATTTGAAGTTAAGCAGTGAGTCTGCCTTATTTTCCACATCCGATAAAGCAGTGATAGCCCAAACCAAAAGCCATCCCATAGGAATCTATGGACTATCTGAGGCTGGTTTAAAGGGAACCAACCACCCCCAATGACCCCCCCGGACTATTAATATCAGTCCCTACACACAGCACATACATGTGCTGTAATGATTTTTGCTAAAAAAACTGGTTTCTAAAACTTAAGATAATGCTTTTGAAAGTTTAAAACGAAGGGACGGGTGGGCGTTACTTATCTGTGTCAAAAGCCGGGTTGCAGCTGTCAGTCATCCCCCCGTGTCCCGCAGCAGAAGTAACGGCCAGCCCTTTGCAGCGTCACAGCCCTGTGCACGGGCTCGCATGCCCGTGCACACGTCATCATCTACAGCCGGGTTGGGAGCGCGGGCTCTGACTTCCATAGCCGAGCGCAGGAAGTCAGAGCGCGCGCTCCCAACCCGGCTGTAGATGATGACGTGTGCACGGGCATGCGAGCCCGTGCACAGGGCTGTGACGCTGCAAAGGGCTGGCCGTTACTTCTGCTGCGGGACACGGGGGATGACTGACAGCTGCAACCCGGCTTTTGACACAGATAAGTAACGCCCACCCGTCCCTTCGTTTTAAACTTTCAAAAGCATTATCTTAAGTTTTAAAAACCAGTTTTTTTAGCAAAAATCATTGCAGCACATGTATGTGCTGTGTGTAGGGACTGATATTAATAGTCCGGGGGGGTCATTGGGGGTGGTTGGTTCCCTTTAAAGGAATGATTAAAGGGGAGGGGTTGTCCAATTCTGAATCCAAATGCTCCCCAATAAAATGACTGAGCCTATACTTACCTGCTGAGCTACCACCGTTACAGCGCTGTCGGTAATCACAATTTGGGGCTCACGTGACATTGTGATGTAATGTAAGCCCCGACTCCAATCATCATTGGCTTATCTCTCCTTGCCTTCGGACCAAACGAGCAATGAACAGGAAATGACGCTGTGGCTACCGCTCACTTCCTGTTGAGAGGTAAGTTGGTCCAAAGGTGTGGAGAAGGAAGCTGGCGGTGATTGGATGTGGGGCTCACGTGACAAGACAATGTCATGTAAGTCCAAAACTGTGATTACTGATAGCAGTGGAACGGTGGCAGCATAGCGGGTGAGTATAGTGTCTGCTATTTTCACGGGGGAAAGCATGTGGATTCAGAAGGGGTTGCCCTAGTTGAGGAAAACCCCTTTAAGTAGTTGATAAAAGTTGTGCTGTATAACACCAGGATAATAGTACGGTCTCTTCTTCCCGGTACAATTGGTTTCACAGAGATGCTTGAGAAATAAAACCCTTCAAATATTAATTCCCATTTGGAGCCTTCGTGATTTATTCCTTTATTGTGGAGCTCTATGGGTTTGGTAGGGAGTGATTTATACATTTCTTTACACCTGAATACATTTCAGAAGATTGCAAATTGGAAAAGTGAAAAAAAAAAAAATGAAAACGAGGAGGCTGAAAATATGTAGCATGTGTCGGGGCAGAATGCTTTTTATGCCCATGCACTGCATACTGGTAAATTCTTGCACTGCTGAAAGGAATATGTTCCAGGGTATTAATTACCCAGTAACTTATCTCAGCCGGATGATTTGGCAGCAGCAACGCGCTTCAAGAACAAGGTCACTCCGTTTAAACAAAAAGAATATTCACCGTGTCAGAGTCATTCAGCGAATATCTATATCCGTGCTGCCGGCCATGAAGTCAGGCATCACTATGAGAGCCAATGGGAAAGATTTCCTAAGCAAAATAGACATTACTGAACTGTGGCGCGTAGGACCCAACGGAGAAAATTTGTCAAGAGTATAAAAATTCATAATTTTACAGAATGACACACATTCATCACACATAACAAACAAGCTGATAAGAAAGACTTGGCTATATATGCATTTTTCCAAGGATTATTGCTGCATTTGATCATTTAAAATTTTGGTAAATTTTTATAAATTTTTTGAAAGATTTATTAAATGGCTCAATAGGGAAGATTTATCAACAGAACAGAATGGCACATAATAAACTTGTTGCAAAGAATATTCTCAACTTTTTCTTTTTGCACAATTTTTTTATAGACTTTTGCTCTATTCGATCATTTAAAATTTTGGTAAATTTTACACATTTTTTGAAAGATTTATTATAGGACAAAATGAGGAAGATTTATCGACAGAGAAGAATGGTACAAATTTATCGTACATAATAAACTTGTTGCAAAGAATATTCTCAACTATTTTTCACAATTTTTCCATAGACTTTTGCTCTATTCGATCATTTACAAGTTTGGTAAATTTTACAAATTTTTGGAAAGATTTATTAAAGGGTACAATGAGGAAGATTTATCAATAGTGCAGAATGGCACAAATGGATCGCATATAATAAACTTGTTGCAAAGAACATTCTCAACTTTTTTTTGCACAATTTTTCCATAGACTTTTATTCCATTCGATTACTGAAAATTTTGGTAAATTTTAATAAATCTTTTGAAAGATTTATTAAAGGACCCGATATGGAAAATGTATCAACAGTGCAGAACGACACAAATGGATCGCACATAATAAACTTCTTGCAAATAATATTCTCAACTTTTTTTGCACAATTTTTCCATAGACTTTTATTCCATTCGATTACTTAAAATTTTGGTAAATTTTAATAAATCTTTTGAAAGAGTTATTAAAGGGCACAATGGGGACAATTTATTAACAGTGCAGAACAGCACACATTGATCGCACATAATAACTGTGTTGCATGGAATATTCTCAACTTTTATTTTACAAAATTTTCCCATAATATTTATTCCATTTGATACTTTAAAATTTTGGTAAATTTTTATAACTCTTCTAAAATATGTAAAACCTCTAATGCTAATTGTGCATAATACATACTGAGCATTATTTGTCTCAAGAGGTATTCAACTTTATTGCATATCGACAGCATATACCATGACTGATATAGGTCCCCCTTCTAGGGACTGGCACCAATCTTGCAAATGAGGAATGTCTCACTCTAGGAGTGAAGAGATGGCAGCACATGTACAGGTGTTCTGAAAATGCCTAGCAGTCATCAATTTCCTTCTGGCATTGCAAGATGGCACCTTGTTCTTGAGATTGGTGTGAATTCACAAACATTGTTCAGGACAAACCCTATAAAGGGAATCATGTCATCAGGTTTTTGCTTTTTAATCCGAAAGCTGCATAATGTAGTGTTGAGATCCCTGATTCCACTGATGTGTTCCTTATTAGGCTGTGTATTGTGTTTAAAAACAATCAGTGTTTCATCAGCAGGAGATTATCACTAAAGGACATGTGCAGGTTAGTCCACTATTGTGTGCCACCCTGCCCTCACACTGATTGGCTTAGTATACACAGGAAGCTGCCAATCAGTGGAGTGGGTGGGTTATACAAGCTCAAAAGTCTTAGTTGGATTACATCTACAGCAGAGAAGACAAGGATTATTTCACAACTGCACCAAGAGACCAGTAAGTGACACATCGCTGGAATCAGGGTATCAGCTCCTACGTTTTACTGCTCTTAGATTCCATAGCAAAATCCTGCTGCCAGATTTCCCTTTAAAGAGATGTTTGTTTGTTTTTTTAATTCAAAAACAGCGCCACTCTTGTCTATAGGCTGAATCTAGTATTGCAATTAGCACTTGCATACCTTTTTTTTCAAACTTAGACAAATACAGTTCAATATGTCTACGTTGTAAATATCTTTTAAAGTCAATTGGTATCTGAGGACTAAAGTTTGGATTAAGCTAAAAGTCGGTACTAAAAACTATGAAACCTTGAGAAATAATTGAATTTTTTTTTTAAGCATTTTCAAGTTAATTAGAGTTGATAGCACAACAGAAAATGTTGTAAGCAATTATTTCATTAGAGGTGGTTGAGAATTGAGCAGCGGAGCTTTAGCCTTCGCATCTCCCCGTTACTGATGTGTCACAACAGAGTTCAAATTAATTACGGCACCGATCAAAAGGTGCGAAAAACTTTGCTTCATTAAACAGTCTGGTGTTATGAAACAAATCTGTTTGGAAGAGAGACCTTCATTAACATTATCTGTTCAGTATATTAGAAAACTACAGACGTGTCCTTCCTTACTTCTCCTCTAGGCACAACACATCCCGAGATAAGTGGCCTCAAACATAAAACATGATTCTGCAATACTCTGTCAGGAGAGGTTTATGTAATTTATATCTATATCTGGCCTGATGACTGTGACAAGAGTTGAAAGCTAGTCAAGAGTTTTGTTGATCTGTCGTGACAATGTATTAATTATGCGTGGTATTTTAAGGGTTGCCCACTACTAGGACAACCCCTTCTGATTCCACAGTCTCCAACCAGGTAAAATAAAAAAGCCTATTGTTAGGTCCCCTGGCACCGCTCCCCAGCTCACCTCTCCTGGGTCTGTCATCCTCTGCTCCTCTGCCGATCGGGCACCCGGAATGCAGGGTGCTGTGTCTCAGAGCCATCGCCGGGTCCCCTTCCTGTTCTGCTGACCACCGGGCTCACAGACCAGCACACTACAATGGTCGGAGTCATGAATGTAATGAGCGGTGCACTAGGCAGCCGCACTCCTCCCCTGTGATCTAGGGCCGGCACGGCTCAACCTGACACTCCCCTTGACCAATACTGTCCGTCCTCCGGTATATCAGGCCCACTCCACTGGTGGGAGGCGCCTGATTATTGAGTTATAAGCTTCTGCTTCTCTGGCTGTTAGTCAGGTCCTCCTTGTGCTCTCCCCGATAGACCCATTCCTGCTCTCCTAGCCTCAGGCTCTGATCCCTAAAATCCTACTTACTATATCCATAGTATAGGCTAACTCTACGAGCCCCCCTGGTACTAGCAGCTGTGGAATTTAGACCGCCTGGGCTTGCCCCTGCAATCCCTGTATAGGGGTTGGTTAAACTAGGACCAGCTCACCCAAGGGAGTTCGGTACCATGGCCCAGTGGGTCCACTCTATGGCGCCTTTCCCCGGAAGCGTGACACATATACTCACCTCCTGTGCTGCTGCTGTTCCAATGGTGTCGGTAATTGATTCACTGAAAAAGATATATATTAGTCACAACGCAGTATAATCAGCTCACATGGGAAAGATAGGTAAACTGCCAGCTGTTCCTGTACAGACTAGAGATTGGGACCCCATAATCTTTAGATACTTTAAAATTGTGTCACGGGAATCACGCAATATTGTGACATCACGGAAGCCCCACATCAAATCACCATCGATTATGTCTCCCCACCCTCGGATAAATGAGTTAATCAACAGGAAGTGATGCTGCGTTACTGTCACTTCCTGTCGATTACTTCTGTCTGAATGCAAGAAGAGAGCAAAGCTGGAGTGATTTGATGTGGGGTTGCGTGACGTCACAATGTCGCGTGATTCCCAGTATGCAATAATAGTCTCTAAAGATTACGGGGTCCCAATCTCTAGTCTGTACAGGAACCAACTGGGTCAGTTTCAGTTTACCTATCATTCCCGTGTGAGTTGATTTCACAATCATAACAGGAAACCAAGCGTGCATGTGTATACAGAGTTGTGACTAAAGCTAGGGTCACACCAGTGTTATTGGCTGTGTTCAGGGGGGTTCTGTTTAAAACACAGAATTTGTCAGCATTATCGCAGTGTTACCGGACCAGCCCCTGCGTCATGTGATGCATTTGGAAATAGCGCAAGATTTCAAACACCAGTACTTGGATTTGAATTTGAACTGTGTTCTGGGTTCTATCAGCCATAGCAATGAATTAACAGCGATAACGCAGTCTTATCTTTCCGGTAACACTGCACTAATGCTGACAAATTCTATGTTTAAAAGGAACCCCCTTGAACGCATTCCAAAACGCTAGTTTGACCCTTGTCTAACCTGGATATCTTTTCCAAGACTAACCACAACATTATCTATATATAAAGCTAAGTGTATGTGTGTATATATATGTGTGAATGTATCATACCCCCACCCCTCCTGTAGCCCTGCCCTTCTGGTAGCCACACCCCTTCTACATAGATCCACCCCTCCACTTAGTCCCAGGGCTGGGCTATGAGGAGGGGTGGGGCTATGTAGAGGGGCTGGGCTGTGGAGAGTGGGACTACAGGAGGGGTGGAGCTATGAAGGAGTGAAGCTGTGTGTGTGGGCAGGGCTATGTGGAGTGGCAGGGTTACAGGGACTGCAGAGCTATGAAGGAGTGAGGCTATGTGTGGGGGCAGAGCTATGATAGGGTGTGACTACCAGGAGGGTGCGGAGGTATGAAGGGGCAGGGCTACATGGAGGAGCGGAGCTATAAAGGAGAGGGCTGTGTGGGGCAGAGCTATGATGGGTGTGGCTACCAGGAGGTGCGGAGCTATGAAGGGCAGGCTACATGGAGGACGGAGCTATAAAGGAGTGGGCTATGTGTGGGGGCAGAGCTATGATAGGCGTGCTGCAGGAGGGTGCGGAGCTATGAAGGGGCAGGGATACATGGAAGAGCGGAGCTGCGACTATATATGAGCCTTACGCTCGGGCAATGCTGCGCTCTACAGCTAGTCCTATAAAAATGAAACTGTACATTTTTCATATCTGGCTGAAGTAACTCTTGGTGATGAGAATGAAACAGTAGACTTTTCCGATGAAGACGTTGGGGTGATGAAGAAGATGGCGAAAGGATGAAGGAAAAAGACAACAATAAAAGTTGATAAGGTAGAGACGTGTTGGGTGTCTTTGCCTATGGAAGGGTAATCGATAATGCATTTGTCGACCGACCTAGAGTAATATCCACACTTACAAAGAGTTATCACATGAAAGTAGCCCTGGATGAAAGGTACACTTCTTAACCAGGCCTTTCATCCAGTAAATCCCATCAATGTTGGTTTTATAGATCGCTTTGTTTCCCAGTAGATAGCAATTGGCCCAAGAAACTACACTCACTATATATATTCTGTTAAGTAAGCACTTACAGTAACACGTATAACCGAACATTATATCATATTTCATTTCACTTTGTCAGCGAAAGTATAAAATAACATATTTATTGCAGCTATGAGATGCTTTAAAGGGTCTGCCATGTTGTTATATGCCATGTTAAATTTCTCGGACATGTAATGGAACAGACAACCGCCTGGGAGCAGTGATAGATGATATAGCTTTATTCCTGCTCTTACAAGTAAAAAAAACAAACATTTTGTTTAACGCACCTCATATTAGAAGAGTTATATCGTCTACTCCGCTAACAGAAGCCTCCTAAAACAGGTCACTTTTGGGTTTGTGGTGTCTCGTAAAGTATGGTCTTTAATTCCATTTAGGACCATAACAATTGCACAATAAAGGTGGAAATGATTTCAGAAGAGTAATACAAGGTGGTAGAGTTACCAATTACTCACCCGTCACTTAAAACAATACACATATAAATGTTAGCGGCTGTGTTTTCTATTGCCATTGTTTTTTTAGGCATAGTTTGTTGCTTTTTGCAATAAACCCCAAGATCCCCGGGTAACAATTTATTGTTGACCCTTGTTCTTAAAAGGGGTATGCAAATTGTCTCTTTAGGGAGGAAGAGGAACTCTAGCGCCACCTATTGGAAGTAGCAATCCTAAAAGTCAATATTGACCCTTTAAAAGAAAACTGTCTGGACAAAAATCCATATGTAACTGCTATCATTTTCTAATTCCTCCCTCTAAGCTCGCTCTATTTATGTATTCTATTATTTATATTCCTCTCCTATCCTCTGTAAACATCAAATAAAGAGATTCACTCCATCTGTCACTTGCAGTGAATGATCTCTTAGTTATCTGCTGTCCCCTCCCCATACGATGAATATGCATGTCACATATTCACATTACTGCACAGGAGATCACTGGGAGGGGGGGCTGTATCCTCCTCTCTGCTGTCTTTGCAGCAAAACCAAGAGATCAGATATACACAGGATCTTTCAGAGCACAGCAGGGATTCCTTTTTTACAGAAACAAATGGAGTTTAGATAAGATAAGGTAGACCTGTAGCTTTCTCCCTCCCTGTCCTGAACAGAACAGTAGCTCCAGAAGTGAAACCACACAGCACTGAGAGCAGAGGGAGGAGGGAGCTGCTGAGAGGGAGTGCATAATTACATGACAGTTTATACAGTGGCCGGACTAATCGTCTCTGCTTATAATGGAGAGGACTAATACAGTGACTCCCTGCAGGGTGTGAAGATGCTGATAACATGGAAACTACAGAGGGTATAATAATGATTTTACATGTTTTTAAAAGGGTCTGACCAGGCCCTATTAAGAGTAATATTAGTATCATACTGAAAAATGACCTGACAGTGTCCCTTTAACATGACATCTGACTTAGGATAATAATAACCAAACTAGAATCTCAATTTGCAGACAGACACAGTTTTTTGTGGTATTGTCTCTCATCTGTACAAAGCATGAGATCTGGTTTGGCTAGATCAGAGGCTAAAAAGGGGATCTAAGGGGTAAAGTTTCTCCCTTTGGAGAGTGATATGTCAGGTCTGGCATGACAGTATGAGGAGACTTAAACTCCTGCAATGCTCCGCTGGGAAATTAAGAATGCAAATTGCCTCTTTAGAGAGGAAGAGGACTTGAACTCTAGCGCCACCTATTGGAAGTAGTAATCGTAAACGTCCATTTTCATCTTTTAACGAGCCTCGTCATATGACTTAGTATATAACCCAAACCACAATCTCAATTTGCACACGTGGTGTTTCCTGGTAATTACCCCATGTCAGTACAAAGTATGAGATCTGATCGATCTGGCTGTATGAGAGGCTAAGATTGTGATCTGAGAGGTGACTTTTCTCCTTGTAGCCCACCACGTAAAAAAAAAGAATAAGGAAAATACCCTGCATGTTCTAAAAATAAAATTAAAAAAATATATAATGATACGTACCTACTGTATCCTCTCCCACTCCTTGTAGACTGTGAGCCCTTGAGGGCAGGGTACTCTCTCCTAACTACTGTATTCTCACCCATCCCTTGTAGACTGGAGCCCTCTGGCAGGATCATTTCTCCTCACCAACTGTATCTTCACCCATCCCCTGTAGATTGTGAGCCCTCATGGGCAGGTCCGCTCTCCTCACCTACTGTATCCTCACCCATCCCTTGTAGACTGTGAGCCTCATGGGCAGGGTCCTCTTTCCTCACCTACTGTATCCTCACCCATCCTTGTAGACTGTGAGCCCTCATGGCAGAGTCCTCTCTCTCACCTACTGTATTCTCACCATCCCTTGTAGACTGTGAGCCTTTAAGGCAGGGTCCTCTCTCCTCACCTACTGTATCCTCACCCATCCCCTGTAGACTGTGAGCCCTCATGGGCAGGGTCCTCTCCCCTCACCTACTGTATCCTCAACCATCCCCTGTAGACTGTGAGCCCTCATGGGCAGGGTCCTATCTCCTCACCAACTATATCTTCACCCATCCCCTGTAGACTGTGAGCCCTCATGGGCAGGGTCCGCTCTCTTCACCCACTGTATCCTCACCCATCCCTTGTAGACTGTGAGCCCTCATGAGCAGGGTCCTCTTTCCTCACCTACGGTATCCTCACTCATCCTTGTAGACTGTGAGCCCTCATGGGCAGGGTCCTTTATCCTCACCAACTATATTTTCACTCATCCCTGTAGACTGTGAGCCCTCATGGGCAGGGTCCCCTCTCCTCACCTACTGTATCCTCACCCATCCCTGTAGACTGTCAGCCCTCATTGGCAGGGTCCTCTTTCCTCACCTACTGTATCCTCACCCATCCCTTGTAGACTGTGAGACCTCATGGGCAGGTCCTCTCTCCTCCTGTACCTGTCTGTGCCTTGTATTGTTCATAATTATTGTACTTGTCTGTGTATGACTCTTTCACATGTAAAGGGCCATGGAATAAATGGCACTATAAGAAATAATAATAATAATAATAATAATAATAATAATCAGATGTTCTACATTCTCGGAACCTTAAAATGAGGAAGCATTAATTAGGTAGAATATTTATTTTTAATCGTATGGCCCATTTAAAGTATAAGTGTGCGGGAGTTGAATCACATCCACTCTGTGGCTTTTGAAAACTTGTTCAGGTATCGTAAGTGGGTCAATTTTTATGCCATCTCATTTCCAATTTCCATTCTTTTTCATTTATTGCAAAATGTAAAATAAAAAGAAGACGATGGAAGCCGGGGAGGGTATCAGAGTTTTCGGCGCTCGTTAATATCTCCCTGTCAATACTCACTTGCATATATCAAGGACTGTACAATGTCAGCGACAAGCATTAAGTCAGTCACATCGTACTGTACACACAGATCCAGCAATAACCTTGTAGCCCTATAAATATTCTACAGAAATAGATATTCTGTACAATAAAAGCTCTATCACACCAGAGCTCAATATACCGTCACCATATGGTGGATGTAAATTCTTATTCGACCAAAATCTGACTGTGACAAATCTGTAGAACCTAAATTAACATAATAAACTTCCGACACTTTATATTGTGGGCAAAATAAAAAATCAAACAAACAACAAAACTAGAATCACTAAAGCCGACAAAACACCGATGTCGATAGTAAATGGTTTACAATGATACGAGCAAACTTTAAAGGGACTGAAATGGGAAAATCAATCCATCTAATCCAAACATAATATCTCGCAACATATACGAAAAGAATAAAGTAAAATACATTAAAAAGGAAGAACAGCCAAGTCTTATAAAACCGGTTGTAATTCAGCGGTTTTCGCCCCGTGTGTCATTTATTATTAAGGCATTTCTGTGGGGATTTTATGACATCATAAAGTTTTAATGACACCAGGCGATTACTCTAAACAGGAGCCTTACTATTTAATTTATTCATTCGCCAATTAATCTAAACTGCATGTGGAATATGCAATAATAATGTAAACAGGTTGCATCATTACCCCGTCCTAAAGCATTTGCAGCTTTATGAGGCAAGGCAGTCGCTTCTCAGAGAGCAGCGTTTTTAACAAGGTCAATTGGTGAGGTTATGTTCATTGGCTTTTGGTATGGAGAGATACGAATCTTTTCCAGGCTCCTCTTTGGTTGAGAAGATGCCATTCGACCTCATACCTGTACTTATTACTGCAATCAGAATAAGCTCTATCAATTGGGTGCAGTATGGTAGAAGTCAAAGAGGTCCTTCACGTATGATCAGTATGGCAGGAAAAGCAAGAAAGCCATGGTTTCATACCATCTTGAGATTAGGATAATTGGCGTTGGGATGGAGAGATTCAATCGTTTCTAGGCTCCTCTTTCGGTTGAGAAGATGCATTCGATCTCATACATGTACTTATTACTTGCAATCAAATAAGCTCTATCAATTGGGTGTAGTATGGTAGAAGTCAAAGAGTCCTTCACGTATGATCAGCATGGCAGGAAAAGCAAGAAAGCCATGGTTTCGTTTCCATCTTGAGATTAGGCTATTGGCGTTGGGATGGAGAGATTCAAATCGATTCTAGGCTCCTCTTCGGTTGAGAAGATGCTATTCGATCTCATACATGTACTTATAACTTGCCAATCAGAATAAGCTCTATCAATTGTGGTGTAGTATGGTAAAAGTCAAAGAGGTCCTTCACGTATGATCAGCATGGCAGGAAAAGCAAGAAAGCCATGGTTTCAGTTTCCATCTTGAGATTAGGCTAATTGGCGTTGGGATGGAGAGATTCAAATCGATTCATAGGCTCCTCTTTGGTTGAGAAGATGCCAATCAACCTCATACCTGTACTTATTACTTGCAATTATAATTAGCTCTATCAATGCGGTGTAGTGTGGTAGAAGTCGAAGAAATCCTTTACATATGATCAATATGGCAGTAAAAGAAAGAAAGCTCATGGTTTCAGTACCATCTTGAGATTAGGCTCATTGGCATGGAGAGATGGAGAGATTTGAACCGTTTGCTGGCTGCTCTTTGTTTGAGAAGATGCCATTCAACCTCATACCTGTACTCATTACTTGGCAATCAGAATAAACTCTACAATAGGGTGTAGTATGGGAAAAGTTGAAGAAATCCTTGCACCTATGACTAATATATCAGTTAACGGAAGAAAGCCATGGCTTGAGTATTGAAAAGCCTGCTCTTCCCCTTTTAGTACCATTTTCAGGTTATACTCATTGGCTTGGGATGTTGAGATACAAATTGTTTCTAGGCTCCTCTCGGTCGAAGTCAGTTCGGTCATCTCCTGGCTGCTCGCAGCGGAAGTACCCGACCGCCATATTGGAACACCCAAGTTATGGGTATTACGATATGGCGGCCGGGATTCAAATCCCCCGCCAAGTCGTGCTGGACAAAGACCAGTGACCTCAATACTACGCCTAGAGCCACAGGGTCCCAACGACTGCCATATCGTTGCTGCATCGCTGGTGGGATCTGACTGTTTGACACCTCAAAAGCGATCACGTAGTGACGCTCCAGCGATCCTTACCAAGTCATATCGTTTGCAGGATGGCTGGAGCGTCGCCAAGTGTGACTGTACCTTACTGATCGCTCATTGCATTATTCTTAAATCTTCATAAATAAACTACATACATATTCTAGAATACCCGATGCGTTAGAATCGGGCCACCGTCTAGTAACAAATAAAGACGCAAAGAGATACGCCTTGCTGTTGGATGCAGGGCTCACAAAAAGATTGGCCTTTTATATGTGCTAAGTGTCTCAATGTATCTATATATTTCCTTAGCAGTAATGCATGTCCATATTCCTATATTCAATGTTTACATACCTTAGCATTTCAGAGTGCAGCTGTTTATATGTTATAGTATATTTCATGTTCAGTATGCATCTGTTCACACTTGTTTGTTAGGAAGTGCCATTACTTTTTTATTATTTATCTATCTACAATACTGACAGCTCAGTTTACCCCTGTAATCTATCGGGCGGTTGAGTTGTCGCTCACTGTCACTAGGACACAGCGAGCGTGAGGCTTTGTGACAGTGGGACGGCAGTTTGTGTTCATAAGATTCTATGGAAGGAGGAAGAAGGAGGAACTAAAGGCAAAGATCCTCCCCCTTCCTTTCTACATCGAATCTTATCAGCACCAACTATCATCGCTTAGAAAGTCTGTCTTACTAAATACAACTTTCACAAATTTTTCACCATGAATTGAGAATAAAAGATGACTGCAGGAGGAAATGAAGAACTCTTGTGCCCACTGGCATTTGGGCATGACACTAAGGTTCCAATGCTCAGTCCTCATTGAAGGCAAATCATAGATTTTAACTAAATATAATTGACCCACTTTACTTCTGCCAAAGGCGTAAAGACTTAGGGCAACATCTATGTCTTTATATAATTTACTATATCGGTAAAGTTTTGCCAAGGCTTCAGTTCTCAGCTATCTTTCCTATAGATTTCACTGGGGTTTACGTTAAGTGTTATTTATATGGCCACAGATCAGTTGTGGGGTTAACTTAGATCTTTCTTTCCTATATACTTTGTCGTTTCTACAATCCGGTCTACACACTTTGAAGTGATAAGATAACCAAAAAGATCATTAAAATGTGTCTGAGCTTGAAGAAGCACAATTCCAATAATGGATGTGCAGTAAGACGAACAGTTTGGATGGCCTGGATCAATAAAGTAAAATCTGAGCTGATACAAAGTGAAAGGAGATGTCGGCTGCAGCAACTCTCGTTACACCGCATGGAATTCATCAAATCGATACCGCGAGCTGCTGACGGGTGAACTCAACAGTGCATGGAGATAAACTTTGTGCGTTGGGAGGGGAAAAACACTGGGAAGATGTTCAACGTGGACTTTTATAGCTTACAAGTCATTACTAGCGCCTCAGGTTAAGTTAACGTTATTGTTAAGAAGCAATAAGAGCGTCGGTTTAGGATTGTCCCATGTGAATGAGCACAAGAGTCAAAAACACTTACAGGAAAAATTGATCCACGAGGTCTAGATCAAGCCGCGTACGGTACAAATTATGGAAATGGTTAAATATAACATTTCTGCGTGAGACTGGTTATGAGGTAGTTGGAAATGATGCCCTTAATGCCAGGGCCATACATCAACTTGGTGAAGACCTTCTCGAAGACATCCTGTTACTTACAAGACTGAATAGAGTGGTACAACAAGTGCTGGTTAACCGGTATGTGGAAGGGTGCACTTAACTCCAGTGCCATCCTTCAATTTGGTGAAGACATCCTTTTACTTACTAGACTGAATGGGGTGTTATTACTGAGCTATCAATTCAATAACTTCTGCCCACTGTCTTGGGGCTGAGTTGAAGCAGTGGACACAGGGCCACATTTTGGGGATCAGTGTCATTCCACAGTTGCCACCTATATAGTGGTCCATTGATGCGCTACACGGTTGTCCTGATAATGTCTTTTTTTACAGCTGAGAATTGAAAAAAATAGGCATCTCAGATGACCAGTCACATACAAAGCAGATAGCTGTGGGACGAGAAAACATTTGGCTGACAGCTATGTCCTTGGACTTCCCCATATTATATATTATATAGCTGTCGGCCGACCAATCATTTGGTTGAGGTATGTCATTGGACTTTCCATACTATCAATTAGATAGCCGTTGGCCGACTGATCTTTGGTTGACACCTATGTTCTTGGGCTTCCCCATACTATAAATTAAATAGCTATTGGCCGACCAATTCTTTGGCTGACAAGCTATGTCATTGGACTTTTCCATACAATAATTTAGATAGTGTCGGCCGACCAATCCTTTGGCTAACAGGTATGTCCTTGAACTTCCCCATAATATAAATTAGATACCTTTAT
Organism: Allobates femoralis; assembly: GCA_033576535.1. NCBI lineage: Eukaryota > Metazoa > Chordata > Amphibia > Anura > Aromobatidae > Allobates > Allobates femoralis. The sequence goes on along the minus strand of JARQOC010000004.1, from coordinate 585,711,184 downwards.
GGCCGACCGATCATTTGACTTACACCTATTTCACTGGACTTCCCTATACTCAGGAACACTCAGATCAGCCGATTTTTCCTGAGTTACCCGTAAGAAAGCCAAACTCTTCTGGCAGAGGCCTATGTCCCAGAGAACAAAGGATCTACTATTTGAAATCTAGTGGACCCTTCTTCCCAACATCAACTGACTCTCTATCATTATATTTCAAGGAGAGTAAATGATATGTGAACAGCCAAGGTGCCGCAATGATCAATGGCACTAAAACACTACAATACCAGAGGTTTGGCAAAAAGACATTAGTATTTTTGATCAATAGAACAGTTTCTATTTGGAACCAATAGCGAAGACATCATATTTTCATATTACTGAATAGTCTTCGTTTGGAACGTTGAATGCTCCTTTTTGGATCAATGAGTCTCTTTTATGCTGCCCAGTCTAACTGTGCATTACTTCATCTAGGATGAGGTTGAACAATGATGTTGATTGCATCATATCAGTTTCAGAGCCAGGATATGTGACCATTACAAGACGGGTCACTTTGGCTCCTTTACAACTGGTGTCAATTCTGGGAAAATTTCAGCTTCCGAACAACTGTTGTATTAGCAATTGCCCCCTACTGAGCTATGGACACTAACACATGCTATGTATTCCGGAGCAGATATCCTATCTAATTGCAAAGCAGATGCACTTAGGCTGTTCCTTGTTATTCCTCTTAATGTTTAATATTTTATGAAGTGCCAATGAAGTTCATCCTACTTGCTGTTGCCAAAAAGCTCTGCCATTACCCAGCCCAAACATCCTATTACTGTAATGCGAGAGATTACTCTAAATGATACAACCAATGTGGCTGCCTAAGCAATCTAATCTTTACATCATAGAGAACGTCTACCCAAAAGTTCATATATTGCGACAAAGTAAAAACAGGATTAGTGGTCATACACAAAAATGAATGAAACATGAAATCCTTATCCAGAACCACAATGTAGGACCATCAGACAGCTCCTAGACCTGAAGTGAAAAAACCCAAAGAGCTCAGACAATAGACAAAAGTTGGGGAACTTGAGGATCTTGCTGGACAGGCATGGGGGTTTCCTAGCAGACGAAGAAGAGGAATTGTTAGTGAAGGGGAAACTCTCCTCATTGAGAATTCATGCGCACTCAGCCATGGGAGTGTCCATATAGGTATGAGTGGGGCAGAGGTGTATGGACATCGTTAATTGATAACTTTAGGAGAAGTAGAGTAAAACTTTTAACTTATTGGGTTTGGAAACTTTTTGGTCTCTTTGGACTCGGGGTCGATCAACATGCTATTAACACAGCCGCATGCACAAAGCTGACACATGTGAAGTTCTTGGCTCTGCCTTATAGACCTATTGTGACTCCATGGGTCCATAATGTACATGGTGCCTTTTTGGTTCTAATGGGGAATACTTCTTACAGACAGAATCTTGGCTCTATATGCCTTGGTATAAAATCAAAGGCATACATAGGTACGTTATATGCTCATAGTAGACTATGGGTAGCGTAGTGAGCGTCCATGCCACAAGGATCCAAAATTAGAAATACTGTACATGGTGTGATGGGTTTACTCACTCGGCTGTGGGTTTGAGGCAAAGGAAGCTTTCAGTAAAGTAAAGTTTATTTCCTCCTCATCAACTGCTCCAGAAACACAGAAAGAAAACAGCCTTTTCCACCATAAAGTCCATACAATTGTGGGGTCTGCTGGCTCATAATTTGGGGTCTGGCTCTGCTCTTTCAGAGTACTGTGGAGGTCTGCAGCTTCCAAATACACTGACTCCTATCAGTGCACACACTCTAACTCTGGTCAGTACACCACACCTATCTCAGAGGCGTCTTCTGACAGACTGACTGACTGACCACGTGCCAACTATACAGACTCCATTACACACATGAGATACACCCATGGGTGGAGGTATGTGGATAGTAAGACCCATCCATCTCTCCAGCTATCCATAAACCTGGCCCTGTGAATGCTTTCAATAATACTCGTGGCACTATGGTACAAGAGTAAACATTCCAGGTTTACATTCCAGAGGACAACCACCTCTGTGATACATACTGGCAGTCACGATCTTACATATAGATATAGAGAACAGTCATAAAACGGACTTATATAAAGACTCATTCAGGGTCGAAATATTGTTGTATATGGCAGAATAAACTAAGACTTTAGTGACCTTCTTTACTGCATTCTAGATGTTCTTTCTTCTACGTATAAAAGGGAGTCTGTCAGCACAATAATGACCGTTCAAACCTAGCACAGTTGCTTGGTGCACCCTTCCAACCTACTTGTTTTCCATCTATCTCTGATCTCCTTTGGCTCCTGTAAATCTAGAACCAGCATTCAAGAAATAGGATTGTGGAACTAGATGGATAACCAGAAGGTGGGAGGGTGCACTTAACTGCAGAACCACGCCAAAGGTGCACCGCCGAGTGCCTGTTCTCGGTTTGAACAGTCATTTTGTGCTGACAGCCTCCCTTTAAATATTGTACAACAAAAAGTCAGCTAACAGCTCTGACAGGAGCACAATACACTCTGCTTTTCCCTCTCCCTGAGCAAATCTTGAAACCTGAAATAATTCACAATAAAAGATCCTTCAATGCACTGTATACGAGGCGGTGACATCAAAAGCGTCAATCAGAAAAGACTCGATGCCACATTTCTCATGGAATTCTGACATTTCCATACACAAAAACAAAGGATCTTAAAGATTTAAAGAAATTCGAGTTAAGACACATGAATACTGCACACATATTACCCAGAATTTCTCATTGTTGGAGCTGCGCTTAGGAAAAGCATAGAAGACCCCATTCTGTATCAGCACTCATTCAATCCATAATTAAAGGGAAAATCGGCCATTTAAAAGGCCCAACATTATGATTTTACCCTGTCTCTTCTGTAGTTACATGTATGCGGTTCCATCACTTCTCGAGTCTCTGCCTCACACACAAGTAAACACGCTCATCTCCTGCTGCTCCGCCATTTCGATCATCTGATTTAGGGTTTCCTCTACCCATCTACTTCACGATTCTAGGAAGCTTTTTGTTCACTAAACACGATCACATGACTGGATGGGTCACTATCTCCAACATGATCAAAACACTCATCTCCTGCTGTTATCATCATCTGATTGGCTTTGAGATTTTTATCCCCACCCACATTAGGACTATAGACCTATAATAATGCACCCCTGTCTTCAGTAACATAATCATGTGAGAAGACAGGTCACTGTCCTCCACAAAATACACACAGTCTTCTTCTGCTGCTTAAATCTTTCCCATGACTTTAAAGTCTTCACCACTTCATGCCTTTATAGCGGTTACAGTCTGCCTTATTAGGTTAGTTTCACACTACGAAGTTTTCAATTCCGATGCGGTCCGATAAAAATCGGACAGCATCGGACCGATTTTGGCCCCATGCAGCCCTATGGGCATCGGACCGAATCGGATGTGCACTAAATGGCATCCGATTTGGTCCAATCCGATTCTGTCCAATTTTTTTATCGGTGCAAAAATCGGAGCATGCTCCGATTTTGCACCGAAAATAAAATCGGACAAAATCGGATTGGACCAAATCGGATGCCATTTAGTGCACATCCGATTCGGTCCAATGTTTTTAACATGGGGCCCTATGGAGCAGGGTCCGAGGAAACATCTGATGTGTCCTCGGACCCGATTTTACTGTACTAAGCATGCTCAGTACAGTAAAACTGCTCCTACTGGTTAAGCAGGGGTTAAAAAAACAAAACAATGTATGCTCACCTGTCCCCGAGGCCCCCGCCGTCTCCCGCAGGCTCCCGATGTCTCCAGAAGTCGTCTTCTTCTGAACAGGACCTGCCGTGATGTCACAGTCACGTGACCGTCGGTTTCACCATGTTAACAGGCGGTCACGTGATTGTGACATCACGGCAGGTCCTTTTCAGAAGAAGAAGACCTCTGGAGACACCGGGAAGACACCGGGAGCCTGCGGGAGACGGCGGGGGCCTCGGGGACAGGTGAGCATACATTGTTTTTTTTTTTATGTCAGCCCGGAGGGAGCGATTTTCTGCCGGAATCGGATGCCTATTTGGCATCCGATTCCAGGCATCAGACTCCTGCCTCCTCCATCTTCTTCCCTCTCCTATTCTATATAATGTGCCCCCGCTATTCTATGTGTGTTCCCCCGCTTCTCTATCCTCCTCTATCCCTATCCTGTCCCCTGTCCTCTCCCTGGGTGTAAAAAAATAAAAAAAACCTCCTCCCGGAGGATACATCACCTGTCACCGGATCCAACGCTGCACACGATCAGGACTGAAGAGCCTGTGATGATGTAAGAGACCCGGTCAGCTGACCGGGTCATGTGACTCTGACATCATCACAGGTCCTTTAGCCCTGATCGTGTGCAGCGTTGGAGCCGGTGACAGGTAATGTATACTCCCGGTGGAGTTTTTTTTATTTTTTTACACCCAGGGAGAGGACAGGGGACAGGATAGGGGACAGGATAGGGGACAGGATAGGGGACAGGATAGGGATAGAGGATAGAATAGCGGGGGACACAGCAAAGAATAGCGGGGGCACATCATATAGAGTAGGAGAGGGAAGAAGATGGAGGAGCAGAGCAGGGAAAGACAGGGAGATACGGAGTGGACATCGGATCCGAGGTGAACTCAGATCCGATGTCCATAGGCTCCTATGCTGTGGGCACTAGGATCAACCTCGGATCAGCAGTGATCCGAGGCTGTCCGATGTGAGTCACGGACACAAAATCGTAGCAGGCTACGATTTTGTGCCCGTGATTACATCGGATGGGATCGGATGGTACCAAAATCGGATGCCAATAGTGGCACATTCGATCCCATCCGATTCCCATAGGGATACATGGGGTCCGATTTCGGATCCGATTGTATCCGTTTTGAAACGGATACAATCGGATGACCGAAAATCGTTATGTGAAAGCAGCCTTAGTAGTAAAATGGCATAAGTGTATCCACTTATCAGTCACTGTGCCCTACATGAGCAAAAAGCTCATCTCCTGCTGTTATCATCATCTGATTAGCTTGAGGTGTTTTATCCCCACTCACAATAGGACTATAGACCTGTAATATGCACACTTGTCTTCGGTAACATAATCCTGTGAGAAGACAGGTCACTATCCTCCACAAAATCCACAGTCTTTTTCTGCTGCTATAATCTTCCCCATGACTTGATCTCGACATAGTGACTTTATATCGGTCATGTGCAGCACTATTATTAATAAAATGGCCTAAGTGGTTGGGTCACTGTGTCCTGCAAGATCAAAAAGCTCACCTTCTGCTGTTTTTACCATCTGATAGACTCGGAGTGTTTAATCCCCACAATTACTAATACAATTGCATAATGGTTGGGTCACTGTGTCCTGTAAGATCTACAAACTCATCTTCTTCTGTTACCATGATCTTATTGACTAAAGGTACCGTTGCACGCTACGTGATCGTGAACGATATCGCTCAAACGTCACGGGTTTGGAGTTGTTCAAGCGACATCGTTACTACCTCGTTGCGTGTCTCTTTGAGAACATGTTCTCAGATCAGATGATCCACGATCAGCCAACCTGCTGCATCGTTCTGTGTGACACCGCGATAACGATATCGTTCACGACTTCGCCCATTGACATCAGCGAACAAGTATCTTTCGCTGGGTGAAGGATACCTGCTCACAGCATCGTTCACGTCAAAACGATGTCCTAACGACCGCACACCCACGAGATCGTTAGTGAGATCGTTTCAACATTGAAGCGTGTAACGGTACCTTTAGGGTGCTCTATCACCATCCACTTTACAATTATAGACGTATCTTATGAAACCTTGTCTTCACTATCAACAAAAGGAAGGGTCGCTGCCTTCCAAAAAAAGTCAACATAATCTTCCGGTACTGGTGACATCCTTTTAATAACCTCATGTATATTTCTTATTTGATATAGCCCATCTGAGACTCATAACAGTGAGTGTATAATCACATTAGGTATCCTATTTGTCTACCTATAGTTGACACCTCTGAATAATCCATTTACAACATGTGGTGCCCCGGCAATCATTAGGCTCCAGCAGGCAAGGTAATATTGTAAATGACAAAACTATTGGCGGTTTCCTAGGCACTCCGTTTGGCACTTGCTGTGTCAGTAGCTACATTCTCAAGCTATTAAATTCGTAACTCAAGTATGGTTTGATGAAGATTGATTTTTTTTCTTCTCTTTACTCATCGCGCTCTTTCAATTACCGAGACTTTTAAGAACAGAAAATGAATGAGGCGCCCAGCTAGGAATAAGCAGCACACACGCAGTTGCCTGGGGAAACATCGCCTTTGGAATTAATAAAACATTGGTTTTATCGCTCGGAATTGTTAATTGCAATCATTCTCTGTCATTGTAATCAAGACGTGTCCCAACATCCCATGCTTAACATGCACACGGTACAGTACGGAGGGATTGTTTCTTTATGGTCGATGAACACTTATTTGGAAGATAAGCTGCGCTAATTACAATGAGCACCTTGATGAATAATGAATAAGGAATCCTTCATCCTTTCATGAAATGATCAGGATATGGGTCTAATTCATTACGGGATATAACCACCATCTCTAACTGTTACGATGAGCGCTGAAACGGAGGAAAATTAGAAGACCAAAAAATTAGAAACAGCACCACTTTTATCTATAGGCATGTTTTGGTATTGCAGCTCAGCCCTTTAAAGGGATTGTCCACTACTAGGACAACGCCTTCAGATTCCACTTGTTCCCCCAGTTAAAATAAAAGACCCTGTACTCACCTCCTGTGCTGGTGATGTGCCTGCACTGTCGTCAATTGTGGTTCAGGCCTCAGGTGACATTATGACATCACACGAGCCCCACGTCCAATCAACGCCGACTTCTCTCTGAGCAATCAATAGGAAGCGAGTGGCAGCCGCAGCATCACTTTCTGTTCATTAACTCATTGGATTCGAAGGTGAGGAGACAGAAGCATTGATTTGGCCTGGGGCTCCCGTAACATCACAATGTCATATGAGCTCCAAACCATGGCAATGGAACAGCGCCAGCACAGGAGGTGAGTACAGGCTCTTTTATTTCAACTTGGGGAACAGGTGGACTCTGAGGAGGGTGTCCTAGTAGTGGATAGCCCCTTTAATGAATTTAAAGGTGCAATAACAGAAATAGTCAATTGGTGATGGTGTCACTGCTCCTGCAAAGAAGTTGCCATGTTCTTCAAATCTCAAAAATGCCCCTTTAGTAGCTTGGAAGGGGTTGTTCACTGATATCTAAGTAAAGCTTGGAGACAAGGTCCATCTTTGAAAGTATTGCAATAGTCTTAAAAAGGTTGGCCCCCGACCAACATTTATTGGTAAAGATGAGTAATTTGATTTCTGCTGCCCTGGTCTGAGCTCGTCCTCATTTTTGTGCCAATCATCCTTGGCCTGGCATCCTGTGTGCCTCTGAAGCACACTAAGCCTTGTGATGTCATTATGTTGTGCTCTGAGGTCATGACATTGTTGGGCTTAGTAAGCATTAGAGGCGTCCAGGTTGCTGGGTAGAGGATGGTATGTACAGAAATGAAGAAGGGCTGCTAGGCAGGATGCTGGACTGTGGCAGTGCAAATCAAATTCTCTTCTCTTCTTATTACCTTCCTATAGATTAGGTGGTAAATGCAAGATTATCACCATTGAGACCTCCATGATCACAAGATTGGGGATTTAATGTCCCCCATATGAATGGATCAATGATCACATGTGCGCCATTGAAAGTGACTGATGGAGAAAGTGAAGTATGGCACTTGGCCATATCTCCCAGCCTCATGGAATGGTAATAAACAATCAAGGCTTCATGTACCCTAAGAACAACAGATTTCAGCACTGAAATTTAACATGCCCAAGCCTTTTTTCCTAGCCATAACCTGGCAGTGTAAAGTTGGGAAACCACTAAATACTCGTGATAGTCATCTCTCACTAAAATTGACGGGTTTAGTTTCAATCTTCAAGGAGTTACCTCTGATGTCACAACCCTTTTAGCCTAGACCAGTGTTTCGCAAACTCCAGTCATCAGGGCCCCCAAAGGGTCATGTTTTTTAGGATTTTCTTAGCATTGCACAAGTGAGAGAAAATGTTGCCATAATAGCAGCGGGTAGATTTCTAATTCCCATGCATTGGAACTCAACTCAACTTCCCTCCAAAAGTCCGGTCTTCAGAGAGATAGAGTTCCTATATCACACCGCAGAAACAGTGGCTTCCTCACGAGGAACCCTTGCCTGGTTTGAAAAGACTTGGTCTCCATGGATATATTTCAGATCTACCCCCGAGTTCGCAAAAGCCGTTTCTGATATCGAAGGGAGTGATCTATCCCCGACTTCAAGGAAATCTCTGGCCAGGCTTCTTACGATTAAGCATCCCCAGTTTATACATAGTCTCGTCCAAATTCTCCCACGGTACAACCCACCCCATTACACCATCCCTTTCCCCTTACCTACCTCTATCTCCCCCCTCTTGCCCTTCTTGCCCCCTATAGTTATCCATATCTATGTCAGTAAATAGCTTTTCTAACCTCAGCCCTGTGGTTCCTCGCATTTGATCAAGAGACTCATTGCTTCGTCGGTTGGGCCAGGACAATGAGCATACTGCCGCCACCCTACCCGATCCTGAACCTGAACTATAGACTATTACCTTGAGGATCCAGCTTTGATACTTGATTCCCCTCCTTGGAACCAATAGTGGATAATGTTTGTTTGTGCTACATTACATTGCTAATGTTTTCATATGTTCCTTCTCTTTATGAAGCTACATGTTATACTCTCGTTATTGCTGAAAGAAAGAAAGAAAGAAAAAGAAAGAAAGAAAGAAAGAAAGAAAGAAAGAAAGATAAAAATAAGGAAGAAGGAGAAAATGTTACAATTTTTAATGTTTTTATAATGATCTATCACCTGTGCATTGTGAAGGAAATCCTGAAAACATGACCTGTTGGGGACCCTGCGGACTGGAGTATGTGGAACACTGGTTTGGTCCCTCTAATAATAAATGAATGAATGAATGATTGACAATGAACATTTTATGCCCTTCAGTTCAATCTCACAAAAGAAGATTTAAATATTTATCAGCTCTGGTAACAAAAAAATTAAAGCCAAAACCAACTTTTTAAAGTCGATGACCTATAGACTTCGGAGAACTCCATGGCTGAACTCACATTCAACCCTCCAACAATTGGACGGACCGTCTATTCATTATTCATTGGCGGGAAGATCTGATGGGTTAGGATTCTGCATCCATTCTTTAGATCTAATTCTAATTTCATAGGCAATTTTTCTTAATAGTTGACATCTAAAGAAATGTAGACGGTCATATATATATATATATTCCCGTTAACCTCATCCACGTTCTGTCTATTCCGCACCTTTAAAAAGTTAAGCCTTAGTAGTGATATTTGGTTTGGGACTTTGGCCAGAGCTCCTCGGTAAGTAGGTCACCCTCTAAATGATTTATGGGCTCACAACGAGAATCCAAACGTGTTCATTATCAGAATAGTCATACAAGACACATGCTCCGGTGACGTTAAAGAGACCGTGACATGATGATCTTAGACTTTGCCCTGTTTAATGAAGAGAACCTTCTTAATAATCTAGATATTTCATGAACTATATTGAGATATTTAGCTCTTATACTGTGGGTAACTTGAGTTTCTTTTACAAGATGACTAAAGACACAAATGTAATTAGCACCTATTTCTGATTTAAGGACAGCAAATAACACAAAAGTTTTTAAAAAAGTGTGCACCTTTTAATAAATCATACACACTTCATTCCAGTTCAGAAAAAAATAGTTTAAAATTAAAATTGAAGTTACTAGCAACCACCACTAGGGGGAGTTTTGTTACTTGGTGCACATATGTATGAACAGTATTCAGGTAGCTCTTAAGCTCCCCCTAGTGGTGACTAAAGTCAGACAGAATTTTAACATTTGGTTTCAAATCAATGCATGGGATTTGGTGCTATGCGTTAAAAAAATACAGTGTTGCGCTATTATAAAGACTTGAGCTATAATTATATATTTACCTACTAATTTTGGCATTCAAAGCCAGGAATTATCAGGAGAATGTAATACAAAATGTTTCAAGTGACCAGCAATTGCACAACATTCACAGTAAGCTTAAAGGACATATAAGTTTTATGTAGGTAGACTGTTCGCTATCTTGATTCCTTTGCTCTATTATAAGGCTGTGCTGAGCCGTCATCTGGGTTTGTGATAGCTCAGTTGTCCTACTAGGAGCTGGGGTGTGCTGAGCTGTTGATGTTTTGAGTGATAGCTCAGTCATCCAATCCTATACTGGGAGGTGCTGGGTTTCTGCAGGTGTTCTCTTTTTCCTGTGATTGCCCAGCTACTTAGATGAGCAATTTATCCCAGAACACTGCAAGTCTTAGCATTCAGTTCAGTGGTATTTGTAGGACTGTATCTTGGTGTTCTGGTGTGTGACAGCTCAGTCATCCAACCTGGAGCTGGGGCATGCTGGCTGTTGGTGTTTGCAGTGCCAACTCAGTTGTCCAATCCTATCCTGGCAGTTGCTGGGTTTCTACAAGTCTTCCTTTTTTCCTGCGATTGGCCAGCTACTTAGCTGAGCAGTTTATCCTAGAATACTGCCAGTCGTAGCATTCAGCTCAATGGTGCTTGTTGGCCTGTATCTGTGCTTAATGTTCTGATCATTATTGCCAGACTGTCATCTGACTTTCCTTTTGCCTACTATCACCGGGTGATTATCCCTGGATGCTTCAGTTGGTCCCCCAAAAAAGACAGGAGTCCTTGGGGTGATGTGACGGTTCCTTTATTCCACTTCCACCAACGTGTTTCGGCGCCCCTCTTGGCACCTTCCTCAGGGTATTCACGCCTAGGACTCCTGTATTTTTTGGGGGACCAACTGAAGCATCCAGGGATAATCACACGGTGATAGCAGCGCGGACCGTGGACACCTATATCCTGATACCTGATTCTCTTCCCACGTGCAAAGTGGTGGTGGAGGTCCAGCGGCAGCTGTCATATGCAAAACGCCTACTAACCAGTTGTGGGGATCACAACTGGTACAGGTTAGTGCACCTGTATTTTCATACGCACCTTTCATGAAACGTCAGTGATAGGGCACTATTTGCGCCTCGTTTGTCTCCCTTTATATCTTCTAGTTTCCTTTTGCCTAGTCATTTTGCTCTGTTCCAATACACACCATTATCTGACTATACCTCTGCCTATCCCCTTATTCTTTGAGGTGCTATCCTGGTATCTGAAACCAGAACACTTGACTATCTTGTCTCACGACTTGTCCATGTTGGAACTAGTGTCACATTAGTGATTAGCTTCACATAAGCATCTGGGAAAAGCTACATTAATGACTAGTCCCCTATAGACAATGACTATCCCCCCATAGACAATGAGTATCCTCCCATAGACAATGAGTGACAACCTTAATGGCAGATATAACGGATTTACATAACGGTACCATGGTATTGTACTCTTTCTTCCTTGGATTTATATAAATGACATACCAAATGTCAAACATGAATGATCCAAGATAAGATATAAATTCTAAGTTAGAGGGAAAATAAAACACATTTGGATGGAGAAGCCTTTAAAACTTTACATAGGAGAGCAGTACTATAGCTCATTACCCATCTCTCTATTGAACGTGAAACAAGGCCAGCGATCTAATGATGTGGAGGGTTTTAAAGCAAATAGGAAGCTCTGCACGCTAGATGGGTCAATTGGTTCTTGTCTGCCGTCAAGTCCTTTGCATCAAAGTGATGAACTAAGTGCCTTAATAAACATTAAAATTGCATTACTCGCTATCTGGGAGAGATGCAAGAAAGAGACATTGTACAGTAAAACCAACCGAGGAGGATATTGAGGTAGCTGTGATACATCACTGGGGCAGCGGAAATGAGATGTTTAACTGAACTGCCCGCCTAACAAAATCTGTGTATAATTAAAGTACTAATGAAGTCGGGATCACTCACTAAATCAAAACGTTAAAGGGCCTCACACCTCCCTGTCAAGATATATTAGTAGCTATTTCTCAAACACCCTGGGGGTAGTACATGGAATCATTCAATACATCTTCATCTGGAGGACCTCAGCCATGCAATACTTTGCTTCACCTGTGGTGGTGCTGTAGGGAAATTGAACACTTATTACTTGTAGATAGGAGCCAATCACTAGAGATCTCAGCATCAAGCAGGACACCCAGTGATCGGGTTACTTTCAGGGATTCTTTAAATAAAATGGGATTGTCAAAGAAGGAGGCCAAAAGTGAAAATTTCAGGGCGCCTTCTTCTATATACCACCATTATTCAGCTTAAAAGTGCAGCTGACATTACACAATTACATGGCAGGCCAATTCCTTTAAATCATTTGCCCGTCCATCTTTGCTAATTTTCATTACAACGATGTAATACTTTGTTTCACCTGAGGTGGTGCTGTAGGGAAGTTGGACACCTACTACCCACAGATTAAAGCTGATCACTAGGGAGTAGTGATGAGCGGGCACTTCCCTGCTCGGGTGCTCGGTAATCGTAACGAGGAGTTGATGCTTGGTAGGTTCAACTGAAGTACCTGAGGATAATGGAAGGCAATGGGAACTCAAGTATTCCGTTGACTTCCTTTATACTCGTGTACTCGAGTCGCACCCATCCAAGCATGTCGAACACCCAAGCATGGTAGTGCTCACTCATCACTACTAGGGATCTATTAGTTGAACAAGGCCCTTATGGGGCAGTTTCAAAGAACCTTTGGCGTAAGCACTTCTTAAAGGGGTAGTCTGGAATGGTAGAAATGGACAATTTTTTCTATCGGCCACAGCACCTCTTTTGGTCATTGCAGGTATTGCAGCTCAGCCTCAATCACCTTAAGGGTGGGACATGCAAAAATGAATGCATTTTAAATATCCATATCAATCATGGCAACAGTGACATGTGAGAGGCTCATGACTTTTAAAACACCGGGGTCAATATTACTCTCAGTTCATCCATGACCCAAGACATATATCTTCTTGCAGTGCTGCCGTCCAGTGTGTCACTTTGCAATGAATATTGAGTTTGACCAGTGAAGGACCAGTAATGATGACTCTGGTTGTCCACTACATGCAATCATTACAATACTCTCATTCATAAATTTCCCTTTGCTCTTGTCCTTATATAATATATCAAATATATTGTGCCAACCACTACACATATCAAAGAATGGGTGGCCCACCACGAGATTGCCCGGCTGACCCATGGACCAGTCCGACCAGCCTCTAGCTCCCAACTAAGCATAGAAGCAACTAGACGGAAACAATTCAGATTTTGTGTTGTGTTTTTTTGTTGTTCCTGTTTTTCAATATCCCTTTTTCTATGTCTGTCCCTTTAAACTAAGGTGCAAAATTGACGCCATATTTCCTGCACCGCTACATAAAAGCATCTGATGTATAGGGCCCTTAAGACTTATCATGAACTAAGGAATTCTTCCGGCTTGAAGATTTGCTGGGAAAAAGCAGAAACGCAAGATGAATGGTGCACGACTTAATCATCCGCAGCGCCGAGCGCGACGCAGGCGGCAAAACCGAGGAGGACGCGGCGACAAAGTGACATTACTTTGATGCATTTCTGCCCTGTTTATACTTCATTTCTCTCCTTGCGCTTAGCGAGATTATTAGACTTCTTGTTTCGAGATGAGATAGTATCTCGAGACGCCTCCTGGCAGCCCTCCAGCCTGGGCCTTTCCGGAAGCGCCACGTGCCTGGATGAGATCTGGAACTAGTCATTTTTTCTTCCTCCCTTGTACTCTCTAGTATGAGATGAGATACATCCTCCTCTATATGAGTCTCTGCACCTATCAGACTCTCACCTTTCACCATCTTTTTAGATCTAAAACCTAAAATTGGCCTAAGGTTGCTCTGACACTCAATGAATAGGGTTAGCTCACTAAAGACAACGGTGGCACACAGCTACATCCAAAAAAAACAGGCCTTTATGTCACTTAAGTACTTAGTGTAAATGCCGCTGTTCTCCTGAATCCGGCGATGTTTTACTTATGTTCCTGCGCCACTCCGTTCCTGAGATATGGCCACTTCCAACCATTATATAACTCATGTCTTATTTAACCAAGTGGGTGTGGTTCTCAAAAACACTCTGATGACTACACCCACTTGTCTATCAAGATTAGATTTATAGACAGGGGAGAAAGGGCCCATAGCTCAGGAATGGAGGGACCCAGGAACAAAAGAAAAACATCGCCGGATTCAGGAGAACGGCGGCATTTACACCGGGTTAAGAAAGTAATATTACAGATCATCCTAAATTTCTAGTGTAAAGAGTAAATTAGGCATTATTTGACTTTTTCTGAGGTGTGTAGCCCACTATGGTCCAGTCAATGGACAACATTTTTCATCAACCAATTATTTGAGTCCCGTGACTATAACTATGATTAACAATAATTAGTTTGTGCTTGTAGTCAATGGATAGAGACATTCCTGTTCCTATACAGAGGCTTAAAACCAGTAAGAAGCCCCCTCTGAGATAATGTTTAACACAACATATTAGATTTAAAATAGCATTGACATTATAAGATTTTGTTCACTTGTCCCATAGAGAAGGGGTAAGGAACTCCAAGTCTCATGGGCCACCAACAGGTCTTGTTTTCAGGATTTCCTTAGCATCGCACAGGGGTTGGGATCATCAACAGTGCAGGTGATTATATTATCACCGATGCAATACTAAGGAAATCCTGAAAACATGACCTGTTGGCAGCCCTTGAGGTCTGGTGTTCTCCACCCCTGCCATAGAGAATCAATGAAGCGGAGATCATGCATGAGTTTAACGGGGACAGAAGAGCCTCATTCTCTCGATCATTGGAGCTCAGACCCCTACCGATCTACAAGTTATCACCCATTCTGGAATAATCCTTTAAAGTGTTATACAAAACCAGTGGAACAGCATAGTCTTACTGTTCGTATCCCCCACAAGTGTTTTTGGTGCACATCTCAGCCTAAAAAATCCATAGACCCACCCAATTCTCTTGATCTGTAACTTGCTACACTTGTTAAGTGGGTGATTATTCTTTATTAGCATTCTGCCAGCATGATAGATGCTGGAAGTTCCTTTCCTTTACTTTCCAGCATGCATTTATCCTGACCTGAACATCTCTGCATGTAGATTGACAGACAGGAGAGCAGGAGCAGAGGTTCTTCTGAAGGCAGATTGCGCTCGACAACAGGCAAGGGTGAGAATGGTGCACAGAAGGGAGACACCTAGTGGTAGGCACTTCAGAGTAATTTTTCAGGGGTAAGACAACATCATTTTTAAAGCACCACTTCCATTGCTGGAGTGATGCTTTAAATGTAAGACCCCAGCCCCCTTTTTTATACTCGCCCTTTTGCATCTTTATCTGTTTTTAGCATCTCTCCAGTTGGTGACCTGCAGACAGCGCCAGTGTCTCACGGAGCGCGTCAGAGGTCACAATTGCATACGAGCCTATGAGTGCTTCATTCTGGCGCTCATAGACTTGCATTCAGATCTTTGATAAATGTCTGAACTCCAGCCAGTCAGAGTTTATGGGTACATCATGGTCGGAGGTCACAACTCAATACAAGTCTTTGAGAGCCTCATTTTGGCTATCATAGGCTTGCATTGAGATCTTGTGATATAACATCTGGACTTGCAGCCAGTCAGAAGTTATGGGCACAAGAGGCGGGTTTGAAAAAAGATGATATACGACGAGGGTGAGTATAGTACCGGGGACAGGGGACTTAGGTTTAAAGCTACTTGTGCGGTGTAGAAACCCCCCAAAAATCACTGGTGGTACCTTAAGTAAAGGGAATGACGGATCTTCTGCTAAGTCACATGAGAGTACAGCGACCCTTTAACCATTTATAATGCTTGGTATTGATATAGTAACTATATCTGATGTTAAAGTCGCATGAGGATACAATATTATCAAGGATAAATGATATAAACATGGAACTTATTTTCCTTTATTGCAGTAAAGCTCCATGACAAATGGTTGTATGAAAAGTTATCCAGAGATGCAAGTTCCCATACACCACAACTCACATCTCTATTATTCAGCATATTCCGAGCTGGGATCTGGTTTTAAAGTGATTTTCTAGCAGCAGAAGACATAACACAATTCATTGCATCTCCATGTTAGATGTATTACAATATTTGAGCAATAAACCTGTCACTGTCAAACAAGAGAAAGGCCAATATAGAAGCCGTAAAACCCGAAATCCTGTTTGTGATATCTTACAATCACATTTTCTTTCATAAGGCGTAAGCCAAGTAAAGCCCCGAGAAGAACATCAGATTTTAGATAAAACATGATATATTTCCGCTAACATTGCATTGTCTGCTGCCAGTTCTCCTCCGTTGTTGTACTCTTGGGTGCTAAGAGCTTACAAAACGCACCTATGATAAGAAGATCGGCGTCTAATGACTTGTAGATGGGGATTGAAGCAGAAAATAAAAGCTTCATCTCGATTTTAACGGCTGACGGTGGATTTGAAACATGAAAATCAAGCAAAATGAGAAGTTTGATTTTGCCTAAAGTTTGGAATAGCTCAAAAAGAACTGGACAATCTATCGTTGATGATGTTAAATCATACGTGACAACTTTTTGTGGTTGCCTCTCGGGGGATAGCTTATCGTGGCGCATGAGATTTTGTCCACGATTCAATTTTTGGGCCACACCGATTCATGCTTCATTACCCGTCCCCTGAATGTGCGTTGGGATCTGGGCTGTGGAGTCGGTAAGCCAAAGATTCGACCCGACGCCTCAATTTCCCTAAATCCAACTCTGACTCCAACTCCACCAAAAGTGAGACCGACTCCGAACTTCATGACTCCAACTCTACAACCATGGCTGTGAAGTCAGTAAGTCAAACATTCGACTCCTCAATTTCCCTGAATTTGACTTTGACTCCACCCAAAATGGACTCCAACTCCACGACTCTTGGCTCCACAGCTCTAGTTGGGATGTCATGGTGGAGTATCCCAACCAAGACACTTTCAAAAACGCTGCTTTTCAGAAGGTTTCAAAAGACCCAAAGAAAGTTCCGAACTCTCCGGAAGTCCTCCTTCTAGGTAGAGACTTAGAATCCCATCACACTTGGCGACGTTCCAGCGATCCCGACAACGATACGACCTGGTAAGGATCGCTGGAACGACGCTAGGTGGTCGCTGGTGAGATGTCAAACAGTCAGATCTTCTCAACGACGCAGCAATGATACGGCGACACGTATAACGATCTCGGCGGTTGTTGGGACCCTGTCACACAGCAGCTAGTCTGACGACTCAGACCTACGTGGCCGAGTTCTAAGTCGCCGACGAGGTCATTAAGGCGTCAAACACAGCGATACATGCTGGCCAGCGGGGACCCGACGATCAAAAAATGGTCCAGGCCATTCCGACATGATCGGCGATGTCACAGCAGGGGCCTGGTCGCTGCTACGTGTCAAACATAGCGAGATCGCTGGCGAAGTCGCTGTTGCGTCACAAAACCTGTCACGCAACAGCGATCTCGCTATGTGTGACCGGGGCTTTAGATAGAGTGTTTCTACCATGTTACCAAATATATGTAGACACCTGATCATCATACGTATAGAAGCTTGATTGACATTGAATTCTCATAGCGGCAACCTGTTGTGGGCAGAATGGGAAGACTTTTCTTAAATCTTGCCCAAAAGTGTTTTTTTTCTGGATGTATCAGCGCATTACTCAAAGTAATAGGGACAGTTTGGGGGCAGGATTAAAAAAAATCCCCAGAAATATGGCAGCCATGCAATATAAGACCACATCAACGATAATGTGGTCATGACATCAAAGTCTTCCTTACCTTTCCTCTAAGGCCATATGCACACTGGTCATTTTGAACCATTTTTGGCGGTGTGTTTTTTATTTTTAAACTGCAGCAAAAACAGATCAGTCTCTGCGTCTGCAGTAAAATGAGTGGGATTTTCAGTTTGGTGCATTTTGACTGCTGCGTTAGTGATTATTATTAGTCTGTTTTTCTGCTGTGCTTTCTTCATTCAGTCGATTCCACTAAAAAAAAAAGCATTACAAACAGATTGGTATCACACAGTCTGTTTGTGATCCTTTTTTACTGTGCTTTTCTCACCACAAACGCACCAATTACTTACCCTCCTCGGTGAGCCCTGCAATGTTTTCTTTCTGGCACCAGCAGGACCTGTGAGTCACATGGCCAGGTCCTTTTGACTTCTCGCAGGTCCTGCTGATGCCCACTAGGGACACATCGCCGGAGCTCGCTGTGGGATCGCTGGGGAAGGTACGTGCGTGTGTCTTGGTCTGTGTGACTGTCTGTCTATCTGTGCCCTCCCTATTGAATAGCACTGCATTTTTATTTGAGGAAACAGCAGCACTTAGAAAATGGATCAACACAAATGAATGATGCAATTATGATGCTTTCTTGCAAAAAAAGAGGATCCATTTATGCTGCAGAAACTGCACCAAAAACAGATCAAAATGAAGGACAAACGCTTTATGGGAATGAGCCCTACAATTTTTGGGAGTTAAAGGGTTATTTGAAATCAGTAAATAATGGTGCAAAACCTACCAATCCATATCTTGAATAGGGATCACCCATTCCAAATTAACATCTATACATTCTAAATCCTTCCTCAAAAAACAGAGCACATGTTATGGATGTGCAGCAACTCACGTGAGAAATGGGCAACAGACTAAAAACTGCAACTAACCCTGCTGGTTCCTGTACAGACTAGAGATCCTGACCCTGCAGTCCATAATGGTTCCTGAATGAGCTGAGATAGCCCTGACCACAGACTAAATTATGGCAACTTGCACCTATTTTGTCTGGTTGGCTGTCGAGTGCTTCACATTCCTCTTCAAAGGTACCTTTACACTCCGCGACGGCAGGCTGGATACATCCCGCTACTTCACGTGCACGAGCACGCTCAAACGGTTACAAACGGTCAACGCATCACCTTTACACGCCGCCACAAGATGCGCTACGCCACGCTACATCTATAGCTAGCTACATCGCCGGGTGTCTCAAGTAGCCAGCTGTAGCTCATTTACACACCGCTATAACCAGCTACTATGGGCGTACCTGGTGCAGCAGGGCCAGCACATAGGCGTGCTACAATTGTGGATTACGAGCCGTCCGTACGCTGATAGGACGAAGCAATAACATCCTGATTGGGCAGGCATCGCAGGAGGCTGAGTAATACAGCACGCTCGAGCAATTGTGTAGTGTGACTCGTCAGCTCCTTTAAATATGCCTCCCTATGCAGCGACTACCAATCGTCATGCAGCAGCTTCCACCAATGATCGCACATGGGGCGCGGTAACACGGAGCCAGGGTCACGCCTTAGCTACATTGCAGCTACATCGCAGGCTGTCCCGAGTTCCCTTCCGTTGCCTCTTTACACGCTGATACAGCTCGCTACCATCGGCGTTGTAGCCATCAGTTTTCGAGCAGACCTAGGAAACAGATGTATCTGTTGCCGGCTGTAGCGTCACGTCTTCAGACGCCGCTACGACGGGCTACATTGGCGCTACAAGCTACATTTGTAGCCTGTAGCGGGATGTATCCAGCCTGCCGTCGCGGCGTGTAAAGGTACCATAAGAGCTGTAGGGCAGAGCAAAGTGCAATTAATGTAAAAAAGGGAAGGTGCGCTGAATAAAAATTGATACCAGATTGAGTAAAAGAAACAACGAAATATACAATACATAATAAGGTATATATTGGTCAAGAATATGCTGCCTACTTCCTAACAATAAACAGAAGATAAGTGCAGTGTTAAGAACAGACACAGAGGAGAGCTGAATCCTAGCTGGCATAAACAAACGGCAGTATGGCTGGACATCCACATGTGAATACCGCCAGCAGGAAATATCAGAAGAGGGAAAGTATTTAAAGCCGCACCCAAAAGGAGATTGTGCAGACAAATGAGAAAATGGATACACCTGTTACCCTAATAGAACTAAAGGCCAAGAAAAAAGGGTTTCTCCTATGGCTTGGCAGATAGAGAAGCCGACCACTGAGCACTGGCTCAGGTTCGAATGACACAATTTTGCTCCCCAAAATTAATTCCTTGACCTTCACCTTACAAAGGCTGTCAACAGGTCATGTTTTCAAAATTTCCTTAGTATTGCACAGGTCATGATAATCAACTGCACTGGTCATGATTCCAACCCCTGTGCAATGCTAAGGAAATCCTGACCATAACCTGTTGGTGGCCCTAGGGGACTGGAGTTCCCCACTCCATTTCTAGAGATCATACCAATATATTTTTGGATCACATGTTGCAATATTTCTTCCTTTTTTTTTTTCACTCCTCTCATCTTTTCTACTTCTCCCCCACCCCAAATCCAATTAATTTGACAGGATTTAACAAACCCAGGTGAGGTAATTTATGTTAAAACTTGCAAATTTGGATGTAAACCGAACCGAGTGTCTAACCTTTGTTTGACTCGTTAATTGGAAATCACCGACAGGTCGACTAAAACAAATGTGACATGTTGCAGGTGCGTGAGCATCCAAAAAAGTCTGGCGTTGACTCAAAAACAATTTTTTTGATTTGCATATACTAGATTTTATGTCTTTTTATATCGTTACATTTCATCTGTCTTCCCCGAGCGTTGGGTTTTTCTAACTCAACTCAAAATGACTCGGGAGATTCCAAACATAGACATTGAAGAACTTGCCAAGTTGATATGAGCTTCTTGGCCAGGAGACCACATAGTTCATGACGGCCAGGACCCAGAGTGCGGAACAGCTGACTTTTACAGCAGCAACTTTATTATTTGGGGGGAGCTGCCAATCTTCAGCAGTCATTGTGCCTTCCTAACACGTCTTTGGTTCGGTAGGAACATTGAGGTCCTGTGGAGGTTGCAGCTCCTTAACAGATGCTCCTAACGTATTGTTCTCGGATATAAGTTCATGTAGAGTGCAGCCAATTAGGTGACATGACACCCGGTCCTTGACATATAAAACGGTCGTTACGTTTCCCATACATTTCAATTAGCCAACAAGTTATGATGATACTCTGCCTGTTGTTCTTGATTTGAGGATTACAGCTCGAAATTCTCCAGATGACTTACAATAAACTCCTTCCATTGAAAGGATTAAGAGTGGGAAGTACAAGCCTAGGGTTACATGGACGGCAGACAGACCGTCACCATGGGGTATTCTAATCTAAATGGAAACATGCTGGACATCGAGATATGGATTACATAGAACTTTATACAGTTTAGTACCTGGACTCAGCTGTGGTCATCAAATGCTAAAGATTCCAGATAGAGAGCAACCGAAGAGCCTGGAATTTGTGGGAATCAACAGGCATAAAATCTGTAGCACAAAACTACGGCAAACACCACTATAAGGGCAATTCAATGTTGAGGGCAGGCCGAGGAAGGGAGGGAGGGAGGAAGGAAGGAAGGAAGGAGGTAAAGAAGGAAGGAAGAAAATAAGAAAGGAAAATTGGATGGGAGGAAGGATGGATGGATGAAAGAAGAAGGAAGAATGGATGATAGAAGGAAGAAAGGAAGAAAGGAAAGAAGGAAGTATAGAAGAAAAAAGGAAAGAAGAGAGAAAGGATGGATGGATGGATGGAATGAAGGAATGATGAATGGATGGTAAAGAAAGGAAAGAATGAAAGAAAGAATGATCGAAGGATGCAAGGAAGGAAGGAGGGAAGGATGGTTTGAAGGAAGGAAAAATAGAAGTAAAGATGGACGGAAGGAAGGAAGGAAGGAAGGAAGGAAGGAAGGAGGGAAGGAAGGAAGGAAGGAAGGAAAAAAGGAAAGAAGCCAGGAAAGGATGAAAGCAAAAGCAAGAAAGAAAGGAACTTGGAAGAAAAGAGAGAAAGAAAGAAAGAGAGAAAGAAAGAAAGAAAGATGAAAATAAGGAAGCACTACAGACAAACTAAGAAAGAAGAAAAAAAGGAAAAAAGAGAGAAAAAAACGAAGGAAGAAAGATAGAAAGGAAGAGAAAAAAAGAAAGAAAAGGAAAGAAAAAGAAATTAATAGAGAAAGAAAGAAGGATAACAAGTAAGAAGGAATGTGATGGAAGAAAAAATGAATGACAGTAGGAAAATGAAGGGAAATAAAAAAAAAGTAAAAAAGGGAGGTAAGGATGGTAGAAGAAAGGTCAGAAGGGAAGGGAGAAAGTTATGAAAGGGAGGAAAAAAAGGAACAGAAGGAAGAAATGAGGAGGAAGTGAAGAGAAAGAAAGAGGGGAAAAATGTGACAGAGGGTAAGGAAGGAATGAAAGGAAAGGAGGGAATCGGTGAGAGTGGAGAAGATGGAATATAAGCGAGGGATGGGGAGGATGGAAAGTGAAATGGGAGAGAGATGGAAAGAAAGGAAAAGTGGAGGAAGGTGATAAAGGACGAAAAAAGGAAAAAGGATAATGAAGGAAAGGAAAAGGAAAAGGAAAGGAATAATACATTAATAGTGAGGGAAGTTTAGCTAATTTTTTAAGCCAAATGCTAAAACTGTTTATTTTTCAGCATTTTCATGGACGTGTTCTTATGGCCCCTTCGGGTTTAGTCTTATGGTGGTCTATGTGGCTGCCTTGTTTCTCCTCAGCTACTTCTCTTAGGGTACCTTTACACGCCGCTACTGGCGGGTGGATACAACCAGCTACATGCTACAAATGTAGCTTGTAGCGGCAAAATACCCCGTAGTAGCGGCGTGTGAAGACGGTAGGAGGCACCCGGCCACAGATACATCTGTTTCCGAGCACTGCCCGGAAACAGGTGGCTACCCAGGCGATTGTAGCGAGCTGTATCGGCGTGTAAAGAAGCAACAGAAGGGATGTGTCGACACCAGGCAATGTACCTGGTATGTAGCTGGGGCGTGACACAGGCTCGGGGATACCGCCCCCCTTCAGCGATCATTGGTGGAAGCTCCTGTGTTACGATTGGTTGTCGCTGCATAGGGCGGCATATTTACGGAGCTGACCAGTCACACTACACAATTGCTCGAGCGTCATGAATTAAACAGCCTCCTGCGATGCCTGGCCAATCATGATATTATTGCTTTGTCCTATCAGCGTACGGATGTCTCGTAATCCACAATTGAGGCACGCCTATGTGCTGTCCCTGCTGCACCAGGTCCGCCCATATTAGCTAGTTGTAGCGGTGTGTAAATGAGGTAAGGTAAGCTACAGATGGCTACTTGTGGCACCCGGCGGTGTATCCGGGATAGAGGTCACGTAGCGTAGCGTACCTTGTGGCGGCGTGTAAAGATGGTGCGTTTACCGTTTGTAACCGTTTGTGCGTGCTCGTGCACGTGAAGTAGCTGGTTGTATCCACCCGCCAGTAGCGGCGTGTAAAGGTACCCTTAGGGCCCCTTTACACGCGGCTACATTTCTTGGGTGGCTACAGGTAACTTACTGGTTGCATTGAAATCATGGAGAGCTTATTCCATTTGTACACAGCAACAAGATAGAACCTTGTCTCCATGATTTCACTGCAACCAGTAAGTTACATGTAGCCACCCAAGAAATGTAGCCGCGTGTAAAGGGGCCCTTACTGTTATGGGGAATAAGTGTCACATGGCTACTAATGACTTGATGACTAGAGAGTAATGTGAATTCCAACTACCGTTATCTGTGATGATTTTAAAGGAAGCTACATTGTAAAGAGACAATGAAACCCAACATTATTTTACCCAGAACATAAGCAAATTGTTAATCATAGGAATTAACACATAAAGCTCAACGACTAACAAAAAAAGTCAGTTACGACTCATTGTTAAAATAGACGAGGGAGAGGACGGCGTAATTGTTCCGACGATACCATGTCTCCTGGTGCGTAAGTAGCACAATGACCTTTATGTGACAGCGTCGAAGATGCTCCGACTCCCACATCAGTTACTGCAGAAATCCGCCAGCAGTCTCGCACTTTCTGATCTAGTTAGAGGCAGGATTATCGCGGAGCGAGAAGCTCTATTGATTAGGTGAAAAAAAACAAAAACAGGTCGGTCTGATTTGCAGAGATACTCCGCTCCCTTGAAGGTGGATATCTATGATTTATTGATGCCAAACCAGATGCTGAAGTCTTTTGCTAAAGCAGTATATAAAACCAACGAGAAAATGTGGTAGATTGATGAGATTTTCTTTTTATTGTCCCGTAAAAAAAATCCCATAGTAATAAAGTCTTGTTATTGAGCCAAAGCTTTTCAAGAGTGATCGGCATTTTAACGCCTTCACAACTTAGGACGTACTGGTACATCCTAGGTTGTGTTCCTGCCCTTGATGCGGGCTTACACTTTTAACCTGCATCTTTTCCGGCATGTGATCAGCTGATCTGATCAGCCAACATGTGCCTCTAACAGGTATGGGTGGATCAGAGCTCTGCCCGCCGCTGTTAACTAGTTAAATCCTGCTGTCGGTCTCTGACAGTGGGATTTAACACACGCCAGTGGGGAGTGCATCATTCCCCATTCTCATCAGCAGCCCCATGACATGATGGGTTGTTATGACGGTAAGAATTCAGCTGATGACTCCTGTTTCAGTGATGATGAACGTCCTGGGGACGATGTGAGCAACAGTCATAGGAGATTGTGATTTCTGCTGTACATAGCAGTGCTGATGAATTGCTATGTATAGCACAATTTTGTCAAAGTGGATAAAAAGCAACATACATGTCATGCGCAACATAAAAACCCCAACATGGAACATAAAGCAACAATTTAAAAAAATCAAGGCTTGTATATCTTTGAGAGAAGGCTGACCACCGAATCCCCAGCCTCATGAATGAAGGATATGATGGTCTTGAGGCAGGAGGGCCATACTCACGATGTCTAAACTGTTGACAATCCTGCGAAAACATTGGGTGAGATTTATACTCCATTGCCTTGTAGTGTTGGGTCTGGGTATGTTTCATTGAGGATGATGTGGCGGTGGGGAGAGGGTAAGTCACATAGGATCTTTGGCAATTGTCTCTTGCCCAAAATATTACTCATTGGGGGGAATTGCAGTCTCAGTGATGCCTAAAATTGCAATATGTTTACGAATCTGGATATCTTGTGGGACTCAGCATAGGTGTGGGACTAAACTCTTCAAAAAGCTCTCAGGATTTTTATTGGGACTTTTGCTCAGGCACTCGAGGACGTGGGTATCTATATGGGTTTGGGTGTTTTTTTGATCAACAGGCCCTTTTTTCTACATTGTGTGGACGTTTGAGGCATCGAAGATTATTGGAGAAGTCCCCGACCCTGTCCTTCTACCACGTCTGGCAGAGAGACAATAGCTTGTGATGATGTCTCCAGGTTTGGTCCTGGAATCAGGGGCGTAACTACATCAGGTGCAGGGGTTGCAATCGCACCCAGGCCCTGGAACCTAAGGGGTCCCATAAGTCCTACTATGAAAGATTTGCATTAATTGTGGGCCCCATTGGAGCTTTTACATTGGGGCCCATGAGCTTGAAGTTATGTTACTGCCTAGGATATCTGTTGGTCTATTGCCACCTCTGCAGACAGGAAATTAGTCGAAACTGCTCCTTCCCAGTGGCGGCCACCTCGCAATCACGTGACGCATGATGGATAGCACAAGTGGTTGGATGATCGCAGCTTCAAGTCCCTTGAGAGTTAGTAAAAGCAATAAAAAAGAAGTAAAAAAATTTCTAAAAAAGTTTTAAAAAAATAAACCCAACCCCCAGAAAAGAACAAATGCACATTGTTTATAGATATCCTCTGTGTTGACTGTCTAATGCTGGCTGCAGAATGAGTTAACTGAGGATCCATCAGCGAGCTCTCTGTGCATGACAAGGGAGTTTGTAATCCTTTTATGTCTTTTTCTGAGCTCTTCTCAGCTGATTTATGACCACAGACCACATCAGAGGGAAATATAGAACATGCGAAAGCAAAACAAAGCAACATTTCTTAATGAAAACCAAAAATGATTTTGTCATGCATTTATGTCCACAGAGATGGACAACCCCTTTGAAGACCTTGCACTTCACGCAGCCTCATAATGTTTATCTATACTTCAGGAATTACAAAGGATCTTTAGTGCCAAACACTATGGGCTCAAAGTCAAATATGCCAAAATATAAACTCATCAACACTTCAAGGAGACAAAACTTCGAAGGTTCTCTTTGAAGGAGCCTGGGGGGCTTCTTGCTTAAAATGAACAAGGGCATCGTTGGCAACATGTTCTGAAGGAACATAGAAATAAACCCTGAGAGGGCGCTGGTGTATGGCATTTCATGTCATCTGCTCCTCGTCAGGCTGCCGAGATGAACACTTTACAACAAAAGCCATGCCAAGTGGGTGATTAGCGCGCCCATGCCAAGAGAAGTACATAACTCCGAAATTCCCATGGCAGTGAACACCATGAATACTTGATGACTGATGGCACAGATATGTGCGCTCTACAGCAATATAATAGCACTGCTGCCTGGATCAGATACTCTCACAGAACTGCACAGTAGTAATGTCTACACATGTCAGGCTGTAGGGACAGGAAAATGGCAGCTCAAATGACAGCCGGGCTGCCAAAAACGGGCAATCAAATGCCTTTTTTCAAACTTCCATTCAAGAGAAGTCAATGGAAAAGTCAACTGATGGATTTGTGTTCTGTAGGATGATGACTGGACCAAACCTGATCAACTAAGACCAGAGTCATGGTCCATATGACCGGATGAAGCCTAGTCAGATGGGCAGCATATTAGTACTGGAGGTCCTGGGTACGAATCCCACCATGGACAACATCTGTAATGTTCTCCTTGTATTTACATGGCTTTCCTCCTACATGTACTGATCGGGAATCTAGATTGTGAGCCCCAATGGGGACAGTGATGATAATGTATGTAAAGTGCTGGTGCTTTTTAAGCAATGCATAATAAAAAAGATAAAGATCCATAGAGAAGGCCGAAGGCGGATAGAGCGGAAGACGAGGCAGACAGGGGAGTATGGGGTTTTATTATTTTTATTCCCTTCCTTGCCCTCTCTTTATTATACTTTGGTTTTTGGAAAGACCTCTGATCACAATAAATGTATTTTTTGGGGCACTTTCCATAAAAGTCTAGTCATCATCTTTTACCAATAACTGTACTTGGGTAACAAAGACTACAAATAAACATGAAAGTGGCTGTCCCATTAGCTCAAAGACCCCAATAAATCAAGTTTGTCAGGATGGGGTGCTAGGCTCATGATTCTTTAAAGGGGGCACTGTTACTGCAGACTTGTGAATCCTCACAGTGCACAGTGCACACACTGTAAGGATTCTTTGGTACTGGTGCAGGGAGTGGGCAGTTTGCATGAGGGTGGTATGAAGGCCTAACAAGTGGGTTTTATGCTTACAGCCCAACGCCGTGCAAGGCTATTGGCATTTGCCAGAGAACACCAAGATTGGCAAATTCAACATTGGTGCCCAAACCGGTCATGTTGGAGGATGTTGCAGGCAGCAGAACATTCCCCGTGGCATCTCCAGACTCGGTCATGTCTGTTACATGTGCACAGCGTGAACCTGCTCTCATCCGTGAAGAGCACAGAGCGCCAATGTTGAATCTGCCAATCTTGGTGTTCTCTGGCAAGTGCCAATTGCCCAGCACAGTGTTGGGCTGTAAGCACAACAACCACTTGTGAACGTTGGGCCATTTTACCACCCTCATGGAGTCTATTTCTGACAGTTTGAGCAGACACTTGGATGTTAGTGGCTGCTGTAGCTCATTTTACAGGGCTCTGGCACTGCTTCTCCTGCTCTTTCTTGCACTAAGGAGGAGATAGCGGTCCTGCTACTGGGTTGTTGCCCTTCACGTCTCCTGGTATCTCCTCCATGCTCTGCAGACACAGCTACCCTTCTTAAAACAGCTCACATTGCTGTGCCATCCTGGATGAGCTGCGCTACCGGAGCAACTTCTGCGGGTTGTAGACACCGCCTCATGCTACCTCTAATGGTACCTTTACACGCCGCCACAACAGGATGGATACAACCCGCTACAGGCTACAAATGTAGCTTGTAGCGCCAATATCGCCCGTAGTAGCGGCGTGTGAAGACGGGACGACACAGCCGGCTACAGATACCTCTGTATCCGTGCACTGCCCATAAACATATGGCTACATCGCCGATTGTAGCGAGCTGTATCGGCGTGTAAAGACGTTACGGAAGGGAACTCGGGACAGCCTGCAATGTAGCTAAGGCGTGACCCTGGCTCCGTGTTACCACGCCCCATGTGCGATCATTGGTGGAAGCTGCTGCATGACGATTGGTAGTCGCTGCCTAGGGAGGCATATTTAAGGAGCTGACGAGTCACACTACACAATCGCTCGAGCGTGCTGTATTACTCAGCCTCCTGCGATGCCTGGCCAATCAGGATGTTATTGCTTTGTCCTATCAGCGTACGGACGGCTCGTACTCTCAATTGTGGCACGCCTATGTGCTGTCCCTGCTGCACCAGGTCCGCCCATAGTAGCTGGTTATAGCGGTGTGTAATTGAGCTACAGATGGCTACTTGCGACACCCGGCGATGTAGCTAGCTGTAGATGTAGCGTGGCGTAGCGCACCTTGTGGCGGCGTGTAAAGAGGGTGCGGTTCCCGTTGGTAACCGTTCGGCTGTGCTCGTGCACGTGAAGTTGCCGTTGGTATCCATCCTTTTGTGGCGGCGTGTAAAGGTACCATAAGGGTGAGAGCAATGACAAAATGCAAAAGTGACCAAAACAAAAGCCAACAAAGATGAGAGCAGAGAAATGGTCTGCGGTCACCACCTGCTGAACGGGTCCTTTATAGGGGGTGTCTGTCTAATTGCTGATCATTTCTACCTGTTGTCTGCTCCATTTGCCCAACAGCAGTAGAAATTGATTCACAATCAGTGTTGCTTCATCACTGGACAGGATGATTTCACAGAAATGTGATGACTTGGAGCTACATTGTGTTGTTTAAGTGATCCCTTTATTTTTTTGGAGCAATGTATATGGAGATAATTAAAGAAATGCAGATAGACGTGCCGCGAAGAAGCTCGAAGGTCAAAACATAAGACAGGATACCCAGGAGATAGACTATAGTAATGATGAGTTAATAGCATAGAATATATATATATTTTTAATACTTTTCACATTTTTTAAAGCCAAGGTAAAACAACGCGACATCATTCACAGGCTTGGACTGAACTTGACAGAAAACTGCAATGTTCTCTACGAAGAGTCAAGGATCGATATGCAATGTCTTACATGAGACAATTGATATAATGCTCGTTTTGAAAACAGGAGACATCTGACTCCCTAAGTATAGTGGAAAATGAAGAATGACGTTCGTCAAATTCGGCTTTTTGATTTGTTCAGGCATGATGGAAAGATGAAATGATGCACTTTGTTTAACTATCTTACAAATTACCCATATTATAGCTTGTCTTCTGAATGGAGACATAATAGTCACTTAAATGTTTATTCAGAAGTACATCTCGCATTACCATCAATGAATGACACACACTGATGCGATTTACCGGCGTAACTACATATTATATGCTCAGCAGGATGAATTCAACTTCAATCAGGTCTGGAGTTTCGATAAAAATCTCAAGGGGGTGATTATCAATCAGGAAGACATGGCAGATGTCTGTGGGATTAATGCTTAAGGGCAGAGGTTAAACCTTAAAAGGTCTGGAGTTCCAATGGAAACTCTGAATGGGTCCCCCACCTACCATGATGTGCCGGTTATAGCACAGGTGCCATCCTATGTGCTCGTGGGGCCATTGACTCCCATCAAGCTACACGACCTCTGCATCTAGTTCTTCCTGGAAGGATGCCCGAGATCATCCAAAAGGCTCAAGTGGAAAAAAATGGCACAAAACGCGTTTCTTGCCTGTAGAGATGTGTGGATCTGGAAATATGTGAATTTGCCAGATGTGGGCTAGCAAAGATTTTTTTGTGACTTGTAGAGATAAATCGATCAATTTGTGGGACACCAGTCCAGTGTTCACGTCAGTGGTACCTTGACTGGAGGCACACCATTCTTTTACCCTCTGGTTTTCCCGGAGTGGCTTTTGAATAACCAAGGCTTGTGGAATGTCATCTGCGCATCACATCACACAGATGACTTCACGTCGGCCCTGACCATCAAATGCTGTATAGTTGATGCCAGAAAGTAAGAGATCTGTGGTCCTCCCAACTAGCTACCAGGTACTACTAACCTGGACGCTAGACCGGAGTCTCGTAAATCGATCTGCTAATCTCTAGCTAAATGAATGTCCAATTTTATGTTCAAGGACATGATAAGCAAAATATTTAGATCAAAAGGCTATCAAAATGTAAAAAAAAGACGAAAAATACTTATACTCACCTCACCGCTCACCTCTACAGCCCCTCCACTCCTCAACCTCCCCGTCCAATCTTTTCATCACTTCCGCGAGCACTGAAATCCCTGGGCCTCCTCATGCCAGACCAGGACTTCTGGCTCTGAAGAGGTCTGGGACAATTCAGCACATCAACAACCATGGTGTCAAGGCACCTGTCATGAACTCCTGCGCGCATGCACAAAATTGTATCAGGCCTATTGTGAAGAAGCCCGGGACTAAATTGCTCGTTACGAGAATAAGTAGATGGAACGAGAATCGGACAGGGGACAATGAAGAGCAAAGGATCCAGAGAGGACAAGCAGTAAGGTGAGTATAAGTAATTTATGGAAAAAAAAATTGCGTTTGGACAAATGTGGATTTTTGTAAAATTTGAGTAGAATTCAAGTCTACCCAAATACTTGCATGTTATTCACTGGGCTAGTGCCACCGCTCCACTGGTCCACCAACCATTTGTTAAAATAAAGCAAAAGTGGACAACCCTTTAAACCCTTTGGTACCATGGTAAAAAAAAATCACTACATATGCAATGTGCATGGGATCACCTGCAGGAGTCGGGTAGTTTGAGTCAGTGTCCATTTTGGTTGATTCGGAGTTGGATTCAGGGAAATTGAGGAGTCTGAGTTGGATGTTTGGCTTAGGCCAGGGTCACATTAAGAACTGCACCGTCAGGGGGGTAGTGCTATAAACTTAGACTTTGTAAGCAATAATGTGGTGCTAACGCCATGTTAGCACCGCATTACCGGTGCTAATGCTTACCTATGGAAATCCCGCAGTTAACGCGCCTCCCATGCCGACATCTTAGTGAAATCTCGCGGTATTTCCTAACGTGAGCAAAGACACGCTCTGCAGCGTCTTTGCTCGCGTTAGGAAATACCGAGAGATTTCATTCTGAGACCGGCGTTGATGTCGCAATAGCAACAGAGTCACCATAGGTAAGTATTAGCAGCGTTAACGCTGTGCTAACATGGCATTAACATTGTGTTATTGCTGACAAAGTCTAAGTTTATAGCGCTACCTCCATGACTGCGGCACAAATCTTAATGTGACCCTAGCCTTACTGATTTCACAGCCATGGCTGTGGAGTCGAAATCGGTATTTCGTTTTGGTGGAGTGGGAGTCGGATTTGGATTCAGGGAAATTAAGGAGTCGGGTGTTTGGCTTACCGACTCCACAGCCCTGGTCACATTGACATGGGCTAGGGTCACATCTGCGTTCAGGATTGCAGAACCTGATCCGGTTTTGAGGTATCAAAATTCTCAAAACCGGATCCGGATCCGCAGCCAATAGGAGACCATTCTACAGCAGGCTCGCACAACTTGATATCCGGTTACCGCATTCGAGATTCCCTTGCTGCGTTAAAAATCATGCATGCAACGGTTTTTGCTCAGTTTTCTCAGCCGTATTCCGGTTTTGAAATGTCAACCGCAAATGTGAGTGGAACTGGGTTGCAGCACCCGGATCGTAAACCACAGCACAAAACATGGACAAAATCGGATTGTCCCGGATTCACCCAGATCCGGTGCAATACGGCAAACAATAACATACGAGTCAATGAGCGCCGGATTGAGCTGGACCCGGGTGAATCCGGGACAATCCGGGAGAATCCGATTTTAGCCGAATTCATTCCCCGCCTCAAAAACCAAGCTGGAAAGCCTGGGAAGATCCGCATGCGGCCACCAGAGTCAACATTAAGGTGCAATCCGGATACCGCATGCGGATTTAGGAACACATTTTGAAGGCAAAATGTGTCTGAAGGCAGTTGCGATTACCGCATCCGGATCTGGATGCAGTAAACGTAATTGCACTTCCAAGTGTGACCCTAGATATAATGGTGCCAGACAAGGGATAACCCAAGTCCCCTCTTTTAGGCATGGAATTTGTTTTTGGAGTCTTTAGACATCAACAGGTATTGATAGGTCAACCACAACTTGCCAAAAGCATCTGAACCCCACCACCATGTGATGGACCAAGAACGTTAAGTGGATTTATTGATCCCTGGCCGACCACTTTCAGAACGACACCTCTACAAATGTGATTGTCATTCATTGTATGTAGCCAACACATTTTCTTGTGCCTTTTTGCCCTGAAACTTTAGAGTTTATCATTATTTTCTTTTTCGATTCCTTTTTTTTTCTGCAGCAGAATTTGCTTTAATTTAAGAGCGCTGCCTGTTTACAGATCTACTTTAGAAAGCGATAAAATTATATTAGTCTTTGCGAAGAAATTAGGCTGCAGTTCAAATGCGTAAAAATCACATTACCCAGTGCTTTTAAAACAAATATATGGGAAAGTGAAAATGTATCTGGCAACTATAACAAGTATATTCATTTCGCCTCAATCTGCTTGTTTGTGTTACGGTGCAATCATTAATAACTGTCAGTAAACACCCTGCTTACATTCAGGAGCAAAAGAAAAGCTTCGGCGGAGGAAAATGAAAATGTTTTTAAGCTACAACTCTTCTATAAAGATATATTACTGTGTTACAAATCCAGAATATAAACAGATGTTTCCAGGCTGTTGGTGTGTTCTAAAGATTTACTTGGCTATCAAAGGAACAACCAAGATGTAACTTCTCATTTCCCCATAGGTGATAAGAATACAAAGCATCCTCAAAACAAAAAATTATAATAAGTATGTATGGGTAGTTCACATTTTTTCACAGCAGGAATCTCACTTACTAAAGGTTTTCAACTAACAGCTATCCCGGCCACTAACACCTTGGTCAACTTGCGCAAGCGGTGGTGCCCTCTAGAAAGTCAAGTCCCCGACTTACCAACTTAGATGGCCAAGTTCCATAGACAACAGAAGCAAAATGAAAGGCAATGTTGAAATACAGCAGCCGAACCGTTCTTTCCCCCATAGGACCTCAAGCTACCAGTTGTGTCTAGGTAGAAGAGATGTCTAAAGAGACTAATCGTGGTGCTCCATGGCCCAAAAGCAAAATAGGCAACTCAAAGGCATCACTCAATCATCAAGAAACTAAATTAACTCTTCCTTTTATTGTGGCCGGGACGCATTCAGTTCCCTTTAGGTATTGGTTATCAAAGGAGCACCAAGATGTAATTTCTCATTTCTACATAGGTGACGAGAGAACAAAGCACCCAAAAACAAAAAATTATAGTAATTATATATCGGTACCTCAACTTTTTTCACAGCAGAAATCTTATCTACTAAAGCTTTTCAACTAACAGCTTTCCCTACCACTGACGCCCTTGGCCAACTTGGCCAAGCATTGATGCCATCTAGAAAGCTGGATCCCTGACTGTCTAACTTAGATGGTCACTTTCCATAGACAACATAAGCAAAATTATAGGGAATGTTGAAATACAGCAGCCCAATCCTTCTTTCCTATAAGACCTCATGCCACCAGTTGTGTCTAGATAGAAAGAGATGTCTAAAGAGACTTATCGTGGTGCTCCATGGTCCAAATGAAAAATAGGCTCAAAGGAATCACTCAAACATCAAGAAACTAAATGACATCTGCCTTTTTTCGTAGCCGGATAGCATTCAGTTCCCCTTAGGTATTGGCTATCAAAGGAGCAACCAAGATGTAACTTCATACCTCTACATAGGTTACGAGAATACAAAGCACCCTCATAACAAAAAACTATAGTAAGTATGTATGGGTAGTTCAAATTTTTTTCACATCAGGAATATCATTTACTAAAGCATTTCAACTATTAGCTATCCCTACCACTAATGCCCTTGGCCAAGCGGTAGTGCCATGAAGAAAGTCAGGACTCCGACCTACTAACTTAGATGGTCAAGTTCCATAGACAACAGAAGCAAAATGGTATGGAATATTGAATACACTGCCCAAGCTTCTTTCCCCAAAGGACTTCATGCCACCAGTTGTGTCTAGGTAGAAGAGATGCCTAAAGACTCTTATCGTGGCGCTCCATGGCCCAAATGCGAAAGAGGCAACTCAAAGGCACCACTCAATCATCAAGAAACTAAATGACAGCTGTCTTATATTGTGGCCTAGTAGCATATAGTTCCCCCTAAGGCAGGAGTGGGGAACCTCAGGCCCCAGGGCCCTTGATGACTTTTTTGCAGGCCCCGGGCAATTCCTGGGGGCCGCAGTGCTCAGGCTGGCAGAAGAGTTTTGCCAACCGTCTGCCCTTTAAGTCCAGCTCTCCAGTGATCTCTATGCCCCAGCCTCGGCCTCCCCCAGTGAGGTGTATGCTCCCAGCCTCTCCTGCGATGTCTAGGGCTCTAGCAAACCTGGAAAAGCATTTGAGAAGCAACATGACCAATATCACCCACGCCAAAGAGGAGCAACCCCAGCCACCACACTAGGGTTGAGTTGATTGTTTAACCAAATATATCGGATAATTGTCAAGTTGATAATTTTTCACGCCCCCGAAGGATTGTAGAAATTTTCAAATGGCCCTCAGTAGAAAAATGGTTCCTCGCCCCTGCCCTAAGGTATTGGTTATTAAAGGAGCAACTAATATGTAACTTCTCATTTCTACATAGGTGATTAGAATACAAACTTACTAACTTAGATGATCAAATTCCATAGACAACAGAAGCAAAATGATAGGGAATGTTGAAATACAGCAACCCAACCTTTCTTTCCCTGTAGAACCTCAAGCCACCATTGTGTCTAGAAGAGGTGTCTAAAGAGACTTATCGTGAGATACATGGCCCAAATGCAAAATAGGCAACCATCAAGCAACTAAACTTGTTGGCCTTTTCTTGTGGCCGAGATGCTTCCAGTTCCTCTTAAGTATTGGGATTTTTGTGCAACTGTCTACCACTGCTCCTCCACCATATACTCTTGATAGCTAACTGAGCTAACTGAGTGTAAGTATTAAACACCATGGTTGATCAGCTTTAAAGATGAGCAAATCTTTCAAAATTCAAATTTGCCAGCTTCACTGAAATTCCTCCCAAAAAAGTAATTTGCACAAATCTTAACACTGAGATGCTTCCAATTACTTGGAAAATACATGTGGAGAGAGAGAGGACAGAAAGACCTGACCATATGAGCTTACACTGCTCAGAAGAGAGAAAATAAGACATGCTAAACATAAGAGCTGACACTCTACAGGAGTGAGAGAGGACCTCACTGACCATAAGATCTTACACTCTAAAGAAGAGAGGTACTCACTGACAATAAGAGCTTACACTCTACAGGAGAGAAAGAGAGAGGACCCCATTGACCATAAGAGCTTAAACTCTACAAGAGAACAAGAACCATGCTGACCATAAGAGCTTCAACTCTACAGGAGAGAGAGAAGACAATGACAATAAGAATTACACTCTGCAGGAGTGAGAGAAGACTCCACCTACCAAAAGACCTTACACTCTATAGTAGAGAGAGGACCCTGCTGACCATAGGAGCTTACACTCTACAAGAGAGAGGACCCCGCTAACCGTAAGACCTTACACTGTACAGGAGAGAGGCTGACCCCACTGACCATAAGAGCTTACACAAGAGAGCCCACTAACCATAAAGGCTTATACTCTAAAGGACAGGCACCTGCCGACCACAAGAGCTTAAATTCTACAGGAGAGAGAGAGGACCCTGCTGACTATAAGAGCTTACACTGTACAAGAAAGAGAGAAAGACCTTACTGACTATAAGAGCTTACACTCTACAGGAGAGAGATAGAGGACCATACTGACCATAAGAGCTTAAATGAGAGAGAGGACCTTGCTGACCATAAGAGCTTACACTCTACGGGAGAGAGTGGACCTCGCTGACCTTCAGAGCTTGCAGTCTATAAGTCAGAGAGAGGACCCCGCTGACCATAAGAGCTTAAAGTCTACAAGTAAAGAGAGAGAGAGACCCTACTGACCAATAGGAGACTTACACTTATACATAAAAGAGAGAGACTTAACGACTGACACTGGAGATGGAAAACTTCTCTGCTATGCAGACAGTGCTCCGTTGGGAGCCGCTGATCTATATTGGCCCCAGCACTGCCCACCACTGTACAAGGTGATATCCGCTTCATGTCATACCGTAGCTGCCGGGTATTAAAGAAGTCCACATGTCAATGCAAAGTGACATTAGCCCCCTCACTCATGCTTCAGCATTGTGGGAAATGATGCCAAGTTTTTCATTTTGCCAATCACAAATCGAATTCAGAGTTCGAATTCTTGTGACACGAAATTTCAGAAAACCCAGTCAGCCTGACATATGAATTTTTAACTGGTTAAATCTTTTCTAAAAACCCATCAAAAGAGTATCACCACGTTCTCTGCGTTCTCCTAAATTGAGCGGTCAAACATGTCCTTCTCGATCCCTTCTTCACAAGACAGGTCATAATGAACTCGGTTCGGCGTTCCTATCTTCATTCATCACAGGGGCGAAAATATTTGAAAGCCGTTAAGATTATTCATTGTTTCTGGCCCCTTAGGACCTTCACGAGCCGAACAGAATATTTGCCAGGGGCCGAATTATTTTATCATTGTTTTGTTACAAATGTACTTTATTTTTTATTTTTTTCAATTTAAAATAACGTTCTTTGTGAATGTTAACTAAGAGGAGAAGTAGAAGCACAAAGCCCCATTTGTATCCGGCGTGTCCTTACGGTGCGAGCTTTATAATCACTAAGCAGAAGGGCGATACGTTGACCGAGATTTTATAATGAGAACCAAATCCTATTGTTCCAAGACCAACTTCGTGTGTCCTTAGGCGAGCCAATCTATCTCTCGGTGTTTCAGATAACAAAAATTAAATTATATTACAGGTTGGGCCTGACCGCGCCGTGCTCTGTAGCTGACTGCATTAAATACCGAGAGTCAACGAGGACTGGAAGAAAAAAAGTAACCTTGAAAGTTGTGAAATGAAACTTCACGTTTATAAGCGAGCAAGGAAAAAAACAAAAAAACTTATTCCCATAATTGAGTATTGATGTGAATTAATGGGTTACCGTTTTCCCTGGCACGGAAAATACAGACAATTTCACAGGTGGTAGACCTGAAGGCTTGCAATGAAATGAAATCCTGTAGCATTGTGTTCTGTCCCAATACTTACACAAGCTGACTCGTAAGCCAATATGCCGCAGGAGTCGGATGCAAATCTAAAATTTGCAACTCAACAAAGAAAAACAGAGGATGAAATAACTTGTAAAGTCAAGTAATGGTGCATGTACCATAGAGGGGCATAAGGAGAAAATGTAAAATTAGTATGTTTCCAATCTTCTTGTCAAATCCCCACCGGAGCCTAGAATTGCCAGGTTATCAGTATGTTTCCAATCTTCTTCTCCACCAGTGCCTACTCCTTCGACATTTACTTCTGTCACCAGGCACCGCTGTATTCACTCTGTAGGTGGTGCTGGTAATAGAGAAGTGTGAGCCAGAAACTGTGATCAGCACAGGCTTCGCTCATCCACTACGTTCAGAGTGGCTGAGCCTTGCAGTACTTTTCAGTCTGATAAAGTGGAGGTATATGCTGTCCAGCTTAAGTCATCAGCTCCTGGCTTCAGCCAATTAGAAGGCACCACATCCTACTTGAGCTTCCAACTTTGTGCAGGTATCTGCCAGATATAGCTTATGCTTCCCTGGTTAGGTCTTGTTGTTCTCTTGGTCTGTACAGGTTTTTTCTTTTTTTTAACCTCGGTCTGTTTTTCAGTACTTTTCAATCTGACAGAGTGGGTGTGGGTACTGTCCAGCTGAAGTCATCAGTTCCTAGACTCAGCCTATTAGAAAGCACCACACCCTACTAATACGTTCAGCTTTCTGCTGGAAGCTGCCAGCTACAGCTTGTTGCTTCCCTGGCTAGTATTCTCTCCTGTACTGTGTTTCCTGTTTTACTTCTGTCTATTTTCTGGACATTTTTCCTGCCTGAAGATTTTGCACCTCGTTGCTATTTCGGTTTTGACCCGGCACCCAGGCTACTCTAACGGGGCTTGATTTAGTCCTTTTCCTGACCCTGCTTGGTGACTTTCCTTTCTGTGGACTATTATTCCATAAGCAGTAGTAATCTCCTAGACCCCGTTGAAAATACAGAAGCATGTATAGTGGTTAAAGGGTGTCAGGGTCTCTTGGGATTCTGCCAAATGGAGGGACCTGTACTAAGTCTGTCC
The DNA here is from genome assembly GCA_033576535.1 of Allobates femoralis. Lineage (NCBI taxonomy): Eukaryota > Metazoa > Chordata > Amphibia > Anura > Aromobatidae > Allobates > Allobates femoralis. The sequence continues at coordinate 585,672,833 of JARQOC010000004.1, read as the reverse complement.
AAGAATAATTATAAGGCAAGAAACTAGTCATTTTTAACAGTAATGAAACATTTATGTGGAACATCAAGGACTTAGTTGTACTGATGTAATTCACCAATTTAGTCTTAGAGTAGTGTTTGGAAGACTTGGGGATCGGATACCGTAGGATGCTTTTTAAGGGATTGTCCATCTTTTGGGCTAATTTTTTTCACTTTGTTTTACTTAAATGCATGCATTAGGGCTATAATTTTCACAATTGGGTTAAATTAAGCATTTTGCACCATTTGGCTTTTACAGACTCTTTGTTTTTGGGCACCTTAAACTTTGATGGGCCTGTGGTCATGAAAAAAACCAAGATAAAAGTGTTACTCTCCCATGGAATCTTCAGAATGAGCTCACTGATGAGTTTTCACTCAACTCATTCTGCAGCCAGCATGAAATAGAGGCCAAAGAAAGCAAATTCTTTAATGAAACCCAATTGCAAAAATGATTTTGAGTAAAAAATATATGGATTTAAGTAGGAAGTAAAAAATTGTTTGCAAAGATGAACAATAGTGATAAGTGAGAACTACCATGCTCAGGTGATAGGTACTTGACACAAGCAGTTGGAAACTCAAACAAGCTCAACTCGTGTACCGAACAAGGCTGTGGGGTCAGTAACCAAACATCCGACTTCTCAATTTCCCTGAATCTGACTCCGACTCTGACTCTGACTCACACTCCAACTCCACAGCCCTGGCACTGAGTATAGTCAATAGGGAACGCCAGCATTTTTTTTAAGGCAGATCACGGTAAAGCACGTCCAAGCGCTAGACCTGCTCATTTCGAGTACCCATCATCTGATAATGGTAGTACTCGCTTATCAGCAATGGACAACCCATTGAAGCATTTTGTTTGTGGGATTTCAGTACATAAACAGGAAAATATTCTCTTATTTTTACTAAGAATGACTCTTTTTTTGAGGCATTTGTCAATTTTGACTCTATTGCACTAGATTGTATATTGCCGTTAACAAAGGCAATAACATTTTTGGTCAAATGTAATGTCAGAGAGGTCCAATCCAAATTCCAGGACCAAGAACTATTATTCTGCAACAAGTAGGATAATGTTGTCCCTGCCTGCTGCGAATGACAGATGTCGAGGAAGAAAAACTGGCATTCCCCACATACAACCCTCCTGTCTAAACATCCATGAGAGTCTCTACCGCTGAGCCAAATCTAAGCTGTTTGTCTGGTGAAAGCAAATACATTAACTTCTTACTGGTCTGCCGGCCGGCGAAGCTTAGAGATACCGTGCACTGATGGAATCCACAGAAGAACTTTCTCAACTTCTGCCCACTATTATGGATGAATATTGAAAAAGTGACATGAAGGAAATTTTTAAAATTCTCCATTACAAATTGAGAAATTATTATGTTTTCAAATATTTTTAGACATTTCTTAATGCAGAAAAGATAAATGAATAAACTTGAAGTTAAAGGATGGAAAATATAAAAAAAAAAACATTTAAAATGTCTGCTATTAAAGGGAAACCGCTAGCAGTTTTTTAGACACCAAATTTACATAATCTGCATAACACCGCCGTAATATTAATGTCATCAATACGTTTGTTTTTAAAATACATTAGAATAGTTTAATGCTAATGAGTCAAGAGTGCAGGGGGATGGCCCTGCACTTACAGCGCTCCGGCCTCTGTCTCCCTTTACCCACCTCCGCCAGCCTCTTGCCAGTGACTGACAGTTCACTCCTCCCTGTGACCTGCTCCTTGTCTGAGATGTACCATCATTCCGAGGTCGGCGCATGTGCAATAAGGTTCCAATAACATTCCGAGATCTGAACTATGGTTCCACAGACAGGGTGTGGAGCTAAACATCGGACTCCGACTCTGACTTTTCAATTTCCCTTTATCCAACTCTGATTCTAACTCCAACTTGACCAAAATAGATACCGACTTCGACTTTACGACTCCCAACTCCATAACCACGGCTGTGAAGTCATTAAGCCACACATCTGACTCCAACTCGTCAATTTCCCTGAATCCAATTCTGACTCCACCCAAAATGGGCACAGACTCCAACTCCACGACTCCGACTCCACAGCTCTGTCTGCAGAGCTAAACTATGGATATGGGGAGCAGATCACAAACAAGAATGACCTCAGTCACTAACAGGAGACTGGTGGAAGGTGGCGAAAGAGCTCGTAAGAGGCTGAAGCACTCTTAGTGCAGGGCCAAGCCTAAAAATGTGCTAATGAAATTCTGTAAGATGGAGACATCAACTTAGAAAGCAAAGGTATGGATGTAACCAACATAACATGGGCTTTACATATATGATATTTGTTTGAGGTCTAAATTCCTGCTGACAGGTTCCCTTTAAATTATTAAAGGGATTTCCACTACCTAGACAACCCTTCTCATTCCACATAAAAATAAACAAACCAATACTCACCTTCGTTGCCGGCGCGGTTTTAGCGATGTCGGAACTCGCATTCCCGAGACCCATGTGACATTGTTATGACACGCGAACCTTGCAACCAATCAGCTCCGGATTAAGAGGAAGTGAGTGCTGCGACTGCCACTCACTTCCTGTTGAGTACCACTGCGTCCGAAGGAGAGGAGAAGGAAGCCACTGCTGATTGGTCACAAGGGCCCCGGAACACCAGTTCTGACCATTCCGGCATCAGAAGTGAGTGTAGGCTTTTTTATTTTTATGGGGTTGCACAAGGGGAATGAAAAGGGGTTGAACAACCTTTGTAATAGCCAGGTTTCTATAATGATAGCTAGGTTTCTAAATGACTTTTTTATATTAAACATCTAAAAAAAATGTAATTAAGACAATGTATCAAAATAAATTAGCATTACTTAAAAATAAGTAATGAATATTGAGAAACAACTAAGAAATTATTGCAAATTTCTGTGCCTATTAATAGATGTTTAAAACAGGTTTACAGATATTTTGTCTTCCTTTGCTTGGTACACGGGAGTCTGGATAGAGTTCCAGGTTATCTTGGCAGCTGTTTGCCGCGCTGCATAAAGGAGATTTCTACATTTATATGAAAGTATGAACCAGCATCTGGGGTCCATTTCTGTAGAACTGGCTTTTTGTCTAGACATTTACACAGTCGGTAATTGCCAATATGGACATAAAAGAAGAAAACATTAGGCAGATTACACACAGCCAGATTACAAAGTTCTTTTAAATCTGGTAGATCCATGCTTTCAACTAGTTTTCAAGATTTTTTTTTATGGTCAACTATCATTTATGACAGCCATTGTTGGACATATGAGATGAGTAATTTTATGGTCATTTTCACTTAGTGTATTCTGGTTGTATAGTCTCTATAGGAGTCGGTTTGTTCATCCTAAAGTCAACCATACATAACGTTTGTTGGCTGGAATGGTGAAACCAAAGACTGTTCATTTCGACTGATGCCCGATGTACAAATGATCCTTGTTGAAAACACCAATTGGCATGTTGGATGTTTTTCAACAATAAGCACTCGCAGCCTTGTCGGCCAAAAATGTTTGGCAGAAACGGTCTAAAGTGCCTTTGTTATCTAATGAGTCTGGAAGAATAACCCTTCACGTATGAGTCTGCTTTGGTATTTAGTAGTGATGGGTGGGCACTACCATGCTCGGGAGCTCGGTACTCGTTACGAGGAGTCAGACACTTGGACGAGCTTGACTCATGTACGGAGTATTATAGAAGTCAATGAGAAACTCAAGCATTTTTCCAGAAGATTTCCGGAAAAATGCTTGCCTTCCCATTGTCTTTTATTATATGCAGAACACGAGTCGAGCTTGACCGGGCATCTCACTGCTCGTTGCAAGTGTCAGTCACCCAAGCATGTCACTAGTATTTAGCTTTGTATTTTCCCATAGGCTCAATTATTTTCAATTCTAAAAAGCTTTGACTTGTCATAGCGACACATAAAAAGTTTTGATCGGAGACTCATACCAACTCTTGAAAAGTAGGGGCATAAAGGGTCAGTTGAGAAGTTTCCTCTCCATGAAGATGGGACTATCTAAAGACTAGTCTAGACTTTCCATAAGAGTATCTTCAGTCTCCATGGTGAGCAGCGCTAGGTTGAGTACTTTTGCCATTTTGTTTCAGTGATCAGATGCCTTACTCTTTAAGATTTAGTTTAGAGAACATTTTCATGATTTGCAATCCACCTGGTGCTGTTAAAGTCAAGTTTAAGGACATACTAGAGTAAAGTAAAAAGATTTTTGCTACCCTGGTCTGGTGTCTGGTCTGATCTTCCACGGCAGCCAGAACAGGGCAATCTTCTCTTCTGCGCCTCTCCATCCTTGACACCACTTACGCTTACCAGGTATCATGACGTTCCATGAGACTTGTTAATGAGGTTCATGAAACATTATGATAGTGTACGTGTGAAAGGCACCCACAATGCTGACTAGCAACGGAACACTGCCCTAGCCCGGCTGTAATGGAGGAGTGGGGAAAACATCGGACTGGGGCAACGGGAATCATTTTGCTCAACTATAATGAGGCTGCATTAGGGTCTTGGAAAGAGAAAGCATGGCCCACGTTGGCTGCGTTATATTTGTATTAGTTTTTTAAGAGTTTTCCCATTAAAAACCCCAATAATGTTAACCCAAGGATGCTTAAAGAAGAGATAGATAGACATTAAAGGCCCGAATTAATCCAATCAATTATGCCAGAATTGATCATTTTGTGTCTTTTCACATCAGTGTCGGCAATTTGTGCCAAAATGGGAGGAGCTGGGCGCGACAAGGTTGTGACGCCACAGCTTGTATAGTTCATACCGGGCAGCAGCATGCCTCACAAAACAAACGTGACTAACAGACTGTCATGAACTATGCCAGTTTTCATTAATTGGGTCTTTCTATTCCAGGAGGTCCTGGGGAAGCCAGTGACAGAGGGGCGCACAAATGTAGAGATTGCCATTAAGCTTCTTTACCATTCTATATTTCATCATCCTAAATCACAGTTTCCCCCAAACTTGGCAATATTGTGACTCACTGGTCACTCTCATAAGACAAAGATGGAAGGAAGCCGCTCGTAAAGCAATAATTCACCATAATACAGCCTAGATCATGGCACTTAGCCCTGTGTAGACCGCTCTGATGGCTCTCCTTATTAATGCAAGTGACCTAGCTCCTCGGTGCTGTAAATTGCTTTTATATAGAAGAATAGCCTCATTCTGCTTAATAACACAAGGTTTAGCTTTAGGAAACAAGAGATAACAATGGAAATTTGCTGAGTGGCTTTAATTAGTCATTAGTTCTCCTAATAGCACCGGGTAATTATCTGCCACATTTATAATAGGATTTATCAAAATAACGTTTTTGTCCTTTTTTTATGCCCGTTAGGACTGCTGCTATTATTCTTTTTTGAGTTGGACTATATGCGAATGATAACTGAATGTTAAACAGACCCTTGGTTATTTATACCACGTGGGCACAGCTAGCGGCTTTGGATCTCATGCCATCCCCTGTGGGCTCTCAGATTGGGACAGAGAACATTAGATAATAAAACTGATGTTGTGGGCAAATGCTCCATTCTTTCATGTGCGCTTTTTTGATAAATCTTACCCATTATTGTTAACGCACAGGTTTGTTATTATACTTGTAGAATATAAGGCTAAAGGTCCCCCCATACACTTTAGATAGCTTCGGACAGTCTTGCCGATCATTCAACAGGCAGCTATCTTGCCCAACTCTCCCATACAGAAGTGCGTTCATTCAACTGGGCACTTTTGGTGACTTTCCAAGGCCACATGCTCTTACGGCTATCTCAGACAGCCTTGGCACAAGCCCCACTATTTGTAAGAATCCCTATAACTCCTATACAGGGATCTGGATTTACAATGGGGTCCAGAAGATAGCAGTCTATGATGGGCTGCCGTCCAGAGGAGCAAACCAGAGGTAGGAAAAGTCATTAAGCAAGGGTCAAAGCAGGGAGGTCATGTAAAGGACAAAATCAGGATCTGTTACATGAGTAGGGAAGCCGGGTAAAACCGAGATGGCAGCTCAATCCAAAATCATTAGGCAGGAGAAGCGTCCAAGAACAGACCAAAGGAAAAAGGAAAAACCTATACAAAGCAAGCGAACAACAAGACCTAAACAAGGAAGCATAAGCTATATCTGGCAGTTTCCAGCAAAAAGCTGGAAGCTTAAGTAAGGTGTGGTGCCTCCTAATTGGCTGAAGCCAGTAGTTGATGACTTTATCCGAACAACACACACACCACTCTGTCAGACTGGAAGGTACTGCAGATCCCAGCCACTCTAACCTTAGTGGATGGGCACAGCCTGTGCTGTTCTGAGTTTTGGCTCTGACTTCTCCTCTATCACCAGCACCAGCTACAGAGTGAATATGGCGGTGCCTGATGACAGAAGCAGATGTCTCAGGAGCAGGCTCTGTTGGAGATTTTACAGCGTTCCTGTGATCTCTATCAGATAGCCGCTGCTACTTTCTTGTGGCAGGGTCTTATCACTCGGAAACCAAACAAATCATCAGTCTGAAGTCCAAAGGCCCTGTCACACATAACGAGATCGCTAACGAGATTGTTGTAACGTCACAGATTTTGTGACGCAACAACGATCCCGCTAACGATGTCGTTCTATGTGACACACACCAGCAATCTGGCCCCTACTGTGAGATCGTTGATCGTTACATACTGCTCTGGGCCATTTCTACATCGTTGCGCTGGCAGTGCTACATCGCTGTATTTGAAAGGGACAATGACCAACGATCTCAATGCTACGCTATGGAGTGACAATTCCCAACCACCTGGTATAATTCTGGATCATTGCTAAAGTCGTTTTTCACATCGCTGGTGAGATACCTCTTTGACATCTTACCAGCAATGTGAAAACGACGTACCAGCGATCTCTGCACATCGTTATCGCTGATGCGTCGTTATGTGTGACTGGGCCTTAACATGCTGTGTTAATGCTGAAGTCAATCTAGCTCCAGCATTGTACGGATTTGTCTGACATCTTACATGGTTGACATGTGGGTTATTTTCTACACTGTTCTTGTGCAAAAGCTGTACAAAGGGCTTAGGACCCATTATTATCGGTTTTTGGCCAACATCTACTTGTAGGGTGACATGAACTTCCAATTATTTCTATACTTACCACTGCAAGGAGCCTCGTCAAAGAGAAAGAAGACTAAAACTCTAGTGCTACCTATTGAAAATAGCAGTTCTACTAATATCGATCCTTTGATCAGCCTTGCTAAAGGATAAAAACCTAAACCAGAAACTACATTTGCGGAGACATGTTTTAGGTGTTTACCTCTCTTCAGTGCAAAGCAGGAGGACTGATTTGGCTGGGTGCAACAAATATGACAAAGGGTTTCTCCTTGTGGAGAACACCAAATATGGAGACTTACAGGCCATGCAATGATACACTTATGGCCACTTTACACGCGGCTACATTTCTAGCTTATCCACAGGTAACTTACTGGCTGCAGTGAAATCATGGAGACATTATTCCATTTGTACACAGCACCAAGATAGAACCATGTCTCCATGATTTCACTGCAGCCAATAAGTTACCTGTGGATAAGCTACAAATGTAGCCGCGTGTAAAGTGCCCATAAGAGTTTAAATATGCGAATAGCAGCTTCAAAGAAGAATAGAACAGAAACCCTACCACCAGAGTATGCAAATAGAGTCCGTGGAGCCTCGTTTAGGAGTCTCAAACATGGGACTAGCCAGATATCCCACCAGGTAAGGACCCAGCCTTCTTACTGTCTTAGTCACACAATTAGAAACCTTACCTCTTATAGTTACTTAGTTCTTAACACTGAATATGAAAAACCCACTAATCATTGTCAACCCCTTTATTTTGGGGGCTCCTGAGACTACCTGTAACCAACTGATTATTCTGGGAAAAACCTCAACCACTTAGGCCACTACAGGGTAAATTCTGCATGACACGTTGAGTGGTTTGAGTCCTCCAGGGCAATAGCTGATGTTTGGGATCTCCAAGTCGTTGAGGTCCATGTTTCCTTTTTAAGATTCTCCTTATTCCCAATAACCTGAACATCTATCACGGATGAAAAAATAAATATATATCAGGCATGACGCTATTTTTAAGACCAGCATCTTACTGTAATTTCACCTCCTGATCTATTTGTGCTGTAAGCTTCTCAGCTTCTCCTGCTGACATAATCACTGCTGAAAGAGATTTACCTATTGGAAAACAAGATATAGGGTTAAGAGAACCCAAGAATTTCCTGTGTCAAGACTGTCCACGGTTGTCTACCGCAGGTCAAATATCAATAAAGCCGCCTGAATGGCTACGTAGCATCTTTCTTGGACACCTACAGGGGACTGCTGCCCGCTGGCAGATTTTACCTTCTATTTTCAGTTTATGACAAACTAGCGTTGTAGCTTCAGAGGAGTCTTGGTGTCCGATGAACTCCCACAAAGATCAAAGGACTAAGAAGACAGTGCATGCAGAGATACTCTTTAGGGACGATATATATTTTTTAACAAGGTGTAGGCAACCATCGGGCCGGCATGTGAATTTTTATAGCCATGTGCTGCCTTTAATTAAGTATCTTCCCATACTTCCATAAATGTCGACCCCATTTCTAAAAATGCTCCTTTGCCATTTACATATAGATTTTCATTGTGAAGTCCCGTGAGTCCCGCGTTCAATTACTGCCGTCTTCTCTAACCTCACCTTCGGACATAGGAGCAATCAACAGGAAGTGAGTGGCAGCCGCACGGGCGCTTCCTGTTGATTAACTCATTTGGTCCGATGGCGGGGAGAGAGAAGATGGCAGTGATGGGATATGAGGCTCGTGTGATGTCACAATGGCACGTGAACCCCAGAACCGATAGCACTGGAACTGAGTCACATGGAGTAAGTATTGACTTTTTTACTTTTACATTACCTGGAGGAAATGTAGAATCAGAAGGGGTTGTGGACAACCCCTTTAACTCAAGATCTTAAAGACAACCTGTCATGTCTCCAAATGCTACGAATCTGCAAATATACAGTTGTGGCCAAAAGTATTTACACCCCTGCAATTCTGTCAGAGAATACTCAGTTTCTTCCTGAAAATGATTGCAATCACAAATTCTTTGTAATTATTATCTTTATTTAATTTGTCTTCAATGAAAAACACAAAAGAGAATGAAGCAAAAAGCAAAACATTGATCATTTCACACAAAACTCCAAAAATGTAGCCAAAATAACTGCGATCAGCCGCTTCCGGTAACCTTCAATGAGTTTCTTACAATGCTCTGCTGGAATTTTAGACCATTCTTCTTTGGCAACCTGCTCCAGGTCCCTGATATTTGAAGGGTGCCTTCTCCAAACTGCCATTTGTAGATCTCTCCACAGGTGTTCTATGGGATTCAGGTCTGGACTCATTGCTGGCCACCTTAGAAGTCTCCAGTGCTTTCTCTCAAACCATTTTCTAGTGCTTTTTGAAGTGTGTCTTGGGTCATTGTCCTGCTGGAAGACCCATGACCTCTGGGGAAGACCCAGCTTTCTCACACTGGGCCCTACATTATGCTGCAAAATTTGTTGGTAGTCTTCAGACTTCATAATGCCATGCACACGATCAAGCAGTCAAGTGCCAGAGACAGCAAAGCAACCCCAAAACATCAGGGAACCTCCGCCATGTTTGACTGTAGGGACCGTGCTCTTTTCTTTGAATGCCTCTTTTTTTCTCCTGTAAACTCTATGTTGATGCCTTTGCCCAAAAAGAGAGAACATTCTTCCAAAATGTTTTAGGCTTTCTCAGGTAAGTTTTGGTAAACTCCAGCCTGACTTTTTTATGTCTCAGGGTAAGAAGTGGGGTCTTCCTGGGACTCCTACCATACAGTCCCTTTTCATTCAGACGCCGACGGATAGTACAGGTTGACACTGCTGTACCCTCGGACTGCAGGGCAGCTTGAACTTGTTTGGATGTTAGTCGAGGTTCTTTATCCACCATCCACAAAATCTTGCGTTGAAATCTCTTGTCAATTTTTCTTTTCCGTCCACATCTAGGGAGGTTAGCCACAGTGCCATGGGCTTTAAACTTCTTGATGACACTGCGCACGATAGACACAGGAACATTCAGGTCTTTGGAGATGGACTTGTAGCCTTGAAATTGCTCATGCTTCCTCACAATTTGGTTTCTCAAGTCCTCAGACAGTTCTTTGGTCTTCTTTCTTTTCTCCATGCTCAATGTGGTACACACAAGGACACAGGACAGAGGTTGAGTCAACTTTAATCCATGTCAACTGGCTGCAAGTGTGATTTAGTTATTGCCAACACCTGTTAGGTGTCACAGGTAAGTTACAGGTGCTGTTAATTACACAAATTAGAGAAGCATCACATGATTTTTCTAACAGTGTCAATACTTTTGTCCACCCCCTTTTTTATGTTTAATGTGGAATTATATCCAATTTGGCTTTATGAGAATTCTTTTTGGTTTTTTTTCATCGAAGACAAATTAAATGAAGATAATAATACCAAAGAATTTGTGATTGCAATCATTTTCAGAAAGAAACTGAGTATTATCTGACAGAATTGCAGGGGTGTCAATACTTTTGGCCAACACTGTAGGGTTAATCTGCAGGTTAATCATGTGACAATGCTCTTTGGAAGCCACACTCTTAGTGCAGCTTCTGGGAGAAAATAATTTTTATTCTTCCTGGGAGCAATTGGCTTTTAGTTGTAGAGATGCAGGCGGCACGGCTACAATCATCGATCACAGCATTGACTGCAATTATGCCCCAGCATGTTTACAGCTCACTCTTTACAGATGTGCTTCACAAAGCCTGCGGTTCATGGGAGGAATGAAATTTATTTTCTCCCAGGAGCTGTGCTTTCAGTAAGGTGGCCAGGAAGCATTATAATGCTATTGTCCTGCAGTTTGTTCCAATATCTGGAGGCTAAAATAGTTTTTGACTCTTTGTTATGAAATCCCAACAGGATCCCTTATGAAAAAGAGATATGCGTTACCCTCAAAAACTAGCTGCGCAGTGGGAGTAGAGTCAGGGAACAAGAGGAGTCGAGTGGGCAGCTCCCTTTGGCTTCTCTTCTCCCATCTTGGCTTGATTGACAGGTCATGCTTTCTAACCGCAATTAGGAAGTTGAGGGTAGAAGCCATTCAATGACCTTTTCTTAAGTGTTTCAGAGTTAAAAAAAAGCTGTCTGAGGGATCCTATTCGCATGTCATGATACCTGAGATTTTTGCATCATGAAATTGATTGCAGGTTCCCTATAAAACTGGCTCATGAAGATCAAAACCTAAACTTCACTAATTTTTCTAAGAGGGTCTACTGATCGCAAAGCTGAGATCATGAGTGAGCTGTAAGGGAATTCAGCTGCAAGTGTTCACTTTCCCTGCGGTGTCACCACTGGTGACATAAAGTATTACACCTTGTCCACTGACTTGGGAAGCACTCAGTCCTCCAGTGAAAAAGAACCTGTTCTTCTCTTTGGCTAATAGTCAAGATTTTCTTCCTCTACCATTCCTGGGGTATTATGAATTGATAAAAAATTGGCTAAAGGCACTAAATGGAATACAATAGGAGCCATTACTATATACACTATGTTTCTTCAGTAGGGCCACTCTTGTGTTTCCCAATGGTCAAGTGCTGTCTGCTTATATGACCACTGCAGCCAATCACTGGCCTCAGAAGGATGGCATAGGATTGTGGTATCTGGTCATTGGCTGAAGCAGTCATATATATCAGGGGCGGACCTACCGTGGTGCAGCTGGTTCAGCTGCACCAGGGCCCCGACCAGCTAGGGGGCCCCTCAAGCCTGCAGGCTGACCCCCATGACCCTGTGTCAGAGGAGAGGGGGTTAACTGAGGGAAGCTTCTTGCTTCCCTTGGCTGATCCCGCCCCTCCTCTCCTCTGCCGCCCCGGCTCCCAGGACTGCGCGGTCAGGCTAGGAGCCGCAGCACCTATAGCATATCTCCCCCCCTCTCCTCCCGGACGTCCGCTAGCAGCCCCCATCCCGCTCCTCACCGACAACCGACAGCACCCCCCAACCCAATTCCCCCCCCTCCGCTCCTCACTGTTAGCTGCTGCACCAGGGCCCTCTTGGTACAAGGTCCGCCACTGATATATATATAGATGGCACACAAGAGCTGGCTGGCCCGGGGGGGCAGGGATACTGATGCCCACCAGGCCTCTCTCTCGGCAGCTGTACAGGGCCGGCCGCCTGCTGCTCCATGATGCGTTGGCATGCATAGATTGACAGGGGGCACTGAACGGGGGTGCTGGTATGACGGTATTTATCTGGTTATTTTTATTTTGTTATTTAATGACAAATTTTTGCCGATCTCAGAAAACCCTTTTAACAAGGATTTTAGATTTTTAATCAGATGTGTAAGCATTGACTGTATTTGAACTTTTAAGCAGAGACAGGACATAAAAGAAATGGAGAGATGAGAACACTTGAGTCTTTTCTTCGCCATATTGGTTGATGTTTTTGTTTCCCATTTCTTGCCTTTTGAAATTCTAATTTCAGTCTTCAGCAACGGATAAGAAGAACAGTTTGTCTGGAAGCGGGTGCAGAATAACGATATTATACAGACTCCGGCACGGCGCCAATGAAGCCCGCGTAGTCAAACTTTCAGACAGTCACAATTTACTTGATTATAATCCCTAACCTCCTTATTTTTTATATTCACCATTTTTTCTAAAAAGGTAAAAGATAAAAAAAACAAGCAGCGCAATATTTCATTCTGGGAATGTCCATTACCAAGGTCATTAGAATGTTCTTGTTCCGCAATCCCACTGTGATAATGAATATTACCGCCATATGCAGCATGTGAAATAATCTGAAATTGTGAACTCCGAGATCTAAATGAAAGAGTAGTGCACTTCATAGATATTTAGACCAATTACCCTAATGGCACCTCCCCCATAATCAATAGGAAATATGTACGTCTCTTCATTTGGTCACAACAGGGGGTGACATAGAATGAAGTAAAAGCGTCCGCCATACTGGTAATGTTTTATAACCCTCAGTAGATATTCATGATCCTATTCATATAAAATCGTATATAATCAGCCGTGAAAACGATCTAAAATAAGAAGGCGGTAATCTGTTGTGTACCTGTAAATCTTCAGTTGCCCTACAGCGCCATCACTGGGAGAAATAAAGCATTACACACTCTCTCCATTGAGAAACGCATGGACTTTTTTGGGCCTCCAGAGAAGGAAACACTTTTGGTTTTCAGGCTTGATGGACGACAAGTCCGGAGACACTTTACATTAACGCATGAGGTTCACATTCTCCTCAGGTAAATAGATGTGGTCACCTGGGCTGTGGAGTCAGAGTCGGAGTTGTGGTTCGGTGTCCATTTTGGGTGGAGTCGGAGTCAAATTCAGGGAAATTGAGGAGTCAGGAGTCGAATGTTTGGCTTACTGACTTTACAGCAATGGTTGTGGAGTCGGAGTTGTGGAGTTGGTGTCCATTTTGGTGGAGTTGGAGTCGAAGTCAGATTCAGGGAATTGAAGAGTTAGATGTTTGGCTTACCAACTCCACAGCCCTGGTGGTCCCTACCTAAATTGCTGAGATTTGTAAACTCAACAATGCTTCTTCAACTTTAGTCAAAGTGCCTTTGTAACTTATTAAGCAAGGTATATGTGCCCTCAAGGAAGTACTGCCAAAGTTAACTACTTGGAGAAATGAAGAAGAACCAGGCAATGGTTGACTGCACCCCATTCCATACCTATCTGGTAGTATATGGTGTTGGAAATCAGAGTTACAGCAAGAGGCCTGAATTATAGCTTTGATGATCAGTATTCTTCAATGTTGTACCTTTCTAGGCATGTTAGTAGGGTTGAGCAGGACTCAATATTGCCACTGGTCCCAAAAACCTCTGTGTTGCCCTTCTAATTAGTAGGTCCTCAACAGGATCTTTGCATCACAACAAAGGAGTCTACTAATCAGAATAGACCACAGGTAGCAAAAGATTTGCATAGTCCCGGTCCAGTGGCCACGTGGCCGATTGACCAGTTTTAACCAGGTCTTTTTTCTCAACTGTACACATTATAAAACTGTATGAAGGCACTTGATCAATAGTACAAATATGGTTAATTAGCAAGAATTCCCTGTTTAGGATTTTCATATTAGACAGGGAGAAAAAAAAGTTTCAAAGAACATCTTTCACTCTGGAGGATCAACATGTCAATATATGAAAAGCTCATATAGTTCAGGAGTAAACTGCTTACTCTATGTGTTGGTGCTGTCTGAGAATTGAAGTGCAGCCTATTTGCCTATAGATGGTCTCCTGTGGCCCCAGCTCTACTGTTGGTGGACATAATGTTGGTGGTTTTCCATAAATTATCATTCTTGTGGATATAATATTGGGTGTTTCTTCATAAAGTATGATAGTGATGGAAGTACTGTTGGGTGGTTCTACATAAAGTATAATTCTTATGGACGAAAGGCTGGGTGGTTTCAATAAAGTATGATACTTGTGGTCGTAATTTTGGGTCCTTCTCCATAACGTATGATACTTGTGGACGTAATGTTGGGTGGCTCTCCATACAGTATGAAATTTGTGGACCAAATGTTGGGAGGCTCTCCATGAAGTATGATTCTTGTGGACGTAATGTTAGGTGGCTCACCATAAAGTACGATACTTCAGAACGTAATGTTGGGTGGTTAACCCATAAAGTTTGATACTTGTGGACATGATGTTGGATGGTTCTCCATAAAGTATGATACTTCAGAACGTAATGTTGGTGGGTTGATCCATAGAGTTCGATACTTGTGGACATAATGTTTGGTGATTCTCCATAAAGTACGATACTTCAGAACGTAATGTGGTGGGTTTATCCATAAAGTTCAATACTTGTGGACATAATGTTTGGTGGTTCTTCATAAAGTACGATTCTTGTGAACATAATGTTGGGTGTCTCTCCATAAAGAACGATACTCGTGCATGTAATGTTGGATGGTTATCCATAAAGTACAATACTTATGGATGTAATGTTGGGTGGTTCTTTATAAAGTATGATTCTTGAGAACATAATGTTGGGTGGCTCTCCATAAAGTACGATACTTATGGATGTTATGTTGGGTGGTTCTTCATAAAATATGATTCTTGAGGACATAATGTTGGGTGGCTCTCCATAAAGTACGATACTTGTGCATTAATGTTGGGTGGCTCTCCATAAAGTACGATACTTATGGATGTAATGTTGGGTGGCTCTCCATAAAGTAAGATACTTATGGATGTAATGTTGGGTGGCTCTCCATAAAGTACGATACTTATGGATGTAATGTTGGGTGGTCTCCATAAAGTACGATACTTATGGATGTAATGTTGGGTGGCTCTCCATAAAGTACGATACTTATGGATGTAATGTTGGTGGCTCTCCATAAAGTACGATACTTATGGATGTAATTTGGGTGGCTCTCCATAAAGTACGATACTTATGGATGTAATGTTGGGTGGCTCTCCATAAAGGACGATACTTATGGATGTAATGTTGGGTGGCTCTCCATAAAGTACGATACTTATGGATGTAATGTTGTGGTGGCTCTCCATAAAGTACGATACTTATGGATGTAATGTTGGTAATGTTGGTGGCTCTCCATAAAGTACGACTCTTGTGCATGCAATATTGGGTGGCTCTACATAAAGTATGATACTTATGGATGTAATGTTGGGTGGTTCTTCATAAAATATGATTTTGAGAACATAATGGTGGGTGGCTAGCCATAAAGTACGATACTTATGCATGTAATGTTGGATGGTTATCCATAAAGTACAATACTTATGGACGTAATGTTGGGTGGTTCTTCATAAAATATGATTCTTGAGGACATAATGTTGGGTGGCTCTCCATAAAGTACGATACTTGTGCATGTAATGTTGGGTGGCTCTCCATAAAGTACGATACTTATGGATGTAATGTTGGGTGGCTCTCCATAAAGTACGATACTTATGGATGTAATGTTGGGTGGCTCTCCATAAAGTACGATACTTATGGATGTAATGTTGGGTGGCTCTCCATAAAGTATGATACTTATGGATGTAATGTTGGTGGCTCTCCATAAAGTACGATACTTATGGATGTAATGTTGGGTGGCTCTCCATAAAGTACGATACTTATGGATGTAATGTTGGGTGGCTCTCCATAAAGTACGATACTTATGGATGTAATGTTGGGTGGCTCTCCATAAAGGACGATACTTATGTATGTAATGTTGGGTGGCTCTCCAAAAAGTACAATACTTATGGATGTAATGTTGGGTGGCTCTCCATAAAGTACGATACTTATGGATGTAATGTTGGGTGGCTCTCCATACCGTACGATACTTATGGATGTAATGTTGGGTGGCTCTCCATAAAGTACGATACTTATGGATGTAATGTTGGGTGGCTCTCCATAAAGGACGATACTTATGGATGTAATGTTGGGTGGCTCTCCAAAAAGTACAATACTTATGGATGTAATGTTGGGTGGCTCTCCATAAAGTACGATACTTATGGATGTAATGTTGGGTGGCTCTCCATACCGTACGATACTTATGGATGTAATGTTGGGTGGCTCTCCATAAAGGACGATACTTATGGATGTAATGTTGGGTGGCTCTCCATAAAGTACGATACTTATGGATGTAATGTTGGGTGGCTCTCCATAAAGGACGATACTTATGGATGTAATGTTGGGTGGCTCTCCATAAAGTACGATACTTATGGATGTAATGTTGGGTGGCTCTCCATAAAGTACGATACTTATGGATGTAATGTTGGTAATGTTGAGTGGCTCTCCATAAAGTACGATTCTTGGAAAAGTTTGACCCTTGCTAGGTTTACATAGCATCATATTTTATATGTGACTTCCCATGTGGACATAAAACTTAAGACTGATGTTCTTAAAAAAAAATTCTCCAACTCTAAAACTGGAAACAATGTCTTGTTAAAAAACCACTAATGAGTTGGTTGAACGTCCAAAATTAGCCAAACCATGAAGCTATAAGTATTGTAGAGAGGGATTCATTAGTGTTGGCAAAGGAATGCCTCCAAACGGGTTGACTCCTGAGACAGCGCCACCTAGGTGGTGACATATGTAAAAAAACGCAGATGACTATCACATCTCATTCCTTCCTGAACTGTGAGTAATTGACAAATTAATTTTCTAGTTTTAAGATCTTCTATAAACGCAATCTGGCGAGCTCGGAGCTGCATATTTATCAGCTTTCCAATTAAATATGGAAGAATTTAGCTGTCAGTACAAGGTAATATCTGCAGACAAGCCGAGGTGGATGCAAACAAGTCATACACATGTTATTAGTATAATGAACATAAAGTACATGGGAATAAAAGCCGACTCCAGCGCAAATATCATTATCTGCAAGCCACTGAATAGGAAAATTAGAGAAGGGGGAACATTTATAGGCGGAAGAGGAGAGTTATATATAGAGCAGGTGAGCATTCATCGGATCACACCGAGCTGTACAAGGAATCATTAGCTCGTCATCAATTATTAGGACGTGATTGATTGTCAGGCCTCCGAGATACAATTATATCATATAATGTCACAGCAGTACATAAGGCAGCCTTCTAGATAGATGCTCAGTTAAAGGGAATCTGACACCAGGCTTTTCCCAGCTAATCTGAGAGCAGCATAATGTAGAGACAAAACCCCTGATTCCAGCGATGTGTCACTTACTTGGCTGCTTAATGTAATTTTTATAAAAACACTGATTTATCAGCTGGAGATTATCATTACAGGACTAGTTGTCCTGCTGCAAGGTAGTCCAGCATATTCATGAACTGCTAAATCTGCAGCAGAGAAACAGTAATTTTATCAAAATGACAGCAAGCAGCTCAGTAAGTGACACATCGCTGGAATCAGGGTCTCTGTCTCTACTGTACATTATGCTGCTCTCAGATAGGATGCCAAAAACCTGGTGACAGATTCCCAAAATTGAGAGAAAGAATAAATGAAAGAGAGAAAGAAAGAAAAAAGAAAGAAAGAGAAAAAAGATGAAGAGAAAAAAGAGAGAAAAACTAAGAAAGTGAAAGAAAAAGAGATGAAAGAAAGAAATAAAAAAGTAAAGAAAGGAAGTGAAAAAAAGAATAGCTGAAAGCAAAGAAAGAGAAAAAAGAAAGAAAGAGAGGAGGTTCAAGAAAAAGAGAAAGTGAAAAAAAAGCAAGAAGAAGTGAAAGAAAGCAAGAAAGAGAAAATGAAAGAAAAAAAAGAAAGAAAAATAATAAATATATCAGTTTTTAGCATGGAATTTATTATTTATTATTGAGTGCTGCCCACTGGATGTTTGATAGATAGATAGATAGATAGATAGATAGATAGATAGATAGATAGATAGATAGATAGATAGATAGATATTTTTTTTGAAAAACACGAATCTTTTAAGGTTCTTAGCGCATATATACAGTGATGACGTTGGTGGTTGTTGTGCCCCAATCCTGTCATGCGAATATTGATTAAACCGTGAAATTGGTCCTGAGTTTCTCTTATATGGATGGAGGTTCCTCTTTAAGTCGATGTACCGAGGACGGCGACATAGGACATAAAGGGCCGTATCATTGTGTAGCAATTAGACTCTCGGTATAGTCACTTTTTCTACACTTTGCAGAGAACACTTCAGTATGTAAATGAAACAATTAGAGCCGGCCCGGAGCATTTAATGCCTTTCCCGATGACCTTACATAGTGATTACTGGGAAGTGTGAGTGCTGAGCTGTATGGCCGCACTGCGAGGTGCAAATGTACAAGAACTCACTGCAGAAGATCGTCCAGAGCCGTGCGGCAAATCATACAGGCCAAACACAGGGAGATAGATAGATAGATAACAGAGCTGCAGAGAACTTTTTCTAGTTATTTGACCCAGCGTCCCTGCTGGCACCAGTTCACATTAGTCTGTGAGTGCTGTGCAGTTTTTTTTCTCTTTTTTGTATCATATGGAGTTGCTGGCTCCATGCTGCAATTGCACCCTCATTGACCACAGGTGATCTAGGGTCAAGATGGGGTCTGCCCACTGAGAAGTGGGGGGTGGACAAGGAGGACAGGGATGTCAGCGTAGGACTCATCGGACCTGAAGTCACTTTGTCGCAGTCGATGAGCAAACAGACATTGGCCAATGTGTGTACTAAGAACTTCAGAAATAAAAAGATAAGATTTTTGAGTTTTTTGAAAAAACTTAAGTTTTAAATTTTTTTCTCATATACATATAGCTTGTTAGCATTTGTACGTCATTGGTAGTAACTGAGTGCTGCAGAGAACTTTTTCTGATAGATAGATAGATAGATAGATAGATAGATACAACAGAAAAAAAACTGCACAGCACTCAAAGACACAATGTGAACTGGTGCTAGCAGCGACGTTGGGTCAAATACCAAGAATAAAATCTCTCTGTAGCACACAGCTACTACCAATATTGTACACATGCTACCAAGCAATAAATGAGGAAACATTTTTAAAAACTTATGTTTTTTTCAAAAAACTCATTATTCTTAATTTTTATTTTCTGGGGTTCTTAGTACACACATTGGCCAATGTCTGCTTGATCATCAACCACATCACGGCGTCCCCAGGTCTGATGAGTCCTGCGCTGATATCCCGAAGACAAGGAAGTCAGTGCAGGGCTCATCAGACCTGGGGACGCCGTGATGTGGTTGATGAGCAAGCAGACATTGGCCAATGTGTGTACTAAGAACCCCAGAAAATAAAAATTAAGAATAATGAGTTTTTTGAAATAAAAAAACGTAAAGTTTTTTAAAAATTTTTACCATCATTTTTTTCTTGGTAGCTTGTACAACATTGGAATGTAGCTGTTGCTGCTACAAGGATTCTATTCTGGTTAGATACCCATCAGTCTACCTAAACTAGTGGGCGGACACCATCTCGACCCTAGACCACCTGTAGGTGATGAGGGTGCAAATTGCAGAAATGGAGCCAGTAACTCCACACGATACAAAAGAGAAAAAACTGCACAGCACTCACAGACAAATGTGAACTGGTGCCCGCAGGTGTCCGCCCACTTAGTAGTGGGATAGGGAGGACAAGGAGGATAGGGATATGTCACCATATTGATAAACTGATAAACTGATGTCACAATAAAAACTGATGTCACAATATAAACTGATGATGTCGCCATATTAATAAACTGATGATATCACCATATTATAAATGTACATTAAAACTGATGATCACCATATTAAATGTCACATTAATAAACTGATGATGTCACCTTATTAATAAACTGATGATGTCACCTTATTAATAAACTGATGATGTCCTATTAATAAACGTGATGTCACCTTATTAAAACTGATGATGTCACCTTATATAAACTGATATAGTGTTGATAAAGGAATGTCACTTATGATAAACTCATGTTATGATGTCACCATATGATAAATTAATGAAATCATCACCAGATTGATAAAATGAGTAACGTCTCTCAATTCATACACTGCCTATGTCGGTGATGAAGTCACTGTAGTGATATATTGATGATGTCACCAGATTGATAAACTGATGTGATGTCACCATATGATATATTGATGATGTCACCAGATGTTGTATATTTATGGCAGCCAGTTACAAGTTATTTACCAAAAAACATATCTCGGTGGGGTGTCCAAAATTGTTACATTTCTGTGTATATTAATAAAAAAAATAATGGCACCACGCCAAGCTGCAATAAAATCTCCGCCATTGTGGGGACAGAGCGCGTGACCCTGGCGATTACGGTGCACTCGGCACAGCAGGGCATCGCCATTATAAAGCCACTTAGTCTTGCACATTTTCTTCTTTTGCTCTTTAAGTGGCTTTACAAAATTTGACAATTTCTCCACAAAGCTCTCAGGTACTCTTTTGCTATAATGGGCCCCCGTGAATTTCAATTTATTACTATTTCACCTTTTGCAGCCTGTACATTACAACTCTTACATCCCAATACACTAAAAGGGAGAGTTGTGGTTAAGTAGAACTGTATAGATAATACAAAAAGAAGAATACAAAAAGTTGTAGCTCAATTTTGAAGTTATTCAGTTACCATAAAGGTGACCATCATCTTAATTAACCAATGGTCAAATGATTGGCAGGGGGAGGGTTATATATCTCAACTTGTGTTCTCAATGGGGAGAGAAGAGTATGCTACTGCTAGAAGACTCAAGCAAAGGCTTACCTGTGTAAGAGCCAAGGATTGGACATGTTAAACTCCAATACGTCCAATCCTTCTTACCCTATATTCAACTATCAGGAAGAGTAAGGTTCCCATATATTAGTCTAACAATGTCCAGATTCATCAGATGGTTACGGTACGGAGGCTTCTCCCAGATAATGTCAGAAAGATAAAGACTCCAGGGATCTGCACTATCATTACAGTACACACTGAACAAGTTGTTCTGAATTATGGAGGGGGCGTGTTCTTCTTTGAGTGTTGCTACTTGCTTATGATTGGTCAGCAACATACAGGAGAAAAAGTACACGCCCCCAGGGAAAACAATCTAACACCAACTTGGACAAATGGACATAGCAAACGTTAACTCATTAGGTGCCAAATCCTTTGATTGCTAATATCTCTGCAACGGAGAGGCAAACTAAAAAGAAAAAGGTATCTCCTATTTTGAAGCCACTTTACATTGTGTCTAGTTCAACTTGGATATTTTTGTTGAAAGATTCTTTTTAAATACCGGAGCCAAGACAGAATGGTTTCCTGGGGCACATGAATCACGAGTTTAATGATTGTAAATGCTCTCTCTATCCAAATTTACCACTAAACAGCTCCTGCCTTCCCTGCCTCTACTTTTATACTGGCTATGATAGTTCCTCCTGATTTATAGTGCTAAACCATGCGATGTGATAGCTACATATGGCCACGCCTGAAGTCATGTGATAGTTTCCTGGCTGATACGATATTCTGTATTGTATTAAATGGTGATGACCATTTTGTTCGAATTCACCAGTTTCAGCAAATTCCCAAAAATATGGCCCCAATTCAATTAGCTGATCTCTAATGCATCTTTCATCAACCCATATAGACATTTCACTGTATATATACTATATATTATACTAGATTTATTATATTATTTATATTTTATATATTATATTTAGATTAATAAATATATATTATTTAATTATTAATACATTATATAAATATAATTTTTTTTTAATTTATATTTCATATACTATATAGTATATTTCTTATATTTATTCACATATTTATTTATATTTCATGTACTATATAATATATTTATTTACGTATTTATAAATATATTAATAAATACATATAGTATATTATATAACTAAATATGTATCAATATTGTATTGTATATTATATTACATATATATTATTATATTACATATATTATATTTATATATACTATGCTATAATATAATGTTATATTATAATATATTATATTACATTTATATTATTATATTTAACATATATATATATATATATATATATATATATATATATATATACAGTGTATATATATAATATTGTCATATTTATATTCTTATATTACATATATTTATATACTATATTAATTTATAAATATTTATATAATTTATATATTTATTATAATTATTATATTCAGGTGGAATTTATATGGTTATACACCAAAATAAAGTTGGATTCAAAATGGCCGACTTCAAAATGGCCGCCATGGTCGCCACCCATCTGGAAAAGTTTCCCCCCATATACAAATGTCCCACAAACAGGAAGTTGATGTCACCAACCATTCCCGTTTTATGTAGGTGCCTCCATATAAATGGCCCCACCCTGTATATACTATTATAATATACATATCTACCATCTGCGCAGCTACAAGGGAAAACGTTACCCAACCAAGCAAATTCAAACAGATTTTAATGTGAATATTATTAATTCGTTTTTCCCCCCTTTGGTTTAAAGCATCTACCGATGAAATGAAGAGCGATGGTGACAGGTGTTTATCACTAATCCTCCTTTATTAGATGTTTCTCCTCCGCTCACCGCTTTGTAGTTTACGACGGTAAGCAAACTTCTCCCACCGCCTCGTAAACAGGATGAGAAAATGATTTTTTTTTTTTTTGTTAAATTCAGAAAAAAAAATTGGAATTAGCTGCATATGGAGGCAATAATAACCTCCAACTCCGCAGTAACAGCTGCCTGTTTGAACTCGGCACAGCTGGAATAAATCTACTTACATGGTGAACGTAGAGCTGAGAAGCAATTACTCCACCGCCATGTCTGCGGCTGCACGTTCCCTCATTGCGTTTCGAACAATTGCTCCTCACAACATGTATTAATTGTGCTTTTATTTACATTTTGGTTTCTAAAGAAGAGTAAACAATAAAACGCAATGCTTAGAAATAGCTTTGCAACCTCTGTGCCAAGGAAGTGAGTGCGCACCTGAGCTGTCGCTCAAGCTGGGGGTCTATAGACTAACCCTGCCTACTCCTGAACATGGGGATGCCTGGGTCTCATACACTGCTATGCTCTTATATATGATTCACCTACATGTTCCCTCTCCACCATCAAGGAAGTGAAGGGGCAGGAGAACATGGAAATACACAGGCAACATAGACACAGAAATTAAATGTAAAAGGGCTGCAACATTTTCTCCGGTATGAAACTTTGCCGCTGCTAAAGGAATGAATACCTCGGCAATACAGAAACGAGCTCCTTAAATATAGTCAGCATACAGATTCTATATCCAGCATAGAGAAACCAGAGGACTGTACATATAGCAGAAGGGAGCAATAATCACAAGCTGAAGCTAGGATAAAGTCTAAAAGAACCCTCAGTCAGCAGGGAAAGGGTCCTTAGCCATAGAAACCATAGAAAGGAAAGATAACAGTCAAGTGATCTCTACAGAGGGTCTACGATCGATTAAATACTGAGACCTACTGACTCCAGTTCACCCAGAGACACAGAGAAGGACAGAAGCATAGAGAAGCTAGAGGACTGTACATATAGCAGAAGGGAGATATAATCACAAGCTGCAGCTAGGATAAAGTCTAAAACAATTCTTAGTCAGCACGGAGCAGTAAAGTGAGTTCTATAGAGAGTCTACGATTGATTAAACGCTGAGACCTCCTGACCCTAGTTCATGTGGCACACACATGACACTCTGAAACTAGATCAATCATTGGGTGCCAGTGATCAACTTTAATGGCACACACATGACACTCTAGACTAGATCAATCATTGGGTGCCAGTAATCGACTATAATCTGTAGAAGAACCAAGCACCAACTCTTTCATGCCCCTGTAGCGCCATCGCAGGAGAAATTATGTATTACACATGCCAGGTCCTCCAGAGTGGGAGACATTCTTTTATAGCAAGAGTGTTTTAGAGAAAGGACTAAAAGGTATATTTATTTAAATAAATAATCCATCTAATTAAAATCCAGGCATATGAAATGCAAATTAAAAAAAAACATTATAGATCTACGCGTTTCGGGTGAAAATCTCCCTTAATTATGAACTAAGGGTGGATTTCACCTGAAACACATAGCTCTGTATACATTTATGTGTTTCAGCTGGAAACCACCCTTAATCATAAACTTCATGATTATGGGTGGTTTTAACCCGAAACGCATAGATCTATAGAATGTTTTTTGACTTGCATTTCAGATGTCTGGATTTTTACTTGATGGATTGTTGTCCTTGAAGATGGAATTTCTTCATTTGCATCTAGTTAGAATAGACAGATAATTGATCACCGATCCCTATCTTTTACACATTGGTATTGGACGTCTTCTTGCTAAGGACAAATTGTATTCCTTATAAAGGTGATGAGGTTATTTACTTTTTTCTATTCTAACTAGGCCTGATGTAGACCCACCTGGTCATGTGTCAAGGCTACGCAAGTAGATGACATTAGTGCCTGAAGACAGAAGATCACCATCCTGAATCTAGCGGAAGACCATGCATGGAGCTTCATGGATTGAGGAGAGAGGGGAAGGCCTAGGAGAGTATATAGCATGTTTGTATGTTTTAACCCATTTTCAACCCTATAAAGAATATGGCAAAATATTGGCCGCCTAGCCATCATTTTGCTGAATTTCTCCAGATCGAATTCTGAAATATTTCCTTTCTGGTGATTTCACATTTTTGGGAGTAAATTCAAAACAAAGCTGATTTTCTCATCTCTAGTTAGGAAAGCTTTGGAACAAATGACGAGCGAGCACTATCTAATTGGGTGCTCGGTACTCATAACGAGCAGTTGGGTTCGACTCGATCACCCAAGCATAATGGAAGTCAATTGTGAACACAAGCATTTTTCCGGGAATTCCATTACACTCAGATACTCGAGTCACGCCCATCCGAGCATCAACTGCTCATTACGAGTACTGAGCACCCAAGTATGGTAGTGCTCACTCATCACTATTAGGAGCAGAACTAAAAGAATTGCCTGCTGTGGGCCAGGGCTGTGGAGTTGGAGTTGTCCATTTTGATGGAGTCGGATTCAGGAAAATTGAGGAGTTGAAGTTGAAGTCAGAGTTTTGGCTTACCGACTGCACACCAGGGCTGTGGAGTTAGAGTAGTGGAGTTGGAGTTGTAATCCATTTTGGTGGAGCCTGAGTTGGAGTTGGAATCATATTCTGGGAAATTG
Organism: Allobates femoralis; assembly: GCA_033576535.1. Taxonomy (NCBI): domain Eukaryota; kingdom Metazoa; phylum Chordata; class Amphibia; order Anura; family Aromobatidae; genus Allobates; species Allobates femoralis. The sequence continues at coordinate 585,647,298 of JARQOC010000004.1, read as the reverse complement.
AGGAGTCGGAGTTGGAGTCAGAGGTTTGGCTTACCGACTGCACACCAAGGTTGTGGAGTTGTAGTCAGTGTCTATTTTAGTGGAGTCGGGAGTTGGAGTCGGATTCAGGAACATTGCGGAGTCAGAGTTTGGCTTACCGACTGCACACCAGGGCTGTGGAGTTAGAGTAGTGGAGTTGGAGTCAGTTTCAATATTGGTAGTCAGAGTTGGAGTCGAATTCTGGAAAACTGAAGGAGTCGGAGGTTTGGCTTACCGACTGTACACTAGGGCTGTGAAGTTAGAGTAGTGGAGTTGCAGTCAATGTCCATTTTGGTGAAGTCAGAGTCGGATTCAGGAAAATTGAGAGGAGTCAGATGTTTGGCTTACCGACTGTACACTCGGGCTGTGAATTAGAGTAGTGGAGTTGGAGTCAGTGTCCATTTTGGTGAAGTCGGAGTTGTATTCAGGAAAATTGATGAGTCAGAGGTTTGGCTTACCGTCTGTACACTAGGGATGTGAAGTTGGAGTCGGTGTCCATTATGGTGGAGTCCGAGTTGGAGTCTGAGGTTTGGCTTACCGAAGCCACAGTCCTGTGTTATAATATCCTCCATGGATCACAAGGTCTAAATGATCAAGTCTAATCTGTAGAAAAATCTATTGCCAATTGTTCTAGTGCCCAATTGCACTGCCACAGGAGAAAAATGTTCATAGACTGCTCATGTATTGCTGGGTCCTCCAGAGAGAAACACACTCATTACAGGTATTTCCTCTGGCTAAGGCTGCTTTCACATAACGATTTTTCTAAATCCGATGCTGTCCGATGAAAATCGGACAGCATCGGATCCGAATTTGGACCCCATGCATCCCTATGGGCATCGGACCGAATCGGATGTGCACTAAATGCCATCCGATTTGGTCCGATCCGATTCTGTCCGATTTTATTATCGGTGCAAAAATCGGAGCTTGCTCCGATTTTTGCACCGAAAATAAAATCTGACAGACTCGGATCGGACCAAATCGGATGGCATTTAGTGCACATCCGATTAGGTTCGATCCCTATAACATGGGGCCCTATGGAGAAGGGTCCGAGGAAACATCTGATGTCTCCTCGGACCCCGTTTTACTGTACTGAGCATGCTCAGTACAGTAAAACTGCTCCTAACTAGGAGCATAAGGGTTAAAAAAAAAAAAAAAAAAAGGTCATACTCACCTCCCCCCGAGCCCCCGCCGTCTTCCGCCATCTTCTTTGAGGCTCCCGGTGGCTTCCGCAGGCTGCCGGTGTCAGCAGAGGGCTTCCTCTGCTGTATAGGACCTGCGGTGATGTCACAGTCATGTGATCGCGGGTTACCATGGTGAACCCGCGGTCACGTGACTGTGACATCACCGCAGGTCCTATACAGCAGAGGAAGCCCTCTGGTGAACCCGCGGTCACGTGACTGTGACATCACCGCAGGTCCTATACAGCAGAGGAAGCCCTCTGCTGACACCGGCAGCCTGCGGAAGCCACGGGGAGCCTCAAAGAAGATGGCGGAAGACGGCGGGGGCTCGGGGGGAGGTGAGAATAACCTTTTTTTTTTTTTTTTTTTTCACCCCGCAGGGAGCGATTTTATGCCGGAATCGGGTGCCTATTTGGCACCCGATTCCAGGCATCAGAAGGGAGCCGATGCTGTCCGAATTATATCAGACAGCATCGGCTCCCTCAAAATCGTTATGTGAAAGTAGCCTAACAGGAGACTGTTTTAATAGAAGACCCAAAATTGGGGATGAATTTTCTAAGCTACATGTGAATTGGTCTGGCATCTTACCACTAAAAATCTGAGATAATTCTATATAATAATTTTTTTTTTTTTTTTAATTACATTTATAGAGAAAATGCAATATCTATGTTTTTATCAGAAGTCGGAGCTGAAATCCTAACTATGCTAGCTGCAACTGGGAATAGTCAACAAGATTTTTCCATGAACCTAACCCTAACAACAGAGCTTAGCTTTTATATAGCTTAATAAGACCATTCATACTACCATAATATAAAATAATGCTGGGAGATTTCAGCTCTGAAGCCTGTATAATTGTTAATACACTTCTGGAGTAGAAAACAGACTCTAATTTAGGATAAGAAACATAATCTAGTTTCTAAACTTCTTAAATATGACTATAATAAGCTCTGCGCTAAAATGAAGTCAGCAAGAAAGGCTGGGAGATTTCAGCTCTGAAGCCAGCAGAATCGTGATCGCAGCTCTGGAGCCTAAAATTCATTTTAACTCAGTATCGATACAATATAATGAATACATTGAATTTACAAAGTTACTGTAAAGTGACAAAGTTACTTTTTAAAGTCAATTAATACAATACATAAAAGGGTATTCCATAGGTGAAGTTTGCTTTTTAGGTATGTGTTGTATTTGTCTTAGTTTAGTTTATTAATATAAATCAGTAGATAATAAATATTTTATTTTTTCACTCTCTTTTCTAAAATGAAACAAATCTATCATTAGTCATTTCTAGAAAGAGAAAGTCAACTTTGGATGATTTCACTAATTGGCAAAAATTTCTGGGCTGAAATTCTAAAAATAACAAGACATTAATGTTCGTGAGTAAGAACGAAGAACTGTCCCAATTATTGCTAATCCGGGATGTAAACAAGTAATAAAGGCGAAGAGAACAAGTGGATGGAAGACAATTCTGCAGGGGAAGTAATGATAATGCGACTGCCATGGGCGTTCCTGGAAAATAACAAGTGCTAAATACGGACTCAGCGTATTCGTACCTTAATTAAGCCTGACACCCGGTTCAACCCAACGTTCAGATTCACCATGAAGAGGAGTCATTGTGTGGATAGCAATTAGTGTAAACCATTAAGGGAGAAAACAATATTTGTATGACTCAGGCACAGTCCTCGAAAGAATAATCAGGCAGGACCTGAAACATCACTAAAATATGGCTGATTTGTTGGGGTCCTGACTTTTGGATGCCCACAGACCCCCTAGAATATTGATGCCCTTTTCCATAGTTTATTAAACTATTCAACTTTTGTGCAGAGGCCAAATATTCCTCTCCCTCTGTCACATATAGCCAGGCTCGGCCTGGCCAGCGGGTAAGCGGAGAATCCTCCGGTGGGCCCTTTTGGAGTAGAACATCACTTACTCACAGCATAATCAGTAGTTGTTTCAATATGTAGAGATAAAGAAATCATCTCTTATAAACTACCAGTATATTATTATATAGAAGCATAATTTGAAAACAATTCTTGCAGCACACAGCTACTACCAATGATGTACAAATGCTAGCACCAGTTCACACTAGTCTGTGAGTGCTGTGCAGTTTTTTCTTGTTATTTATCATATGGAGTTGCAGGCTTGCTGCAATGTGCACTCTCATTACCTACAGGTGGTCTAGGGTTGAGATGGAGTCTGCTCACTGAGAAGTGTGGGGTGGACAAGGAGGATAGGGATCTCAGCGTAGGACTCATCAGACCTGAAGTCACTTTGTCGCAGTTGATGAGCAAGCAGACATTGGCCAATGTGTGTACTAAGAACTTCAGAAATAAAAATTAGAATTTTTGAGTTTTTTGAAAAAAACATAAGTTTTTAAACTTTTTCCTCAAACACATATAGCTTATAGCATTTGTACATCATTGGTAGTAGCTGTGTGCTGCAAGAACATTTTTCAAATTATTTGACCCTGCGTCTTTGCTAGCACCAGTTCACATTAGTCTGTGAGTGCTGTGCAGTTTTTTTCTTGTTATATAGAAGCATAGGTAGATTTGTGAATGTAATATTTGCAGTGGCCCCCTGAGTCAATGTTACTGGTGGGCCCCCGCCGCCCCAGTCTGATACACCATACAGGTGGGGGTCACCCTTAACATTCCTGAATTTTTCTAAGGTGTCATCAGAAATTACTGTTTCTTTAAATCAGGTTTATATGTTAAAAAGTATAAAAATAATTTGATATTTTTATACTTTTTCATCTCATTTTTCTATACTGGAGAAAAAAACTTGCTATTTTTCACACTGGCCACTAAGACCAATATTAGCTTCCTACTTCCTATGCTTTACTGGCTGGGTATATTTTGGGACATTTATTGTATGTTTTGTACCTTGCATTATGAATGGCTGATTGTAATGAGGGGGTGTTGCACTTTGTGTTTGCTATTTAAGAGGGGTTCTGTGATAGGTTAATGTGCTTCATACAGATCCTTATATCCTTACATCCTTGATCGAAACGTTGCAGATGGTAGAATAAAGGAATTCTTTGTTGAATTACTAACTTGTGAGACATTGTCCTAACTCTTCTATATTTACTTCCATAGGGTGTCACAAAACTCCTTATTCTATAGTAGACGGGGCCCTATTCTATCGCATCAGGCGATTCTAGAATGTGTGCGATTATATTTTAGTCCAATTACTCCCGCTACTAATAACAGCGCCACCGAGGAGGGTGGGGGAAGCCCGCTGCAGCATGGGGTGGCCATGGCTTGGCAGGCACGGCTGCTGCTGCTCGCCCAACCCCTTGTGCTATCGTGGCACTGTTTTCTCTGATCGACCAAACTTATGGGCTTCTTTACATTCAAGTTTAACTGTAATTTACACAATGTCCTATAGTTGGGGCCATTTACTTTGACTAATCAACCAAACTTGACTGATGAACCAAACATATGAGCTTATTCATATTACATATAATGTAATTTTCCGGTCTAACTGTAATTTACACAATGTCCTATAATTGGGCTGTTTTCGTTGACTGATCAAGGAGGAGGGTGGGGGAAGCCCGCTGCTGCATGGGGTGGCCATGGCTTGGCGGGCACGGCTGCTGCTTGCCAGCCCCTTGTGCTGTCGTGGCACTGTTTTCTCTGATCAACTAAACTTATGGGCTTCTTTACATTCAAGTTTAACTGTAATTTACCCAATTATCCTATAGTTGGGGCCATTTACGTTGACTAATCAACCAAACTTGACTGATCAACCAAACATATGAGCTACTTCATATTCCAGTTTAACTGTAATTTTCCAGTTTAACTGTAATTTACACAATGTCCTATAAATTGGGCTGCTTTCGTGGACAGATCAATGAGGAGGGCGGGGGAAGCCCGCTGCTGCATGGGGTGGCCATGGCTTGGCAGGCAAGGCTGCTGCTGCTCGCCAACCCCTTGTGCTGTTGTGGCACTGTTTTCTCTGATCTACCAAACTTATGGGCTTCTTTACATCCAAGTTTAACTGTAATTTACACAATATCCAATAGTTGGGGCCATTTACTTTGACTAATCAACCAAACTTGACTGATCAACCAAACATATGAGCTTCGTCACATTCCAGTTTAACTGTAATATTCCAGTTTAACTGTAATTTACCCAATGTCTAGGTGGCGCTGTTTTAGGGAAAAACTTACAGACAGACCTACTGGATAGGGTTTTTATATAGTAGATCATTATCGAAGCAATGAAACGTGTGAGCTGCTTTTCATAAAGTTGCCAGAGTAGCCATGTGGCATGAACCTAAGCCCAAACATGTCGGCTTCTTTGTCATTCATGCACCATCTCTTGAAGAATGCTGAAACTGACAAATCCTTTATAGCGGCGCTTCGGGAAGCTATGAGTTATGGACGATAAAACACTCAGTGTATCAATATTCAAAGGTACAATAAAATTGGGAGATGAATGTTAAAAAGTTATGGAATTGTTAATACATTATTCAACGTATATTTCTATGTCGCTTTATAAAATATGCAAAAACTCTAGTAAATACTCGGCTCGTTCATTTAAAATCCACTTAAATATTTTGTGAGATTGGAGATATATTAGCAATAAGACCGATTTAACGACGTGTAATCTTATACACTTACACTATCTCGTAACAGCAGTGTATTTCATTTGTACCAGTAAGCAATATTTACTGCATGTGTAGCCTCTAAATCCTATTAAAAATTAAACATGATATCTTATCCTGGGCTCCTGTGAGTGTGTGATCCTCCTGTCATATCAGGTCACATTGCCGCACAGAACAAGGTGGTTTTCTCTAGGGCGTATTGATCGGTTGCATACAATATTACATACATCCAAAACAATGTCCTGTAGGAAACTTGATTCCTGTTTTCATTCCAGGATGATAAAAAGTTTTAAAAATGATAAATTAGTTGTAAATATTATGTTAAACATTCTATGGTAATGACCATGATCAGAGAAAACTCCAACGCTAGTTATTAAACCCCTTTAGATGCAGTGATGAACAGTCATTGCAGCTAAGCGGTTTGGCGCAGTGAGGGGCTCCTTGCCATCCCATTGAGGTACCATTGACTTACAAAAATCAAGTACTAGTATGTTGAAAGAGCAATAGCTAGGAAGATGACTGTGCAAAAAAAAAAGGAAATTTCAAAATACCCAAACGAGTTTGTGGAATATTTTAGACAAAACTGAGAGACTGTTCTATACCTAGTTTAGGGTTAGAGGGACTTGAGTATGGCAATGGGATTCACTGCTGTCATGCTGGAGCGAGGAACTGCTCGGCGTGCGGCACAAGAGGAGCCTAATTTCTAAGCTCCCTAATTTCACTAAATGGGTTCTTCCCATACCGGTGACCCTGGATTGGCCCCTTCTAGTGCACAGGCCAGCAATACACTAGTCTATCTACTAGAATAAAGACAATTTAAGGAAGAGGGACAAACAAAGAAAACAGATTGAACATAGACTCCAATTCTTCTCCAAAGAAATACTCCACTGCATGCGCTAGAAATATCACTACAGCTATCTGCTAATACAACACTTCACTGGTCAGCATAGACTGAACTATAGCTGGCATACAGAAGAGCAAGGAGTAAGTACATGTTATGAAAGGGAGTTACAGCAGTTGGGTTTTCATCTACCTGTTTAATCCAGCAGGATTGAAAGGAACCTTAACCTCCTTTAGTACTAGCTGAAATTACATAAACCCCTACTTAGGAAAAATAAAGAGCGGGCACTAAAGATGAACTGTGACCTTTTGAACACAGATCCCCCTGAGGTAATACGAGGCTGTGACACATTTATGACAGTTGCTTGCATGTACTGAAAAAAGGGTTCTTGGGATAGCATTCATCCTGGGTACAATACATAGGTGGCATTATTGGAGCAGCAAGAGTGAGTAATACCATTTTAGTAGTAGCCGGAATATTACCTGGAATAAATGGTAATTTGGTAGCAGATACAGTTTGTATGAGGGAAGGGTGTAGGGTTGAAAAGTCATGAAGGATAACGGGATTGGATCTATTATCTGTAGGTACTGGTAAATATTAAGTTTGTAGGGCAGGGTTATTATACTATATCTTTCTCCCAGACAAAAGAAAGCCCATGGTTTGCCATAATCATTGGACATAGGTTGGCCAAGCATGCAAATTCGGAGGGACTTTAAGACTAACCAATGAGTATGTAATGCTCCGTTGACTTTGTTCATTCTTTCTCAGTGGAAAAAATATGTTTTCTGGTGACTTGCTTCCTTTTCCACCATACTGAACACATGCATAATTGACTGAGCTTAGTGTGGGGTTGGGAAGAATGGCTGTTGACCAATCAGGAGTCAGCCAACAGCTATTGAAAGAGTAAGGCCACATTATCTTCCCCATCACCAATAGAACTAATTCTCCAAACAGTATACATGTCTGAACTAGCCTGTTTTTCATAAGGAAGCTTATCCATATTTCAATCCCTATGGGTGAAAACAGTTGGCTATGCTCATTAGAACGAAGTTGGCCAAGACTGCAAGAACATCTAATATATATGAGGTGCTAATGTGACTTTGTTCAGTCTTTGTCAGTGGAAAGAAGACATCTTCTGGTGACTTGCTTCCCTTTTCCTATTCCGAATCAAATTATAGTTGGCTTAGCTAAGCAGGGCTGTGGAGTTGGAGTCATGGAGTTGTAGTTAATGTTTATTTTGGTGGACTCAAAGTCAGATTAAGGGACATTGAGGAGTCGGAGTTGGATGTTTGGCTTACTGACTTCACAGCCATGGTTGTGGAGTTGGAGTCCTGGTGTGGAGTTGGTGTCCAATTTGATGGAGTTGGAGTCTGATTCAGGGAAATTGAGGAGTTGGATGTTTGGCTTACTGACTTCACAGCCATGGTTGTGGAGTTGGAGTCCTGGTGTGTAGTTGGAGTCCAATTTGGTGGAGTTGGAGTGGGATTCAGGGACATTGAGGAGTCGGAGTTGGATGTTTTGGCTTACTGACTTCACAAACCATGGTTGTGAAGTCTGACTTCAGCAACAACCGCTGCTGATGGATTGTGAGTTGGTCAACAGCTATTAAAAGGATATGGCCACCTGATCATCTCCCATGACCAGTAGACTCAATTCTTGAAAAAGGGTCCATGCCTGAAATAGTCTGTTGCATGCCAGGACGCATATCCATATGACAATAACTATGGGAAACAACTGGCCTTCCTCTATGTCCTTTTGAGTTGTAGACTTCTCATGACAATATTGCCTTCTAGACTCTATCCCATACGGCAGCATTTTATGTTTCTGTAATTTCGGCTAGGGATTTCAGTAAGAAACATTACAGAAGTTTTCTTTTTCAGCACGGCATTTTTAACATCAGTAAAAAGATTGTATCCTTGGAGGGAACATATCCTTGAAATGATATAACATTTACAAGGTCTGTTTGCTTTTGAAAACGTCGGGTCGTAATGAGCATCTTCGTGTACTTGGCTTGCGTCTACAAAAGATCTTACAAGAAACTTTGCTCCTTCCTCTTAAATGATGGTTTCCTCTCCCGTAGAGCTAACAGTAAGAAGGTGTCTTGGGAATAACCATTATCTTCTTTGATACCGTAATAAGCCACAAAAAATGCAACTTTTTAGATCGTCTGAATGGAATCATCCGGATGGTTGGGTCATGAGACTACTTGTAACACGCTTAATTAATCAATCAATATGCACAGCCATAATGAGACAAGCAAAGGGCTGGAGATTTATGCTCACAGTGATTGATGTGTATCATTTACCTCGGCATGACTTTTACATTTCCAGTGATTTGGGAATTGAGATGAAAAGACATGGGAGCTGACAAATGCTATCTTTTTAAAGGCTTGGAATAAAATTTTCAGATACGTGTTTGGAAAAAAAATTATCTAGGACAGTAAAAAAAATCAATCTGAAGCAAATTGGGTGGAAAAAAGGTCAGAAAAAAAGCAAAAAAATATCTATTACTTCAAATCTTAATCTTTAGAAAGATAACTCACAAATATATTTTTTTAACAGGTATCATGCAATACTTAATGTCCCCTATGGGGGCAATGCAGGGAAATTGAGCACTAGCATTGGTAACTAGTAGCCACACTTAATCAAGCAAGGTGTCTACGGATTACGTAAACCCTCTCTCATACCTTTTATTAAGAAGTATCGGCCATTTTTGTTAAAAGGGAATATACTGTAAACCACCATGTAGACTAGAGGTCTCCAACTCCAGCCCTCAAGGCCCACCAACAGTGTAGGTTTTCAGAATTTACTTAGTATTACACAGGTGGGAATATAATCACCTGCACTGGTGATGATTCCAACTCCTTGTGCAATGCTAAGGAAATCATGAAAACATGACCTGTTGGTGGGCCTTGAGAACTGGAGTTGGGGACCTCAGATGGAGGCCACCATTAAAGATCTCAGACAGTAGTTCACTCCTCACTTCCCACTTAAAACACATGAACCCTCAAGAAAGCCAAGGATGCATTTCTGAGGCTGTCGACTGATCAACCACCCAACCAACAGCTATTGAAGGTGTACGGAGCCAAGAAATAGGCCAGGCATTGGCCACAGCAAGTGAGGTGTGGTGGGTAACACCAAACACCAAGGCAGCTTCAGTCCCCTGAGTGGCGGCCAAGTATATCCTGGTGTCATCTCTTAAGCTTTGCAGATCCAACAATGTAAGAAACAAGAATGTGTGGAGTGAACACAAGGGTCATCGAATTGGGTATGCAGGCAAAAAAGCATCAAGTTCTCCAAAGATTATATTTTTTCCCAAAGTAGCAAATTACTCACTATCCATATCCATTGAATAGGGGATATCTTGCTGATGTTTGGTGGTTTGACCACTGGTACCCTAGCAATCCTAAAATAGGGGATAATTTGTTTATCACTGGGTTGTCTAAGGATGGGACTTGAAACCAGAGAAATGGGCCCCATCTCGAATAGAGCAGACTTCTGCCCCATTTATTTTCTGGAAATAGCGGAGTTAGCTTTCTCCAGCAATCCCATGCAAACTCATGGAGCTGAGGCTGAGCAAGGACACCTCCCATTCAAGATGGGGCACTGCAAAGCATAAATAAGAAGTAGACACTATTACTGACTCTTGCCCTTTTTTGAAGAGCATCAGTCTTACGCTCCCAAGTAGCAAATTATTCCCTAACCATATTGGTAAGGTAAAAAATGTTTATACCGTGTTAGCCAGTAGATAGAAAAATATTAGAATCTGAGAGTCCTCAGTGGCTGATACCTTTTAGTGGCGAACTGAAAAGATGGAAAGAAATAGCAAGCTTGCGAGACTCTATGGCCTTAAGCCTGATGTAGCCATTGAGTCTCGAAAGCTTGAAGCTTGCTATTTTTTACCCTCTTTTTAGTTCGCCATTGAAAGGTATCAACCTCTGAGGACTCTCAGATTCTAATACCGTATTTTCGAGCGTATAAGACGACTTTTTAACCCCTAAAATTCTCCTCCCAAGTCGGGGGTCGTCTTATACGCCGGGTCAGGCGGGGTACTGAGGAAAAAAATGCCGGCATCGGTCCGCCGTGCATAATATAAGGGCCCCCCGAAAATGAGCGGTGGCAGGTGGCAGGCGGCAGGCAAGAAAAGAAAATGATACTCACCTGCCTCTGCCGTCCATGTCTTCCGGAGCTTCCCGCTGCCACACCGCTGTGTACATAGCCGCCGGGCGCCATAGATGTACGATCAGGAGGCTGCTGGTGTCTGATTGGCTGAGGCATTACCGTACATCTCCTGAACGGAGGTAACTGCGCCGCTCAGTGTGTATGTACGGTAATGCCAGGGCCAATCAGACGCCAGCAGCTGCCTGATTGGCTGATGGCTTATTATCGTACAGCTACAGTGCCCGGCTACGTACAGCGGCGGTGGCGGTGGCGGTGGTAAGCTCCGGCAGGGTCTGGTGGCACAGCAGTGGCACAGTGTGTCTTACTGTGTGTGTGTGTGACTGTGTGTGTCTGACTGTGTGTGTGTGTCTGACTGTGTGTGTGTGACTGTGTGTGTCTGTGTCTGACTGTGTGCGTGTTGTGTGTCTGTCTGACTGTGTGTGTGTGACTGTGTGTGTCTGTGTCTGACTGTGTGTGTCTTACTGAGTGTGTGTCTGACTGTCTGTGTGTGACTGTGTGTGTCTGTGTCTGGCTGTGTGTGTGTCTTACTGTGTGTGTGTCTGTGTCTAACTGTGTGTGTGTGTGACTGTGTGTGTCTGACTGTGTGTGTGACTGCAGAGGAATATTGGGGGTTGATGGAGGCTGTACTCCCCCACCACCACTGTAATACTATAATATATGGAGGACTACGGGGGTGCATTACACTATATGGAGCACAATGGGGTGCATTATATTATGTAGGGGACTATGGCGTGCATTGCACTATATGGAGGACTACGGGGGTGCATTACACTATATGGAGCACAATGGGGTACATTATATTATCTAGAGGACTATGGCGTGCATTGCACTATATGGAGGACTACGGGGGTGCATTACACTATATGGAGCACTATGGGGTGCATTATATTATCTAGGGGACTATGGCGTGCATTACACTATATGGAGGACTACGGGGTGCATTATAATATATTGAGGACTTTGATGATGCATTATAATTTATGGAGACAATTATACTATATGGAAGCCATTATAATACTTAGAGGGCTCTGTGGGAGCATGATAATACTTGAAGGGGTATGAGGGAGCCTCTATACTTTATGCAGGGCTATTTTAGGGCTGTGTGGTGGCCATAATACAGTGTGAAGAGATGTAGGGGTCATTATTCTATATGTGGGTCCATTATATTGTGTGGGGGTCATAGTGGGAATCATGCCGTAGAAGAGGGGGTAGTCTTATACGGCGAGTATATCCCAAACTCCATATTTTAAGTGGAAAAGTTGGGGGTCGTCTTATACGCCCAGTCGTCTTATACGCCGGAAAATACGGTATATATTTTTCCCTTTGGGTACGGGATTTCTTGCTGATTGCTGGTAATCTGACTACCGGGACCCCAGCAGTCCCAAGAATGGAGCTCTGGAAATGAGGAACTAGGCTTTGCAGAGCCTCATCTTGAATTGAAGGTGTCCTTGCTTGGCCTCAGCTCCATTCAAAATCAGCCACATTTCCCAGATTCCCAAGCCCCATTTTTAGTAAACCCAGCGATCAGCACATTATACCTTATCCTTGGGATAGGGAACAAATTGCAGTTTTAGGAATAGCTCTTTGAAGGTGCAGATTTTTAACAAGGATAAGAAGGGAAGCCATTTCCCTGGTGTAAACATAAGTTACATGAAGGTACTATTATTGAGTTTACCCCTTTTTTGAAGTTCATCAATCTTCCATTCCCAAAGTAGCAAATTGCTCCCTACCCAAATCCATTGAATAGGATTTATCTTGCTGATTTCCAATGATATGACCGCTAAGAAACCAACATTCCCAAGAATGGAGCTCTGGAGCAAGGAACTGGGTTTTGCAGAGTCCCAACATGAATGGGTGGTGTCCACGCTTGGCCTCAGCTCCTTTCAAGATTGGGTCCCCAAGCCCCATTATTAGACATCCCAGTGATCAGCAAATTTGTCCTTATTTTGGGGATAGGGATGTGTTTGAGCGCTTTAGCCGGCTGCCCAAAGTGTTTTCCTTGACTTATTTTGGAGATAGAGAATAACTTGTTATTTTGGGAATAACCCTTTGAGGGTGCAGAAGAGAAGCCCTTTCCTTGGTGTCAGCACTAGCTAAAAGTGGGCACTATTATTGATTTTTACCCTTTTTTGACAGACATCAATCTTGCATGCAGCACAAAACAGAACATCAGATAGATGCAAAAAAAACATGGCTGCTTTCTTTCAAGAACAGAGCGCCACACCTGACCAATATTTAGTATTGCAGCTGCACTCCATTAAAATCAATTGCCCCATTTCTCCGTTTTTTGGGAGGAAAGCAGAGATGTTTTATAACCCCTATAAATTCAGATATAACATCCCGGGCAGTCCTACAACACTAGAGAACATTTATAGCTAAATAACCAAACAAACAATTTCTCATTGACCGCATTATCAATGCAGGCCGCCATCTTTATTAATGGCTCCTTCTACACCCTGTCCTAAATCTGCAAAAGGGAATTCAGATTTCCATAAATCACGCCTTATATTACGGCCAGGAGAACAAAATGAGTTTATGACAATAACTAATCCTCCGACGCTGAATATTCAACACTTTTCAGAAGCGTGCAAACCAAACCCCTAATCATCCCCATGCTTCATTAAACCGTAGCGGAATAACTGTAAAACCTTATAAAATATATTTCCTCCCAGCTGCCCTTCAATTTGATCAATAAAAGTTGTGTGCCAACCATGGAAATCTATTATGTAAATGACAGTATAGGAAAAGAGCAGAATCTGGCTGCGGCACTGTAATGTGTCCTTGGGACTACGGTGGCCGCTGTCCCGGTGGGAATGAAAGGTTCCGAGAGGCCGATGTGGTCAACACGCAAAGTACATAATAAACTGCAAATCAAAGTAACATAATTGCCTTAGTCTGCACTGCCGGAATGTATCCCGGGTTGTAGATTTGTGTTATTATTATTATGTATTTCTCAGCCGTACAATACTTTATTAAGCTGAGAGGGTCATTCCGAGTCTGCTAACAAACCTCCACATTAAATTCATTACATGTGGCGCACTAAAATATTTACATTGCTAAGAATACTAGAAGCAAAGTCAATTTGCCTTTGGGATTTAAAGTGGAAATTCACCAAAAATTGCAAAGTGTGTGTGAGACAGTGTGGGGGATCATATGCGAGGGGCGCTATGTCTCCCCCAGAATGCGCACTGTCACATATTGAATCCGGTATAGGGTGTGAGAGAGAGGGACGGTCCACTCCCTCCGCTCCGGGTCTTGCAGGATCCCCGGAAGGAGACACAGGGTTAAAAGCCTGGTTAGGAGACAGGGGCGGGGTTCCCTGTGGACAGTTTTTGCCTAAGTAGCAGCAGAGATAGACAGGAGAGGTCAAGAGTTCCAGGGGACGTGTGCTATAATAACACGGTCTAGCACAGGAGGGCTGGGAGCTCGGGGCGACCTATATCAGAAAGCTCATAACCGGAAGGAACCGGGTTACTTTATGTGTGGACTGTATCCTGTGTACCCGGCTGCCACCCGGATTCCGGCAGCTTGTGCCATCGCTGTGTTTATCAGCAATAAAACTGGGTACTGTTTGAACTATTACCGGGCTCAACGTTTTCCTGACTTGAAATCCCGGCGCTGCCCCACATGTGGTAGATAGTACCCCTTTAGGAGACAAAAGACCATCAGAGGGGGACACTGAGCTGAAAAGCCTGGGATCTCTTCTATCAGTCCATTGAATGCCATGTCAGCATCATGCCTAAAGAAGTGGCAGATAAATGTTGACCTTTCCATTGATCCTAAATATCATAACCGAAGAGGAATGGGTGATGGTTCTGAGTCACTTCTCACGGACAAGGGTCTGAGGTCAAAAGCCAGGAGGGATCATCAAAGACATAGGGGTAAGGCCAATGGATAGTCAGAGGCAAAGTCCGGATTCAGGTAACAGGTCAGAGTGCATCAATGGCAAAAGGGGTAATCCAAGAGAGTAGTCAAAAGGTGAGGAATCAAAGCTCAGAGTATCGAAACACAGAGCACACACCACTGAGCAAAGGTACAACTGGCGGTGGTCTGACCACTGGCAGACAGCTAAAAAGACATATAGTCACCATTAATCGGTGACACTTGAAAGAAACACTGTGGGCTTGGCCAGATAGGGCCACTGTGCTGTCAATCATAATACCGACAGCCCAGCATGCCCCGGTCTCAGATTGGCCAACTGGGCTGTAACACACAGTACTGACAACCAGAAACACCCTTGATTTTATAGGGAGGCTGAGCTGTCACTCACAGCTTCCATAGGACGTGTTGGTTTGGCTACAAGCTCACATCTCAAAGGCCTGGGTTACACTAGCGCTAGTAATGCGTTCAGGGGTGTTCCGTTAAAAAGATAGAATCTGGCAGCATTAACGCTGCATGACGGTAAAGGTAAGGCTGCCTTAATGCTGACAAAACAATCCTATGGTTGACGGACCCCTGAGCGTAGGTCAGTAAGTGCCGGAGTCTGAAACCTCGTGCTATTTCCAAGCGCATCACATGACACGGAAGTGCACATCATGTGATGCGCTTGGAAATAGCGCAAGGTTTCAAACTCCGGCACTTAGATGCCAGCGTTTGACCTGCGCTTAGGGGTCCGACAACCATAGGATTGTACTGGCAGCGTTAACGCAGCCTTACCTTTACGGTAACACTGCATTAATGCTGTCAAATTCTATGTTTTAAACGGAAACCCCCCTGAACGCAATCCAAAACGCTAGTCCGACCATAGCAATTTCAGTTAGTGTCAGTATTCACTGAATTTTTAGTATTTTATTCATTGTATTGTTGAATCAGAAAACACAGGATAATCTAGAAAGCAGATTTTTTTTTCTAACCTTTGTAGAATTTATTATAAAACAGCAAATGAAATGCAGATCTGAAGGAGTTCACCAAGAAAACTATTGTTTTATCGCATCCGCATCATTGTATTTGCAGTAAATACAACCATCCAAAATGTGAATCTATTGGCAGTAATGATCGAATTTCAACGATCGCTGTGGTCTACTATGGAGTCACACAGCTCGGTGAATATTTAATGTCCTTGTGTGGGCAGAGCAACCATGCAGACCGAGCCTCTAGAAAATCCATTGATAAAGTTACAATCAATGCGTAGAAATTGCTCATTTGCACTTTACCCAGAATTCAGCACCGCAGCCAAACGGGACAAAATCACTTTTCGAATGGATTTCCATAAATCTTCCATCTAAAGGAAACACAGGCCCCGGCATTCATACAGCCCGTGTAGGACATAAAATAATCAGATACCCGCCATAAATAAAACACCGCGCAAAAAAATCCCAAATGACCGCGACAAATCCACAAACGTTGTGACCAATGATTCTAATCAAATCCGCCGTTATGGGAAATCAAAGGTGAAATAAATCCGATATGACAGCTGTCGTAGGATATGAGCCCGACATACATTCTGCATGAGAACAATATATCTCTCCTGCATCTACTAGAGCATCTCAATGAATTAGAATATCATCAAAAATCAATATCATATTGCCATGTATCTGGAACCCTGAAATGCGTTGACTAATAAATCAATATTATATTCACCCCTTGATGTCTCGTGGAATACGGCAGCGTGGTTTATAACCCTTCACCCTCCCTACTTTAATGTTCTGAGATAATGACCTTTCAGTTTTCATTGGCTGTAAGCCATAATCATCAACATTTACAGAAATAAACACTTAAAATAGATCCCTCTGCGTGTCATGACTCTATATAATATATGTGTTTCACTTTATGTATTGAATTACTGAAACAAATTAACTTTTTAATGATATTATAATTCATTGAGATGCAGCTGTATATATGGACACAACACACATGTACAAGGTTCCCTACACAGCATAACACACATGTACAAAGTACCCTATCCCCTTTTACATAGCTTTATAAAGGCAAACTTACAGCCGGGGACCACAAAATATAAGAGTATACAGACATTACAGCCGGGACCACAGAATATAAGAGTATACAGACATTACAGCCGGGGACCACAGAATAAGAGTATACAGACATTACAGCTGAGGATCACAGAATATAAGAGTATACAGACATTACAGTCGGGGATCACAGAGTACAAGAGTATACAGACATTACAGCCGGGATCACAGAATATAAGAGTATACAGACATTACAGCTGGGGATCACAGAATATAAGAGTATACAGACATTACAGCCGGGGACCACAGAATATAAGAGTATACAGACATTACAGCCGGGGATCACAGAATAAAGAGTATACAGACATTACAGCGAGGATCACAGAATATAAGAGTATACAGACATTACAGCCGGGGATCACAGAATATAAGAGTATACAGACATTACAGCTGAGGATCACAGACTATATAAGGTATACAGACATTACAGCTGAGGATCACAGAATATAAGAGTATACAGACATTACAGTCGGGGATCACAGAGTATAAGAGTATACAGACATTACAGCCGGGAATCGCAGAATATAAGAGTATACAGACATTACAGCCGGGGATCACAGAGTATAAGAGTATACAGACATTACAGCGGGAATCGCAGAATATAAGAGTATACAGACATTACAGCAGGGGATCACAGAATATGAGTATACAGACATTACAGCCGGGATCACAGAACAGAAGAGTATAGAGACATTACAGCCGGGGATCACAGAATATAAGAGTATATAGACATATATAGGGGGATATCTGTAATGTCTGTATACTCTTATATTCTGTGATCCCCGGCTGTAATGTCTGTATACTCTTATATTCTGTGATCCCGATTGTAATGTCTGTATACTCTTATATTCTGTGATCTCTGTTGTAATGTCTGTATACTCTTATATTCTGGGATCCTGGCTGTAATGTCTGTATACTCTTATATTCTGTGATCTCTGGCTGTAATGTCTGTATACTCTTATATTCTGTGATCCCCGGCTGTAATGTCTGTATACTCTTATATTCTGCGATCCCGACTGTAATGTCTATATACTCTTATATTCTGTGATCCTCAGCTGTAATGTCTGTATACTCTTATATTCTGTGATCCCCGGCTGTAATGTCTGTATACTCTCTTACTTCTTCCCCTGCCCAGGAGCTGTGGTATATCCCATCTGTTCCTGCATGGTTGGACACATACATTATCCCAGCCGATACCTGTATACAATACCCAGTGCATAATATATGGTGTAAGAGAACGCCAATTAGAATAGTTGAGTAATAATCAATTTCCGTAATAATCCGGGGCGTGTGATATATTTTTCGCTTGTTCTCTACTCATTTTTTAACCCCTGTTAGAACGAATTTGACTGCATCAGTTTTATATATCAATCAAGAATGCAAAAAAGGGCAGGCGCTTAGCGGGACGACAACAGAAAGTCAATAACGGGAGAGACTGATTAGGTTCTTAAAGTGTGAAAAATGGCTTTCGGCTCGTCAGGCTACAGCGGTGAGACATTAAATAGAAATGACCATTTATTACAATCATCTTTTATTTATTGGCATCAGTATATTTTGAAAGTTCATAAATTATAGCAAATGCTCCGACTGCGGAAGGAAAGTCCTGGTATGGAAGAAAATGAGAAAACTGATGGAAATTGATGGGCAGATCATACCAGGGTATTTGTGTAGTAAAAGGGATGAAAAGGGGGATACAACTAGCTTTTAGGGGGTCAACACTACCTGCAGTACCATTTGTTATTACTTGGCTTAATCCTAAATTACAGATGTTAAAAATTGTCCAAGATGTTATTACTCGGTGAAAAGATGATATTTTTATCTGTGATAATAAGGTAATATTTTTTTCTTCCGTGACAATAAGATATGTTTAATCTGTGACAATTAGATATGTTTCATCTGTGACAATAAGATAGTAGTGGCTCAGTGGTTAGCATTGTATGGTAGTTCAGTGGTTAGCACTGCATGGTTGCTCAATGGTTAGCACTGTACAGTGGGTCTGTGGTTGGCACTGTACGGTGGCTTAGTGGTTGGCACTGCACGGTAGCTCAGTGGTTGGCACTGCAAGGTAGCTCAGTGGTTAGCACTGTATATGGTGGCTCAGTGGTTAGCACTGTATATGGTGGCTTAGTGGTTGGCACTGCAAGGTAGCTCAGTGGTTAGTACTGTATATGGTGGCTCAGTGGTTAGCACTGTACGGTGGCTCAGTGGTTAGCACTGTACAGTGGCTCAGTGGTTAGCACTGTATGGTGGCTCAGTGGTTAGCACTGTATGGTGGCTCAGTGGTTAGCACTGTACAGTGGCTCAGTGGTTAGCACTGTATGGTGGCTCAGTGGTTGGCACTGTATGGTGGCTCAGTGGTTAGCACTGTACGGTGGCTCAGTGGTTAGCACTGTATGGTGGCTCAGTGGTTAGCACTGTATGGTGGCTCAGTGGTTAGCACTGTACAGTGGCTCAGTGGTTAGCACTGTATGGTGGCTCAGTGGTTGGCACTGTATGGTGGCTCAGTGGTTAGCACTGTACGATGGCTCAGTGGTTAGCACTGTACAGTGGCTCAGTGGTTGGCTCTGTACAGCGGCTCAGTGGTTGGCACTGTACAGTGGCTCAGTGGTTAGCACTGCACGGTGGGTCTGTGGTTGGCACTGTATGGTGGGTCAGTGGTTGGCACTGCACGGTGGGTCTGTGGTTGGCACTGTACGGTGGCTCAGTGGTTGGCACTGTACGGTGGCTCAGAGATTGGCACTGTACGGTGGCTCAGTGGTTAGGTTAGCATTGTATTGCAGTTCAGTGTGGCTGGCTCACAGTACGGTGGCTCAGTCGTTGGCGCTGTACGGTGGCTGAGTGGTAAGCACTGTATGGTGGCTCAGTGGTTAGCACTGTACAGTGGCTCAGTGGTTAGCACTGTATGGTGGCTCAGTGGTTGGCACTGTATGGTGGCTCAGTGGTTAGCACTGTACGGTGGCTCAGTGGTTAGCACTGTACGGTGGCTCAGTGGTTAGCACTGTACAGTGGCTCAGTGGTTGGCTTTGTACAGCGGCTCAGTGGTTGGCACTGTACAGTGGCTCAGTGGTTAGCACTGCACGGTGGGTCTGTGGTTGGCACTGTATGGTGGCTCAGTGGTTGGCACTGCACGGTGGGTCTGTGGTTGGCACTGTACGGTGGCTCAGTGGTTGGCACTGTACGGTGGCTCAGAGATTGGCACTGTACAGTGGCTCAGTGGTTAGGTTAGCATTGTATTGCAGTTCAGTGTGGCTGGCTCACAGTACCTTGGCTCAGTCGTTGGCGCTGTACGGTGGCTGAGTGGTAAGCACTGTATGGTGGCTCAGTGGTTGGCACTGTACGGTGGTTCAGTGGTTGGCACTGTACGGTGACTCAGTGGTTGGCACTGTACGGTGGCTCAGTGGTTGGCACTGTATGGTGGCTCAGTGGTTGGCACTGTATGGTGGCTCAGTGGTTAGCACTGTACAGTGGCTCAGTGGTTGGCACAGTATGGTGGCTCAGTGGGTGGCATTGTACGGTGGCTCAGTGGTTGACAAAGTATGGTGGCTCAGTGGTTAGCACTGCAGCCTTGCAGCGCTGGGGTCCTGGGTCAAATCCAACCAACAAAACATCTGCAAGGTGTTTGTATGTTCTCTCCAGGTTCTATGGTTTCCTCCCACTCTCCAAAAGCATACTCATGAGGAATTTAGATTGTGAGCTCCAATGGGGACAGTGATGCTGCTGTATGTAAAGCTCTGTGGAATTATAATAATATAATAATAATAATAATAATAATAGCACTATATAAACAAAATAAATATTTTTCATCTGTGAGAATAAGACATTTTTAATCTGAAACAGTTAGATAATAGTATTTATCTGTGACAAGAAGATAATGTTTTTCATCAGTGACAATTAGATAATATTTCTCATCTGTGACAAGAAGATAATATGTTTCATTTGTAATGAAAGGTTGCTGTTACACTTGTTAATTGATGACCATTAGAGAATTTAAGCATGTATCAAAAAGATGATTGGTAAATGTTTTATCCAGGAAGCCGTAGGTTGACTTCTTTGGATAATCCGTTCACTATATGTTCATTGATGACATGTTCTTGTGCACAACTGGTTAACTTTAAAGGGAACCTGTCATCAGGTTTATTCCTTATAAAGTGCGGCCACCACCAGTAAGCTTTAATATACTGCATTATAGAATACTGAATATGAGTTCCAAGTTTGATCTGAACAACATAAAAAAGACATTATATTATACTCACCCAGGGACGGTCCAGTCCGAAGAGTGTCACAAGTCTAGGTCTGGCGCCTCCTCTCTTTTTCCGATCATTGTTTTCTTTCCATACTTTGTGTGGATGACGTGTACTACGTCGTCCACACGGTGTCATATATTAGTCTCCTGCACATGCGCCCTGCTGAGGGCAGTGCAATGTACTGTAATGTGCATGCGCGGTGAAAGGTCAGGGAATGCCCGCACATTCACTTCTAGGTTAATTGTATCCAGGAGCTCAGCAAGGTACGAGATCCAGGCGACCCTCCTTCAGGAGTATTCTTGTGGACAGGAGTGTAGAGACCCCTACCATGAGGGAAAGCTCATGACTCTGGTAAGGTCGATTCTTGTGACCCGACCACTAACACCGATCTTACCTCCCTTTTTTCAGCTCCCCCAATCCCCCTCTCATGAATAAAAGCTTAGAAAATGCTACATTTATCTTTGGATAATAATGGCCACAGCAGCCGTTTATTGACAACATAAGAAAAAACACATACCGTATATACTCGTGTATAAGCCTACCCGTGTATAAGCCGACCCCCCCTACTTTTGCCCCCAAAACCTGGGAAAACCTATTGACTCGTGTATAAGCCAAGGGTGGACCCCAGCACAGGTATACAGGCCTCCCCAGTCGTAGTATACAGCAGCCTCCCCAGTGGTATACAGGCCACCCCAGTGGTAGTATACAGCAGCCTCCCCAGTAGTAGTATACAGCAGCCTCCCCAGTGGTAGTATACAGCAGCCTCCCCAGTGGTGTATACAGGCCCCAGCAGTATTACAGCAGCCTCCCCAGTGGTGTATACAGCAGCCTCCCCAGAGGTGTATACAGCAGCCCCAGTGGTGGTATATACAGGCAGCCCCAGAGGTGTATACAGCAGCCCCAGTGGTGGTATATACAGGCAGCCCCAAAGGTGTATACAGGCAGCCCCAGTGGTGGTATATATAGGCAGCCCCAAAGGTGTATACAGGCAGCCCCAGTGGTGGTATATACAGGCAGCCCCAAAGGTGTATACAGCAGCCCCAGTGGTGGTATATACAGGCAGCCCCAAAGGTGTATATAGGCAGCCCCAGTGGTGGTATATACAGGCAGCCCCAGAGGTGTATACAGCAGCCCCAGTGGTGGTATATACAGGCAGCCCCAAAGGTGTATACAGGCAGCCCCAGTGGTGGTATATACAGGCAGCCCCAAAGGTGTATACAGGCAGCCCCAGTGGTGGTATATACAGGCAGCCCCAGAGGTGGTATATACAGGCAGCCCCAGAGGTGTATACAGCAGCCCCAGTGGTGGTATATACAGGCAGCCCCAAAGGTGTATACAGGCAGCCCCAGTGGTGGTATATACAGGCAGCCCCAAAGGTGTATACAGGCAGCCCCAGTGGTGGTATATACAGGCAGCCCCAGTGGTGGTATATACAGGCAGCCCCAGTGGTGGTATATACAGGCAGCCCCAGAGGTGTATACAGCAGCCCCAGTGGTGGTATATACAGGCAGCCCCAGAGGTGGTATATACAGGCAGCCCCAGAGGTGTATACAGCAGCCCCAAATGCTGGCACTTGCCCCCCTGCTTGTAAGGACCCCCCCGACTGCTTATCTTACCATCACTGGTCTTCTGCATCGCGCGCGCAGGTCCCTCCGTGCTCCCGTCCTCGTGCTCCCAGCGTCAGCTGCATCCGGGGTCCCCGGCCGTCGCGTAGTGATGACGTCATGCGAACGGCCGGTCACATGACCCCGGATGCTACGGAGGACGGGAGCACGGAGGGACCTGCGCGCACGATGCAGAATACAAGGGATAGTAAGATAAGCAGCCGGGGGGGGGGTCCTTACAAGCAGGGGGGCAAGTGCCAGCATTTGGGGGCATATATTTAGTTATGCACTGCTTCCCCCTGCCGATGATTGACAGGGGGAAGCAGTGCATATATAATGAGCGGCCCCACGTGATGGGGCGCTCATTCAGCAGCCTCCCCCAGCCTCCCCAGCCCCGGACACAGCCCCCACCACAGCAGCCTACCGTATTGACCCGTGTATAAGCCGAGGGGAACACTTTTCAGCCCAATTTTTGGGCTGAAAAACTCGGCTTATACATGAGTATATACGGTAATTAAAACGATTGGTGAGGTCCTAGAAGTTACAAAAATCTGGTGATTTTCCCATGACATTGCCCCTCCCCTCCCCAAAGTTACTCCTAGCCATGTTCACCTGCCCACGAGCACCGTGAAACCGGGGGGAGAGGTTGTCCTCTAATACCATTAAAATGAACCCAACGTTCTATCGCTGGGTATCACTCAAAATTTCACCAATATGAACCCGACGTTCCCTTGCTGGTTATCACCCAACTTTGCTGTCCAATGGTCCGAGGTCAAAGTGGGGGACTCAACCTCGGTCAGTCCTATTTATGCTTTTTCCTTGACCTATGTCACTTACTCCATGCCTTAAGACAACTACCCCCTGAATCCCTTTTGTCCCCCACTCCTTCCCCACTCTTCCCCATCATCTCCCATGGTCACTGCTACCTTCCAGCGTCATGTCAGCCACCCCTAATCCCCTGCATGGAAAGGTCCAGCTGATACGGGAGCATACTTACCCTGCTACCTAACAAGTCCCTGGCGTGACACCACTCTCTAATAGTTTTCGGTACTTGCGGCGTACTTCGGGGATTGCATGTCTGTGTGAGAAGGAGCAGCAGACCGGAGCCCCGGAAGAAACAAAACTATTTAAATATGTATTCATTGCTTGGCTTTCTGCGAGCAGAGTACGCGGAGATCTTCTCGAATATCAGCTACTCAGTAGGACGTCAAAGAAAAACTCAAAATAAGTTACTAGACCAGAGGAGGTTGAGTAATATCTGTAGTTGTATTTTGTTTTTCACAAGTATCCAATCATTTGGAGACCACATGGAAAACCCCTTCAATAATTAGCACCATCTCAATTGATCAAGGACAGAAATACATAATGCAAAATACTTTGACCTACATGGGGTCAAAATGCCATAAATCACTTTATTCTCGGTGAAGGTCTTGAGGCATGACAGTGCTTCAGCTTCATGTAACATATTGCTTTAATATGGAGCAATAAAAGGCTTATTTTCTAAGCAGAACCGACCTATGAGGCACACTCGCCGAAATGAGCTGCGGGCGCTTTAGGCAAAGTTCATTGAATTAGCGCAGATATTTTATTCATACAGTCATATACAGCACATTTAGACAAGTCACTTCTATTTCATTTAGTCGTGTTTCCTGGAAAACATTTAGCAAGATGTACACTAGAAAAATATTCAAGCCACTGTGGTTTAAGGCCAAATAAACACATCTAGGCACATGCCGAGGAAAGAAATTCAACAATGTATATGGAGGTCATCGATCAAGGATGGTCATTTGGGTAATAAAATCACTTCTTCTCCAAATGTCAATGGTAATGTCTGCAGAAATGTGCATAATAGCAGAGAAGTCATTTCAGAGAATGATTAACGATGATGGAATGTAGAGTCTCCAACCTGTGGTTCCTCAGATGTTACGAGACTACAACTACCCGCCATGTTGAGTTCTGCAACAGCTAGGGAGCCATACATTGACATAGATCAATCTATCATTAATATATATGAGAACCAAATCCCCCTGCGTTTTTAAAGAGGGTACTTCAATATGTTTAGGATTAAATATCAGCGAATCTCTCGAAATTTGGTTTTGGGCAAGTTCACAAGATTTGGCCATCAAATTCTAATTGAAACTGCCCTTATTGTCACGAAAGACATTTGTTATACTCTGAGATTTCTCCACACCTCAAAATAATAATAAATGGAGGGGAGGGGGTAATAATTAAAATAGATTATACTCCCCTCACCGTAGACCCTCACCTGTCCTTATGTTGTCTCAAAAGCTCCCCGTTCCTTTGCGCCAATCTTCAGTTCCTCTAGAACTCCAACCTCCAAAGTTGAGGTCAGGGACTTGCTTCATTCGGTAATGTAAAGGGACTAGGAATATCATTGACATTAAACATGTGTTCCCCCCCCTCACATTACCACGTGGGACCAATCACCTCCAAAGTTGAGGTCAAGGACTGGCTTCATTCGGTAACGTAAAGGGACTAGGAATATCATTGACATTAGACATGTGTGTCCCCACCTCACATTACCACGTGGGACAAATCACTGTCCTCAGCACCAGAAGAACCACAGACCGGTGCAGAGGTCTGGCCACAATTTTTTCTGGAATCCCAAAAATGTTGGATTCCTCAAATCAAGTCAGATTAGGGGATTGACTCTTGCCGACCAAGCCAATCAACTGACTGAACCAGTCACAAGCACTCGGCATGTAGTTTTGCAATAGCAGGAGTACTCCAGATTGGAGACCACTGCTATGGTGAGATGTCCCATAAAGAGGGAGCATATAGGGAAACATGCATGGAGTTTCACAAATGCACTAGTGTTCACCATATGTATTGCAAAAATAGATAGGTGAAAGGGACAGTAATATTAATATCTCATAATAATAATGTCCATTACTTTGGCGAGATAGCAGAGTTTGGCACAGAGCTTCCCTACATTATTTAAAAGTGGGTTTCCTGAACAATAAAGAGATTGGTTGGGAGCTGACATTTGGTATTGGCTGCAGCTCTCAGAGTAGTGATGAGTGAGTAGTAAGATCCTAGTGTTCGGATAACCCTAACCGAATATTTTGAATTGAGTAACGAATCCAATGCAAGTCAATAGGGAACTCACTCGGATCCAAATACTGAAATGAGGCTGCAAAACGAGCAACCCCTTCAATCAAATGATCATCAATGTTGTTACATTTTGTGTCTGCCTCTCCCCTAATAGTGTCTGAAAGAAGAGTAGAGGGTTTCCATTTCTTAGAGACTCCATGATGTACTCCTTGAATGTGTCTTTAAGGAATCTAGAGGTTGAGATGTTGACCAAGGAGGGCTGTCTCAATTTAGCATGTCTCTATATTAAACTTTCATGATGAAGTTTCAGCTATCGTATGCTGATTGAGAATGTTTATGGTGCATAGCGAGACACTATTAAATAATAATATACTGCAATAAAAGTTGTAGACTAGTCAGGGAGGTTAAGGGACACACTAAAGGTCCCTAAGGGCCACATCTGGCTCCCACGTTTCAACTGTAAATTTTGACCACAGCATCATGATGAAAAAAGAGATCACTAAGTAAAAACAGATGGACCTGTGACTCTGCCGGACCGCTGTGGGTTGTAAGTCTGGGCTAGGTCACTGGGGACAGTAAATTTGTTCTGGTCCCTTAATGAAAGAACTATAAATAATCTATGTTAGACCCAAGCTACCGATTAGGCAATGACGATCTAGCCTGCGGTCTACATTTTTCCACTAGACCAATAGGGACCAAATTAAAAGCTTATTGACGTGAAGTAGACAACACGATGCTTCCTAATTGGACAATTGGGAATAGCTTAATATCTCACGAGAGATCGCTCATGGACAACATTTTTGCTTCATCAAACCCTTTGCTTAAGTTGAGGTTCGACAATGCTCAAGATATCTCAAGAATGGTTCTCCTGAACGTCATCTTCTGAATCACCCAATACACCTGATAAGGACATAATTATGATCGTCAAGTATTCTGTATACCGCTTCCGATGGAGTGAGTCAACTAGAGCGTGGCTTGACAAGCCTTGCTGGTGTTGAGGACACTAAGATCAAGAAGTTGAAGGCCATAAGAAGCTAATAAATTACTCAATTCTTAAACCTCAGGTAGTAGTGTGGGAAGAAGGCCTTTAATTTCAATAGGCTATTTTACCCCTGCTACCAACAAAGGCAAATTTTGGTGTTTCTTTTCTTACTGTAAAAAATGTCCTTGTTCGAACATTCAAATCATTCTCGCATCTTTTTCCCATGATACCTGGATTTTTTTTTTTTTTGTTTTTTTTTATACTCTCAATTTTATTTTAGTTTTTTTGCTGATATAGGTGCGAAAATAAAGGAAAATTGTCTATTTTTCACATTTATCTCTTTCTGTAACAATTATTTTTAGACTTTGGACTTGTTTGTTTTTCCAATGAGGAAGAGCTAGTAATTGCAATTTGAATTGCCAATTTTGTTATTTACCGTACTTTTTTTCTGCTTTTTAATAATTCATGTATTTATTTTTCTTTTACTAGACACACTTTACCCCCTATAAAGTGATAAAAGACCTATGGGTGGCATTTTAACATTTAAATACATAATTTTAACTGATTTCCCCTGTAACTGGGGCTGGTACAGTATATTAGTCCCAGTTACAGTGGAAATTTTGCCTGAACACCAGAGGTGAAAGGGTCTCCTATGACCAGCCGCTCCTACTCCTTTCAGGTATTGACTAAGGACCACATTGGTCAGAAATGTGTTGCTTTTGTTTATTTATTTTATGTTTGCTCTGTACCTTGTTTGCTGAAGAGTATTAAAGTTTTTTAATCGAATCTAATAAGTGGATTTTATATGTATTTTTAAAAGATGACTTTTCTTTTTTTTTTTGTTCCCCCCATAATGTCATAAAAGACCTTTGTGTGGCATTTTAACATTTAAATACTTAATTTTAACCAATTTCCTCTGTAACTTGGGCCTGGTAGGTACAGAATATTAGTCCCAGTTATAGGGGAAATTCTGCCTGAACACCAGAGCTGAAAGAGTCTCCAATGACTCAGGCATTGACTACCATATTGGTCAGGAATATGTTGCTTTTGTCTTTTATTTCAGGTTTGCTCTGTACCTTCTGTGCTGAAGAGTACTCAAATTTTTAATCAAATCTAATAAATGGATTTTATATCCTTTTTTTAATGGATTTTTTCAGCTTTTTTTTACCCCTATAGAGTCATAAAAGAACTCTGGGTGGCATTTTAACATTTAAATGCTTAATTGTAACCAATTTCCCCTGCAACTGGGGCTTGTGTGATATATTAGTCCCAGTTATAGTGGAAATTCTGCCTGAACACCAGAACTAAAAGGGTCTCCTACGATGCAGCAGCTCTGGCTCCTTTCTGGCATTGACTAAGGACCACATTGGTCAGAAACGCATTGCCTTTGTCTTTAATTTGAGTTTGCTCTGTACATTCTGTGCTGAAGATTATTCAAATTTCTAATAAATGGATTTATCTGTTATTTTCATAAATTACTTTTATGCTGGTAATTTTCCATGTTTTTCTTGCACCTCTGGAGTTTCTCCTGACCGACACTAGATCTGGACTTTTTTTTTAGCTCCTGCTCCTTCCCTATAAACATGTCTACTGGGTTCGAAGGAAGATGTTAAATCAATGTTTCCTATTACTTTATACACATATGTTTACAACGATGTGGAAGACAGAGATGGTAATAAACCATCTCTGCCTACCAGTGGGTCTGTTTCTACATAGTCTGGCACTGATTGGTCAGTTTTAGAGTAGGAAGAGACACACCCCCAAACTGGTAGCATACAGTGTTCTATATATTCATAAATTCTAGGAGGAATAACAAAGGAACGGAACAAAGTAGAGTTAAAAGAAAAGATGTTCCAGAATTGTTATTTTATGGGGATTATAATTACTTACTAAAACAAACATGTCGGGAGTGGTGAGAGAGCCACCTCAACATGTTTCTCCATTAATCCTCTTATGCACAATTATTTTCGATGCATAAAGCAACGTTTTTTCGGGCATCACTAAGAGACAGATTTTGCCATTCTAGTAACTAGTGAGTAACAAATTGGCTTGCAGTCCGCACCTAGGGGAATCCATATGGTAAAGCAATACTGAGGGA
The DNA here is from genome assembly GCA_033576535.1 of Allobates femoralis. Lineage (NCBI taxonomy): Eukaryota > Metazoa > Chordata > Amphibia > Anura > Aromobatidae > Allobates > Allobates femoralis. The sequence continues at coordinate 585,618,500 of JARQOC010000004.1, read as the reverse complement.
GCTATACACAGCTGACTTGCCTGACTGACATAACTGAGTGTAATCATCCTACAAGCCGAGCATATGGGATATCTCACAGCGCTCAGAGAATTCCTCCGCTCAGAATCATACAAACTTCCACATGAAGCTCAAACACAGCGACCATCTACAGGTGCATCTCAGTGAATTAGGATATCATCAAAAAGTAAATTTATTTCAGGAATTCAATACGTAAAGTGAAACACATATATTATATAGTCATTACACACAAAGGGATCTATTTCAAGTGTTTATTTATGTTAATGTTGATGATTACGGCTTACAGCCAATGAAAACCCAAAGGTCATTATCTCACAAAATTAAAGTAGTAGGGATGAAGGGTTAAAAACCACGCTGCCGTATTCCATGAGTCATCAAAGGGTAAATATAATATTGGTTTATTAATCACCATGCTTCAGGCCTACCTGTATCATGGCAATATGATATTGATTTGTCTTGAAGGGAGCCCTTAAAGGTATTGATTAATAAATCAATATTATATTCACCATTTGATGTCTCGTGGAATACGGCAGTGCGGTTTTTAACCCTTCATCCTCCCTACTCTTTATGAACCACGCTGGGTACTGTAGCAGCCATGATATGCTTTTATAGTGGTTGTGACTCTCACAACCACACAAGGTGAAGCCTCTGATATCTATTTAGATCATATTTTATCTCTAAGACCCTTCATCCTCCCTACTTTAATTTTCTGAGATAATGATCTTTGGGTTTTCATTGGCTGTAAGCCATAATCATCAACACTAACAGAAATAAACACTTGAAGTAGATCACTCTGTGTGTAATGACTCTATATAATATATGTGTTTTACTTTATGTATCACCTAAAGAAATTAACTTTTTGATATTATTCTAATTCATTGAGATGCACCTGTATAAATGAGTAATCACGTAAAGAGAAATTCCAGTGGTTACATAATATAATTTTTCTTTCTTCCAAACACAGCACCACAATTGCACACAGGTTATATGAGGAATTGCAACTCAGTCGCATTTAATGTCGGTTTGTTGCAATACCGGACACAACCTAACTTACAGCGATGGCGCTAATTCTAGAAGAATGTGGTGTTTTTTCATGATTTTCTTAATCCTTTTAAATCAAATTTAGTTTAGTTAATGTACTGTAAACCTAGATGCAATTGTGTAGGGAAAGGAAAAAAAGGATGACATCCGGTTGCTACAAGGTAAAAACCATATTGTAATGGAGAAATTGGTACTTTATGTAGGCAGGGAGTAGAAAAATATTAGTTTATGTGATAGGTAGCAGAGTGGGGAATATTGGGGGAAAAAATGTGTATATTGAAACACAGCATAGTGAAAAACTAAAAAATAATCATGCCTAGCTATATCATTTTCCTGGTGTATATCTACTAGTGTTGCCAGTTTCCCGGTTCCGTCCTTTGGGAAGGATTGAGGTCTGACCTCTACAGCCAATCACTGGCCATTGCAATAACCAATATGTCACTACTAGGGGCCAGTAATTGGTGGCAGCGGTCACACCCTCATTCCCATTGGAGGCAGAACCTCTGACACCAGAGGGGAAGGAGTAACATGGGTTGTACTAGTATAAGAGCACCAGATGATTGGTAAGGTGGATTTTAAAAGTTTATTTCATTGGGTCTAATTCTATTTAGACCGGTTGGCCACTACTGATTGAAAAAAATTATTAAAGGTGTTGTTCATTGATTTGACAACCCCTTCTCATACCCCATGTGCACCCCTTAAAAATAAAGAAACCCAAACTCACCTCTGGTGCCGGCGCGGTTCTAGCAATGTCAGAAGTAACGATCCTGTATAACATTGTTATAAACACGTGAGCCTCCTCAACCAATCACCACTGGCTTCCTTCTCCTCGTCTTTGGACTCTTAAGTAATTAACAGGAAGTGAGAGCTACAGCTACCCACTCACTTCCTGTTGAATACACCTGGGAGAAGGAAGGCGGCGGTGATTGTTCACGGGTCACACGTGTCAAAACAATGGCACGTGGGCCCTGAGAAGACAAAAAAAAATGGAAAATATTAAGAAAAAACTTTTTAAAGCAGCTGTCCACTACTTAGACAATGTCACCTGAGCCTTGCGAATGTGACATGTGACATCACTAGAATCATTCCAGCACCGGAAGTGAGTATAGGTTTCTTATTTTAATGGGGGCGTAAATGGGGAATGAGAATGGGTTGTCCAAGTAGGGATTGGACAACCCCTTCTCACCCCCATTTACATCCCCTTAAAAAAAAGAAACCTATACTCACATCCGGTGCCGGAATGGTTCAAGTGATGTCAGAAGTCACATTCCCATGGCTCAGGTGACATTGGCATCACTAGAACCATGCCGGCACCAGAGGGGAGTATAGGCTTTATTTTTATGGAAGCGTAAATGAGGAAGAATGAGAAGGGGTTGTCCAAGTTGTGGACAACCTCTGCTCATCCCCATTTACGCCCCCATAAAAATAAGAAACCTATACTCACCTCCAGTGATGGCACAGTGATGGTAGAAGTCACATTCCCAAGGTTCAGGTCACATTGTCCAAGCAGTGGGCAACTGCTTTAAAAACTGTTTTTCTGAAGATTTTCCAAGGTTTTTGCTTTTCTTGTAAAGAACAACATAAGAAACAAGATGAATATACTAAAACACAAATAAGTTTTGTCACCGATTACCCAAAAACCTTAAAATGTCATCTCAAGAGTTAACCCAGTAACGCAACATTTCCCTCATTCCCATAGAACTTTTATGTTAATAAACCAGCTGCAACAAAACAACCTTACATTTCACATTTCCAGTAATTATAATCAGGTCATCGCCCAATTGTTCAAAATTATGAATGCAAGAATGATTTTTTTTTCCTTACATCTGCCGTGTTTTGTCTTTCGCGTTCTCTGTTGTAATTAAAAGTATGCTCAGTGAAAGGAGCGACGAAACCGCTTAAAAGTGGATCCTCGTTAGAACACAAGTGAGTGGTTTACTCCGCAGAAACACAAATAATGTGTTATCCTTGGTTTAGCTGCAGGCAATAAAGTGACACTTAAGAAAAACATCTTTTCGGATGTTTCGGTGGGGGGCGCCGCCGTGGGTAATTACATTTCTTTTATACCTTTGTGTAATATGCATAATAATCTAGGAGAAACACTAACATGCTACACTAGTCTTCATTCACGTAAGTTAGGATTCCGGCCGCCATCTTGGGGATAAGATTCGGGTCAGTGCTCTGGGTGCTAATGAGTAGGCGACATGGAAAACACAGGACTGGACAGGTTGCAACCAGGAGGATGAATGCAAAATGTCATTTCACAAGGTTCTAGTACGCTGCCTGTGGCTGCAGCCTGGCCAAGCAGCAGGACATAATTGTTGCCTACGGTTGGGATGCAACATAACTAAATATATAATGATCGCCAGGACAGCTCAGAGGTTTGTGCCAGGTTATGTTATAGAGAGAAAGGCCAAGAAAATAGACATATATTGTGCAAGAAATACAAAAAAATCTTTGTTTTCAAAGCAACAGCGCCACTCTTGTTCACAGGTTTTGTCTAGGGATGAGCGAGAATAATCGTTACTATTCGGTACTCGACGAATAGTAACAATGTTCGGGCTACTCCTGAGATTCTTGTGCTCACTCAGGATTAGCGAGTAGTCTTTTAACTTTTGCAGTGTATCTATATATACACTGCGAAAGTGCACTAAAAGTGAATAAAAGTTGTTAAAAAAGAAAATATTATCATACTCACCTATCCGACGCCTGCACCGGGACCGGCAAAGAAGACATCCGATCAACGACAAGGACCTGTGAGTCTGACAGCCAATCAGATGGCTGGTAGCGATCTGACCAATAAGATGGCCAGACGTCACAAACCATGTGATCGCAACCAGCCACCTGATTGGCCAGATTGCCAGGTCAATGATGCACATTCAAGATATATAGATACACCGTGGAAGTACTCGCCCACCCATTCACTGCCATTGGACTCGCTATACTCACAACGAGTACCGAGTACCGGGACCTACTCGTTGCAAGTATAGCGAGTCCGATTATTGCAGTACTCGCTCATCCCTAGTTGTGTCTATATTGCAGCTTGGACCCATAATCTGAAATGGGATAAAATGTAAAAATTAAAAAATATAAGTTTACAATCTTTTTTTTTCGAAAAATCTGTTTTATTAGCCAACATGTCATCAACGTACAGGTATCACGTTTACAATCTTAATCTTCTAATCTTAAGGGTGCCATTGAGGTCCACAACAGAAGGTGAGAGGCTCTATTAATGCTCTGTAGAAATATACGTCACTCCGCTATAAAAGAAGAATGTGGTGGTCAAGTAGAGGCCAAGTCCATATAATAGTAGAAAGATGATTCAGCATAGAAGGATGGAGGTGAAAGAGCAAGGTATTAATAACAATCCAATAGAACACAAGTTAATATTTTGGCCCATAAATTCAGTGAGCTGATTGCCATCGTGAACATCGTGAAGAGACAACTGATAACACAGCAGTGGTAATGTGACTCTGGTCGTGTAGGTATGGCGCATTACCAGTGCTCTGTTATCAGTTGTCTCCCTGTACATGTGGCGCCCATCTGTTACCAAATATGGACCCACACACAATGCCTGCCGATTCCGATGGACTCCCGGACATAATAAAGCTGAAAAACTCCTTCAAACCATATTATTAACACTTCGTAACTCAAGAGTAGAGATGGGTCGGTAGTGGCTCAAAGGTGAGCTTGACTAGTCTACCAAATTAGAGGGGGACCCAGAATCTGTTGCAATAATAAATTGTAAAGTCAAGCAAAAGGTTTCATTGTGAGCCAATTGCTTTCTCACTGGAGTTAATTTATGGGTTGGTCACAAATACCCGCATGGAGACACTAGACCTAGACTTTCCTCTAATAGGATACTCTACTGCTCAGACAGTTTAGTGATCGGCGGGGGTCTTAAAACGCATATTTCTATTTATATATATTATAAACATGTCTCAAAGGTTTTTTAAAAGGTTAACAGATACAAATACTTTAAAGACCTGTGCATCTACACTTTTGTGAAACAAGGGACACCCTATGGTAACCAAGTTTGCATCTCATTAGGCAACTGGTTGAGCAATTTGGACACTTCATAACTCAAGAGTTGAGATGAGATGGGTCAGCAGTGGCCCAAAGGTGAGCTTCACTTGTCTATTGAATTACAGGCAGCCCAGCATTTGACGCAATAATGAATTCTAAAGTCAAGCAAAAGAATCCTTTTTGAGCCAATTACTTTCTCACTAGAGTTAATTTTTTATTGGTTGGTCACAAATGCCTTCATGGAGATACTATGCAAATGGAGTCCGTGGAGCCTTGTTTAAGAGTCTCAAACACGGGACTAGCCAGATATCCCTCCAGGGAAGGACCTAGCTCTGGGGTGGACTCCTTGCGGAGACCACCATAACCACCATATTAAGTGCTCCCACCTAGCCAGAATCCTACTCCACACTGATGAGGGGCAATACCCCAAAACAGCTGTCTGTGGATGGATACCTGGTTTTGGTAATTCCTTTGTCATATCCTTAAGCTCGTAACTGAGCGGGATAGTGACTGAAAGGGCCACTTAATATGGTGGTTAAGGTGGTCTCCGCAAGGAGTCCACCCAAGGGCTAGGTTCTTCCCTGGAGGGATATCTGGCTAGTCCTGTGTTTGAGACTCTTAAACGAGGCTCCACGGACTCCATTTGCATATTCAAATTTCCAGGGGGCAATGCACCATGGATTTCACTGTGTTTGAGCGCTTTAGCAGGCTGCCCGCAGTGTTTTCCTCCACTGGTCTCCCTGAGATCAGTGAGAGCTTTGTGATGTTCATGTAGATACTAGAGCTTTTCCTCTATAGAGTGCTCTGCTTCTTAGACTGCCTTCACAGTGGCAAATGTGCAAGTCGCATGGATCCTTGATTTTCAAGGAACCACATGGATAGGCATGGATTGTGCATATGAATGTAAACGGATGTCCATGGACCTTTTTTTTTAACAGATCCATCATGAGTTACCAGAGATAGGGGTGGGAAGAGCTATACCTTGCTTCTCAGCAGGCTCAGTACAGCATAACGGATCTGTTTCACAGATGTTTTTTTCACGGATCCATACGGATCCGTCCCCCATAGAGCTCCATGCTATTTCATACGGACAGATAAGGATTTGTGTCTGTCCAGTTGTGTCCACTTTTTTAAAGGCACCCCAAAATCGGGACAGATTACCATTCTGGGTGCATGAAAAAAAATGGACAAAAATGGATCCATGAAAAAACGGACACAGACACATATATAGGACCAATCTGTGGTCCGATCCATAGGAGAACATAGGAGGCCATAACAGATCCGTGTTTATCAATTTTAAAATGGATAGACACATATTGAAAATTTGCCGGTGTGAAAGCAGCCCTTTAGCCATTTTTGTGATCAGTGGGGGCTACAGAACCCAGGTCACTATTGATAAATATTTAATCAGGTCTCAAATTTTTTTTTTTTTTTTAAAGGTGACCGGTAAAGACCTGTTCACTTACACTTTTGTGAAACAAGGGGCACCCTATGGGAACCAAGTTTGCACCTCATTAGGTAGCAGGTCAAGCAATTTCATATTATGGACACTACATAAATTGAAAGTAGTGATGGGTCAATAGTGGGCCCGAAGTGGAGCTTGACTAGTCTACTGAATTCCAGGGGGCCAAAATCTGAGACAATAAAGAATTCTAAAGTGAAGCAAAAGGTTCCATTTTAAGCCAGTTGCTTTCGCACAAGAGTTCATTTTTTATGGGTTGGTTACAAATTCTCGCATGGAGATGCTAGACATAGGCTTTTATCTAATACGATACTCTACTGCTTATCCATTTTTGTGGTCAGTGGGGGTTTCAGAACCCAGATCTCTATTGATAAATATTTAAACATGTCTCAAAAGTTTTTTTTATAAAGGTGACCGGAACCCGAAACGAGAGGCACCCTATGGGAACTCATTTTGGACCTCATTACGCGACAGGTCAAGTTATTTCATATTATTGACACTTCATAACTCGAGAATGTAGATGGGTCAGTAATGGCCCAAAGGTGAGCTTGACTAGTCTACCAAATTAGAGGGGGTCCAAGAACCTGTTGCCGTAATGAATTCTAAAGTCAAACAAAAGGTTCCATTTTGAATCAATTACTTTCGCACTTGAGTTAATTATTTATTGGTTGGTCACAAATGCCTTCATGGAGATACTAGACCTAGGCTTTCCTCTAATAGGATGCTCTACTACTTACCCATGACATTTATGGCCCCTCACAGTTATAGCCAGTCTAGGTGATATCAGCTCGTTGTGTAATCAGCTTGTAGAGATGTAACCAATTCTATTAAAATCTCATAGAACAACATTAGCTTGGGCATCTCGTTAACCATGGGCATTTTATTATATTTCACTTTGACGTCTGTCGTTACTTGGACTCATACTGCAGCGTACAGCAATAATCCAGTTAACATCCAGCAGTGAACCAGGGATCGATAGCAACCGGCACGTGCATCATGACCAAAGGTCAAAGAAATTATAGTCAGATAAACTCATTAAATTTCACAAGGCCGTTCCTCCATGACAAGAGGATGCAAACACTTAATAGAAGGGGCTACCTACTGCATATTTCCCCAAGCAGGCCTTCAAGAATATCACGAATACAATATAAATGGATAATGTATGAAATATAAACAAGTATTGAAAACTGTTGAAAAAGGGCTACATTGACCTGCAAAAAAACTTAAAGACTTAAAAATTTTTTAAAATAAAATGCATGACTTAAATAGGTTTGCATGGAGTGTTCCTTCGCGAACTCTATCTTTAACTATGTCCCATTTTGTCATTCTCTGTCTCCCACAATAAAAAAAATTCTGATTACATGTTGTGGCAACTTTTACTAGCTAGTTGCGGTTGCGTTTGATGCGCCCTCCGAACGTAACCTGTTGCATTTTTTGTGCGTTCACGGGCACTTGTTTTATCAGCAAGCGCCCGCAAACACACAAAAAATGCATGGATCTCAATGGATTCGCAGTGTCCTCCGCATGGCAGCGCAGGAGAACGCTGCGGATCACATTGAAATCTCTCCCAGTGGCCAATCAGCGATCTTGGCGGTGGCCAGGAGGAGGAGATCTCTGCCTCTTAGTTCGCTGATTGGCTGGCCGGGCACCATGCTGATCTGAATGCGTTCACATCTCCACTGCGTTCACGTCAGTATGGCAGCGTTTGCAATGCGTTTGCGTCTGCATGCCCTCCGCATGCAGACACAAACGCAAATGTGAACCCAGCCTAGGAGAAGAAAAAAAGCTGTGCAGAATTCTTTAATGGTGCAAGTTATGGGTACATAAGCGCAGGGAGGGGGTGATGGATTCAGGGACTATGGTGCCATTTCACGCAGTCCTTGCTAGGTACCGGTGGAAACCTTATAGCACTGTATTTGCCTGCGTCCCTATTCTAAGTCAGTGGAGATAGGCCTGATTAGGTAGTCATTAGGACGCTGATGAGAAAAATCTAAGTGTGAAACCACAGTGAGAAGTGTTCCAGAGTGCAAAGGGTCGTAAATATCGAATCAGAGAGGTACCATACCCATTACCCCTATCGATCAGCTGATTGAAGGTGCTGTGGCGCAACAGAAGTGGCACAACTCGGTACTTTGTGTAGTGCCCGAGAATGTTACCATAAACTCATTTTCCAATTCAGTTATATGGGTGAGAGCTTGCAGTACCATTAATGGCCACTACTTGATATATCGAGCTATGCCACATTCGGTGTACTATTTCACCTTCAAACAGCTGATCACCAGAGGTTCCGGAAATGGGAACTCAGCCAATTTCATATTATTGACCTATGCTAACGCAGCTCCTTTACAAAACAGAATATTACTCCACAACAATCTGATATTTGTGACCTTTTCTAGAGGTTATTAAGGATCCAGTGAGCCCTTTTAGAAACCAAATGCAACATATACTAGTATGTAGGGTGCATTGTGGAGAATAGGCCTTCTTCTGACGCCATAAGGGAGGTGTAGAATGTGTCACCTTCAATCAGCTGATCAACAGGGGCTCCGGAAATGGGATCCCAATTGATTTAATATTATTGACCTACCCTAACGCAACTCCTTCACACAATAGAACACTACCTATCTAGAAAGCCTCCAACCTTGTGTCACATTTGGGCTTCTTCATGTACCGAATCAAACCCCCACCAATCTGATATTCATGACCTTTGCTAAAGGTTACTAAAGGACCCAGTGAGCCCCTTTAGACACCAAATGCAACATATACTAATATGTAGGGTGCATTGGGGAGAAAGGGCCTTCTTCTGAAGCCATATGGGAGGTGTACAACATACGATAGTGGAGAAACCCTTTAAACCTACTTGACAAGATAATTCCTTTCGTTAAGTCTCCAATGAACTTTCAGTGACCTTTCTTTCTACAGCAATTACAAAAAAATCACAAAATAACATTAAATCCAAAAATAAGCCTTTATGTATAGTCCAAAAATATTCATGGAAACATCATGTAGAAGAAGCATGTTAAAAACCTTGGGACAATGTAACATTTTCCAGTATTTTTACCTCTTCAATGGCATACCATGTGGTTTCAAGAGGAGCTTTGCAATAAAAAGAAACAATAGTCCGTATTTCATTCAGCTGGTTACTCATTAATGTGAAGTATTGTTTTCCCGATATCCAAAAGTGACATTCTGGCCACATGGGAACGACCCAGAGAGTATAACTGTGCAGAATTATGACTCCTTGGGTTCTTCGGGACATATAGCTTATGACCAGCCCTCCCAGGGGTTTTCTTGGCTTTGGAAGGAAGATTAAATTGGGCTGAACATTTTAAGGCTATGTTATGGTAACAGGAGATGATGGAGAACCATCTGGTCTTCCCAGCAGCTAACTCCTAGGAAGTGTAAATCTGAGTCATTTCCTGAGTAGAGGAGGGGGACATTACAGTTCACTAGTGAAACAGAAGGTGCTCGGGGTCGGTGGTTGCAACAGTTGTTTCCGAGGAGTCTTAGCGTAGATGTTGACAACAGAAAAGAGACACCTGGCTCACCAAATGTAGATATTGTAGAGGACTTCTTATTTCTTCTAAGAACTCTGTACGCAAACCTTTGTTATCCAAAGCAAAGTAGGCAATAAAATGATAAAAGCCCAAAATATTGCAAATAAAGTACCGTATATACTCGCGTATAAACCGAGTTTTTCAGCCCAAAAATTGGGCTGAAAAGTACCCCCCTCGGCTTATACGCGAGTCAGTGCTGTATACCGATGTATACATCGGTACATACCGATGTATACATCGGTATACAGCAGCCCCCGCATCCCCAGTAATGCAGGCCCCCCCAGGGTCTCTCCGGTCACCTGTAAAGCAAGCTATACTTATCAGTGTCCCGCTCGCACCCGCCGCTGCAGACATCCACGATCCTCCATCTTCATGCGACTCCTCTTCCTGTTTCTGTGCGCGTCGCCGGCAATGACGTCATTCCCGGCGACGCGCACAGGAAACAGGAAGAGGAGTCGCATGAAGATGGAGGATCGTGGATGTCGGCAGCGGCGGGTGCGAGCGGGACACTGATAAGTATAGCTTGCTTTACAGGTGACCGGAGAGACGCTGGGGGGGCCTGCATTACTGGGGCTGCCTGTATACTACCGCTGGGGCTGCTATATACCTCTGGGGCACTGTATACTACCACTGGGGCTGCTATATACCTCTGGGGCCCTGTATACTACAACTGGGGCTGCTATATACCTCTGGGGCACTGTATACTACCACTGGGGCTGCTATATACCTCTGGGGCCCTGTATACTACCACTGGGGCTGCTATATACCTCTGGGGCACTGTATACTACCACTGGGGCTGCTATATACCTCTGGGGCCCTGTATACTACCACTGGGGCTGCTATATACCTCTGGGGCACTGTATACTACCACTGGGGCTGCTATATACCTCTGGGGCCCTGTATACTACCACTGGGGCTGCTATATACCTCTGGGGCACTGTATACTACCACTGGGGCTGCTATATACCTCTGGGACCCTGTATACTACCACTGTGGCTGCTATATACCTCTGGGGCCCTGTATACTACCGCTGGGGCTGCTATATACCTCTGGGGCCCTGTATACTACCACTGGGGCTGCTATATACCTCTGGGGCCCTGTATACTACCGCTGGGGCTGCTATATACCTCTGGGGCCCTGTATACTACCACTGGGGCTGCTATATACCTCTGGGGCCCTGTATACTACCACTGGGGCTGCTATATACCTCTGGGGCCCTGTATACTACCGCTGGGGCTGCTATATACCTCTGGGGCCCTGTATACTACCACTGGGGCTGCTATATACCTCTGGGGCCCTGTATACTACCACTGGGGCTGTATATACTACCACTGGGGCTGTATATACTACCACTGGGGCTGTATATACTACTGGGGCTGCGTGTATACTACCACTGGGGCTGCTGTATCTACCTCTGGGACTGGTGTATACCACACTGCTGGGGGCTGTATACTTGTGCTAGGGTCCACCCTCGGCTTATACACGAGTCAATAGATTTTCCCAGGTTTTGGGGGCAAAAGTAGGGGGGTCGGCTTATACACGGGTCGGCTTATACACGAGTATATACGGTAAGTCAAAAGGACAAATATTTTGAAGAATTTTTTTGTGCGTTCTCAAGGATCAAGAGACCACCAATGCATAACGTCAAGTTGGGAAATGCGAATTCAGCCTAGAAAAATATAGAACTATGGAAATGTTATATAGGTAGAATCTACACTAAGCTTCCAATATCAGGAATCCTCTGGTGGACCCACTCACTGACGTAAAGTCTAGCAGAAGATCAAGAATAATTTCCTTTGGTGAGCCAAAAATACTTCAACCCAACATTGTTTCAAAGTGTAGGTGTCGGTGTCCAGAATATATATATATATATATATATATATATATATATATATATAAAACATCAGAATAATGAATAAAGTGTAAAATGGCACCAAAATACCACAAGCAACATCACATCCACCTTCTAATATCACTATTAATCATCTACTTGGTATGAAGAATGACCAATGCCGTTACCTAAATGTCATGATATTTATACAATATGTAGGTCAACTGATGACCATGAAATGTTTTGTCAATGATAACATACTTTGCGACTGCCTCTAGGAAATCTCTAGGAAAAAGGCAAAAGAGAAGGAACGGAGAAATTAAAATCCTACGCTGACTCGCCTTGGTGCCACCAATATCCAATGTTCTATGAATGGAGAAAGGAGAAGAGCAGTCATGACAATGTAACGACAGTACCGATACTTCTCTTGTATGTGGAATCTATTTCTTACCTTGCACTTGCCCATCACCTAGATTTGGGCAATGAGGTCATAGTAAAGTGGTTGTCTGGTGTAGAAAAGCCAATTTAAAATATCCTATTAGGAAAGTTTGACTTACATGGGTTGTCTGGGACTTTGATATTGATGGCCTGTACACATTACATGATGGAGTTCTATAGTTTTTTTCTTGTTTAGGTTATGGAGTCACACCTTCTTCCATGCACCCTTCTCCCACTAGCCTTAGGTGTTATTGTTCTCTGTTAGCAGGTTCCTACTCGCCCATTCACAGGAAGGTTTTTAATCCGAATAGAGGCTGTGATCATCAGGGCTACTGGGCGGTTATGAATATGGCCATATTAATATGCTAAGTGTCTCACTTTTTCCATATCTCCCTAGCTATAATGCTGTTCTATATTCCTTTTTGCATGTCTTACTATTTCAGAGTGCAGTTGACTTTTTGTTATAATGTATCCTTAGGATCGGTCAGCAACATCAGTATTTGATCTTGGGAGATGCTACACCTGGCTGTCCCGCTGATCAGCTCTTCCCAGTTGCAGCACGGTGGCTCAGTGGTTTGCACTGTTGCTTTGCAACACTGGGGTTCTAGGTTCAAATCCCACCAAGGACAACATCTGTAAGGAGATTGTATGTTCTCCCCGTGTTAGCATGAGTTTCTTCCGAAGACTTACTGATAGGGATTGTAGATTGTGACCCCCAGTGGTGACAGTGATGATGATGTCTGTAAAGTAATGCAGAAAATGTGGCGCTATAAATAAATAGTTGCACAACTCCATCAACTGCATAGTGGCTGGGGACTGAATATCCACCCCCCCCATTGATTTGAATAGGGGAGGTAGATATGCAGCCACTATACCATTGACGGATCCACAACTGGCCGCCCCAGTAAACAACGGATCAGTTGGGGTGCTGGGTGTTGCACCACCACCTATAAGATATTGATGACCCATCCTAAGACTAATCCATCAATATAAAAGACCTGGACAACCCTCTTAAATTGTTCTTTTCTTCTACCATCTAAAACCCTATTTATTATCTGGAGGGCTTGTGATGTCCACATGTAGCATGGACGACTCTCTGATTTCAATAGAAGCAGTGCAATTCCCCAGTTTTCCTGCGGAGGCACTGCAGAGAAATGAAACAGTTCCCGTTGAGCTGGGATTGGTGTCCTTTTAAACATGGCCTTACTTTATCATGTCGCCTATATTCTTAAAGAGGAAATTAAATCAAGTAACTACATAAAACCTAAGTATTTGCCACCTTGGGACTATATGTATACGACTGATAGGTAAAATGTTATGTATTCATATAGAAAGAAAAGCGACAAAGAGCCATTAGATAAGGTTACTTTGAAAGCGCTGAAGACTGTCTATGAAGATTACTTGGTGTGACCTTGACAATATAAAGTCACATAGTCTTCGGTGGCATTTTTAGCTGAGGTGCCCACAACTATATATTCCGCTTCTCGCTTTTTCCTTTACAACGGTCTAAGAGAACCGGCTTTTATATGGTCGAGATCATTATAATTAAATATTAAAGGCAGGAGCGCAGTTTTGCTATGCCATACAAATGTTCACAATCTTCTGGTTGACTTGTCTAAATTTATGGTCAGATGTTCAGTAGTTATTCTGGGAACATGGGATCATAAAATATAATCAATTCTCAATTAGCAGACTCTTAGGTAATTATCAAACCATATCTCTGAACGACTGAGCGTCTTCACTGCGGAGCTCAATGTCAAGGAAGAAAACATTCCATCATATACAGAAGTTCAGAACCCTGGAAAAATACATTTTAATGTCTTGACATATACGTTTTATAGGGAATGTGTCATCAGAAAATGACCAATTGTTTAAATCAAGTTTTGCGTTAAATGTATTAAACATGTTGGCAATTTTTTTTCTTATTCTCATATCATGATCTTTATTGAAAATAGAAATGTTTCAAGATTCCCCCAGCCCACCAGGGCTACTTTACACTCTAACGTCCTGTTTCAAGAAATGCACATGTGCATTAGCAGCAAAATACTGACGCAGATCTTATTGAAGCATCTAATGAGCGTGTGCCAACCTCATAGTGATGGAGGAAGAGGTGAGCTGTGACATCCCAGCGTTTTTGAGGGCCCTGGGCGGAAGAGTCTCAGTGGGCCCCTTTACACATAATTCACATGTTTCATCCTGGTCCCCATATCTCCACCTTGTTCTCATATATATCTATTCCATCCTGGTCCCCATATCTCCACCTTGTTCTCATATATATCTATTCCATCCTGGTCCCCATATCTCCACCTGGCCCTCATATCTATTCCATCCTGGTCCCCATATCTTCACTTGGTCATCATATATATTCCATGCTGGTCCCCATATCTCTGCCTGGTCCTCATATCTATTCCATCCTGGTCCTCATATATATTCCATCCTGGTCCCCATATCTCCGCCTTGTCCTCATATATATTCCATGCTGGTCCCCATATTTCCGCCTGGTCCTCATATGTATTCCATCCTGGTCCTCATATATATTCCATCCTAGTCCCCATATCTCCACCTGGTCCTCATACATATTCCATCCTGATCCCCATATCTCCGCCTGGTCCTCATATATATTTCATCCTGGTCACCATATCTCCACCTGGTCCTCATATATATTTCATCCTAGTCCCCATATCTCAGCCTGGTCCTCATATCTATTCCATCCTGGTCCTCATATATATTCCATCCTAGTCCCCATATCTCCACCTGGTCCTCATATATATTCCATCCTGGTCCCCATATCTCCGCCTGGTCCTCATATATATTCCATCCTGGTCCCCATATCTCCGCCTGGTCCTCATATATATTTCATCCTGGTCCCCATATCTCCACCTGGTCCTCATATATATTTCATCCTAGTCCCCATATCTCCACCTGGTCCTCATATATATTTCATCCTGGTCCCCATATCTCCACCTGGTCCTCATATATATTTCATCCTAGTCCCCATATCTCCACCTGGTCCTCATATCTATTCCATCCTGGTCCCCATATCTCCACCTGGTCCTCATATATATTCCATCCTGGTCCTCACATCTCCTGCCGGTCCCTGCCTGGCTGTTAGCTGGAAGCACCACAGCACCTTGATTCTCAGAATTTGACCATTGATCAACTCACTCAGATGGAGCGTTGTTGCAGTTCCCCTGCACAGTTATTGGTTCAAAGCCTTGCAGCCCCTTTATTCTCAGGATCTGACCCCTGATCAGCTCACTCGGATGGAGCTGTCCTGCATTTCTGTACGGTGGTTGGTTAGGAGCTATGCAGCCCCTTCTTTCTCAGAATCTGACCACCACTGATCATGGCTCTTGGATGGATCAGTCCTGCCGTTATCTCCTGCACGGTTTTTGGATGGAAGCACTACACCACCTTCATTCTCAGGATCTGACCACTGATCAACACTCTTGGATGGGTCTGTGTTGCAGTTCTCCTGCACAGTTGTTGGATTGGAGCTCTGCAGCTCCATCAAATCTCGGAATCGGTGGAACCCCCCTCCCAAAAGTCAGATCCCACCAATCATAAACTGATGGCATTTCCTTCCCATCAAAGAAAAATGGAACCGCACTTTGGCTCAAGTGTCCCTTTAATAGTGTATAATACTGAAAAATAGAACTGCAAAATAATGGATTCTTTCTGAACTATTATTCTTGTCTTCAAAGCTTCCTTCAAAAAGATCTGACTTGAGAGAGGTCTTTATTGTGAGCGCGGTATCTCTCCTAAAAATGTAAGATATAAGGAGCCAGCTCAAAGTGAACCGGAGAGTTATTTAAAGTGATCCTTTCCCCAGAAGCCAACCCCACATCCCCTTCATACCTATGCATGCAGCTTGTGAAGCTGCTGCCATCCATCCATGAATCTTGCAAAACCGCTGGGGCACTCTTCATAAATCATAGTTTTCATATCTCATTTCTGGGCGTTTCTGTGAAATTTTAAAGCCGGAGCAGGCTGGCCTGTGTGCCGCTCTCCCCCTCCCTGTCCGTAATTATGCACGCCCATGGCTGCGTGCATAAACAACAGAGAGGCGGCTCGCCTCATAGTATGGGCGGTGAAACTGGTATGACGCGTATTACGTCATACCGCCTTCACCGCCCATACTATGAGGCGAGCCGCCTCTCTGTTGTTTAGCACGCAGCCATGGGCGTGCATAATTACGGACAGGGAGGGGGAGAGCGGCACACAGGCCAGCCTGCTCCGGCTTTAAAATTTCACAGAAACGCCCAGAAATGAGATATGAAAACTATGATTTATGAAGAGTGCCCCAGCGGTTTTGCAAGATTCATGGATGGATGGCAGCAGCTTCACAAGCTGCATGCATAGGTATGAAGGGGATGGGGGGTTGGCTTCCGGGTTTAGGGTCACTTTAAGGCGATGGATTGTTCATGCTCTTTCTGAAAATTGGCTAGGTCGACCTACAGGAGGGGTCATCTCAGAGATGCTCCACTGACCTTCCCTCCCAACCAAAGGTTCTTCTTTCCCATTTTAAACTCTCTCATCGCCCGCACGTTGTTACAATCGTGACTCCGGAATTGCAGATGGTGCGCTGATCTGACTGCATTCAAATGTTCACAGATTGAAGATTTGAAAGGTAATTTTCCCACTAAATCTGATTATTTCCTGATATAACTTTTTTGCAGTCTCTTTTGTCACTGGGGCATTTATGATTGACACATACAATACAGAGAGATTACCTATTCTATCAGCACAATTTATTTTATTTTTTTCGCGGCGGTTTAAATAAATGACAGAGCCTCGAAGAGACGATTCAAGACTTGGTCTTACAAAATCAGATGCCGAATGTCTAGTAATACGGCGTATTGGATTGTCCAAGATTCCTATCCCAGCTATACTAGTTATAATGTCCAATGTTATCTATTGTTTTCTATAGTTGCTTATTTCAGCCTCAAATGTCATTTTTAGAGGAGGTCCAGAAAAATTGTTTTCCCCGATCCCTCCTTTATCACCTTGGGCTGTTTTTTGGCATTCGTGTGATTCCAGCTTAAACTGGGTGCACCCCATCCATTTTCGGCCCCATTGACTTTCAATAGGGGCCCAAGCACTTGCGGGTGCATCCAGTATTTTACTCTTCCCCCGGATCTGGGTGGTCACTCTTTTTTCCCTGAGACCAAAAAGTCCGGCACCACAGGTTCAAAGTCCAAAGCTAGGGATGGGCGAACCTCTCTTATTTCCCTGTGTTCAGGATTGGGGCCACCCTGATACAGCAGTGAAAGAGTTTGTGATCCACCTGATTATACTTACCGGGACGGCGGTAAAAGGTGCAGATGTGCGGCGGCGAAGCATCACTTCCGGGTTGCCAGGGGATGATTCATGTCACCGACTCCAACAGCCAATCACATTCGAGCAAAAGATAAGGGGCAGCCCGGAAGTGACGCAGCGCGCGTCACACCAGGAAGACTGAACGCTGACCCGGTAAGTATAACAGCGAGATTAACTCTTTCATTACTTTAACAGGCTCACCCGGTCACGAACACGGGGAAAGAAGAGATGTGCACCCATTCCTATCCAAAGCTTTATTCCAATACTTATTAAAACATTGACAACCGAGGCAATACAGGTATCATGAAGAGTGACCTAACTGGGCACACTGATATATACTCATATATATATATATATACACACACACACATATTGAACAATTTCTTACAAGATATATATACGATATATATATATATATATATATATATATAGTGAGAGAGCGAGAGAACCAATACTCTATCACTATATTGTATGGGTTACTAATTATTTTAAGTATTTTTCATTTTTTTAAATTAATTTTGTAGGAGATACTTACATATATACAAATGTACTGGTATATACAGCTGTATGTCCATGTACCACTACAATATGCCTGTAATCAGTGGTGTAAATTGAAGCTCATTGGCCCCAATGCGAAAGCTCCAACAGGGCCCCCAATAATCGCAGATCTTTAATAGCATTAGTCTTTTTCTATAGGCCAAAGGGACTTTTGGGGCCCCCTAGGCTGCAGGGCCTGGGTGTGATTGCAACCCCTGCACCTGTTGTAGTCATGCCCCTGCCTCTAATGAAATAAAGACCATTTATCTCTTTAGCCATAAATATATCTATAATTTGTTAGCTCACAGCTAAATCTCTTGCCTTGCACGCAACAAGTAAGTTTGGACAAGGTAGTAGCTTTCAAACAAGGTAATAGTTGATTAAAAGCATCTAATGAGCAGATGATAATGCAGGGACCCTTCCTTCAACGTCTTGAGAGACAGTAGAAAAGTCACAGCAGCAAATTTAGAAACGAGCATTGTGACTGCGTTTCCTTCTCCCATGGGTATATGTTTGTCTGCACACGTGGTTTATCTGTAAAGAAGGGGACAACCTTTACACATTGTATGTGAGTAGTCCCATGTGACACATATCTAGTGTATAATGCAAGGCCTTCTTCAACGTCTTGGGAGACAGTAGAACAGTCACAGCAGCAAATTTAGAAACGAGCATTGCGACTGCGCTTCCTTCTCCCATGTGTATATGTTTGGCAGCACATGTGTAAAGTAGGGGACAAGCTTTACACATTGTATGTGAGTAGTCCCTGTGACACATATCTAGTGTATAATGCAAGGCCTTCTTCAACATCTTGGGAGACAGTAGAACAGTCAAAGCAGCAAATTTAGAAATGAGCATTGCGACTGCACTTCCTTCTCCCATGTGTATATGTTTGGCAGCACATGTGTAAAGTAGGGGACAAGCTTTATACATTGTATGTAACTAATCCCTGTGACACATATCTAGTGTATAATGCAAGGCATGCCTTCAACATCTTGTGAGACCGTAGAACAGTCACAGCAGCAAATTTAGAAACGAGCATTGCGACTGCACTTCCTTCTCCCATGGTTATATGTTTAGCTGCACATGTGTAAAGTAGGGGACAACCTTTATACCTTTTCTGTAACTAGTCCTTGTGACACATATTTAGTGTATAATGCAAGGCATGCCTTCAACATCTTGAGAGACAGTAGAATAGTCACAGCAGCAATTTTAGAAACGAGCATTGCGATTGCGCTTCCTTCTCTCATGGGTATATGTTTGGCTGCACATGTGTAAAGTAGGGGACAAGCTTTATACATTGTATGTAAGTAATCCCTGTGACACATATCTAGTGTATAATGCAAGGCCTTCCTTCAACGTCTTGGGAGACAGTAGAACAGTCACAGCAGCAAATTTAGAAACGAGCATTGCGACTGCGCTTCCTTCTCCCATGGGTATATGTTTGGATGAACACATGGTTCATCTGTAAATTAGGGGACAACCTTTATACATTTGATGTAACTAGTCCCTGTGACACATATCTAGTGTGTTTTTACTTAGGTCAGTACTGTTTTTGTCCATCAGTGGTGTCTGGAATTGCAGCCCAGTCAATGGAACTGAGTTGCAATACCAGACACAACCTTTGGACAGAAGTGGCGCTGTGACTATTAAACAAGATACTTAATAGAGTCGTGAAAAAAACCCTGTTTAAACAAAAAATAGAAAGATACGGTCGATTTTAGGTTATTTTGCGACAACTTTTTGCCGTTTCTTCTTATATCTCTGACCAGCAGCTGAAGAGAGTGGATTTTGGTTACTCATTAAATCATTTGTTTATCGTTGGCACTATGGGAAATGTAGGAGAGGATTGCATTGGCACAGTGAATCAATCAGACAGCAGATAGCGAGTCTCCAGAGTCTGCATTAATCAGCTCGACAAGCTGTCACTAAGGATTGGGTCAACCACATAATGCAATATACCAATAAGAAGCAAAAAAAAAAGCCTTAAGACTGCTGAAGCAGGGAAGGCTCCCCCATTGTAGCGAGTCCCCAGAGGCTTATGTCAGCCGTTTCCCGCTCACACAGCTAAATCTACGGGCTGACGAAGACGAGGAAATTCACTTTTTGAGCATCTTTGGAAAAACTTACTAATCTGAATATAAAAAACCATCAGGGCTATTATTTGCCAAGGAAGCAGCTGGCGGAGTCGGTGTATGTACACAGGGTAATGTGGGACATCAGGCGGGTCATTAGTCCTGTCATTTATCTCTGTACATGAGATAGTCACCTGGGTACAGCCCATTAACCCCTTCCCGCTGCGGGGAATTTTCGTGTTTTCCGCCCCTCCTTTCATGAGACGCCCCTCTTGTGTTCTTCTATGGCCATGTATGGGCTTATTTTTTTGCTAAAAGCATTGGAATTTTGAACATTTCACCAAAAAGGACCGAAAAATTGTAAAAGAGGGCGGTGAAATGGTTAAAAAATAATGGAATTCCGCCACTCTTTTTTATGTTTTGTTTTTACCTCATTTAGTGTCGAGGACAGAATGATTAGGCGATACTAAACAGGCACGCTTAGATTATAATTTTGTT